>LPNX010580512.1:3927-81231 GCA_001517045.1 Pseudotsuga menziesii | reverse complement strand
TCCTTGGTTGTTTTCTTAATGAAGATATTAAACAGTCCGAACGATAATACTCATTACTTTTGTGTGTATACAGGTTATAATTAATCATATTTATTAAAAATATTATTTGGGTTGATGAGCAGCCTATTTATACATTTATATATGTATGTGTGAGATCTGAGAAATTGAATCAAAATCATCACTACCCAATATTCACTTTTACATTGAAAACGATAAACACAAGTTGCAACAATTGCATGACGTCCTCTTCATTCTAAACCTAGTTATCGGATCATCGTCGTAAACCCAATAAGTAGGAGTATTAGGGTTGTGACGTCCTCTTCAAATAAATTTTTATAAAAAAATTATTATTTGTCTCGGGCCTACAATACCTCGACCAAGGTATTTCTTAACCCTCAGTCGAGGTATTAATACCTCGACCGAGGGTTAGGAAATACCTCGGTCGAGGGCTGAAAAAAACCTCGGTCGAGGGCTTGATAAAACCTCGGTCGAGATATTAAGACCTCGGTCGAGGGCTTGTTAAACCCTTGACCGAGGTACGTTTTTCTATTTTTGCCGAAATGCGCTTGCCAAAAAGTGTTACCCAGGTCTGCAGATTCACCCTCAGCCCTGATATCAATTAAAGTTATTTCCTACTTGTCATAAAACAATAAAAACATACCTAGTATCAGGTTTAGACATAGTTTCTTTTTCTATCTTTCTAAAAAAATAAACTGCTAAATTCAAATCCTTAACACGGAACTATGAAGATAAACAAATGATTATACAGAACTAAAGATTTACAAATGTTCAGTTCTAGATACTACTGTTTAAAGTAATTGTTAGCAATTATTGGTTGTTAGGCAGTGACAACTACTAAAAGTTTATGTTACATGAAAATTTTTAAATTTTTACGAATTGTTTTGGGTTATCGCAGCTAGGGTAAGTTATTAGAAGCATGCTTGGAGAGGATGTATAGACCACAAGAGAGTATAGAGAAAATAGAGTTAGTCATAGAAATGTTTTTTCTAGGAGTATCAATAGTCTCACGTTTCTCCCCCCCCAACTCTTGACGGTTTGGGTTGCTCATAGGCTTCTTTCATGGTTGATATGTTAAAGTGATTTTGATAAATTTAACCTCGTTTAACATTGGTTGCGAGATAGGAACCATAGGCATATGTATGGATACCATACAAAGAATCCATTTACATGCTAAAATATTTAAAGATATATATTGAAAGAAACATGTTATATATTTAAAACACCCAATGTTTCAATCTTCCAAAGGGAGTCCATCTGCAGGGGATTACTGAGTTTGGGGTGTCATTAGCCTACTTGTTTAGGATGGTTGTATAATCCATATTGGGATACCCATGGTGAGGTTAGGAAGAATCGAAATAGACATGAAATGATTTCCAAACATAATAGGTGGTTGGATAAAAAAAACATGTCTACACGAAAGGAGACCCTAGATTTAGGATCACAACCCATGGGGTCAACGCCAAAGTAGGCATGGTATAAATACCATGTGTTTGAGGTGATTGTGCAATGATTGGAATAGGAATAAGGGATTTCTTGATTCATGTACAATGAGATGTTGCAAATGTTAAATGTACTTGGTGTTGTTATAATGGGATGGGGTCCATAATAGGTATCAAGCAAGACAAAGTCTTTAAAGAATCCTAGTGTTATAGCAAAAATTGGTTCTTATGGTACACTTCCCATGAATTGGTAGAGGGTTGATGATGAATCAAGTCAATCATGAATACTCGTGCAACTTGAACATCTCACAATGAGCAAAGATTATGCATTAAAGAAAGTGCATTTGTGTACATTAGTGTTGACTAATTACCTTTGTATAATAAAGTTGTTATTGATAAGCCAAATTTTGAATTACCTCTTATGCAAGAATGTTAATGCGATAAATTCAATTTCTTTTTCATATGTTAATGAAAATTGTTAAGAAATAAATAACTTAAATTAAACCACGCCCGATATCTACATCATTAGAAATTTCATAGCCCAAGGGATTAGTGATAAATGACCTCGGTTTCCTTTATAAGTAGAAAATATAACTAGCCTTAAGGTTTAGCTCAATTGGTAAGACATGCGCACACTCTCTTGGTTCAGGGAGAGGTCACAGGTTCGAGCCTTGAGTCCTTTGGGGTTAGGCCTTCTGAGAGGATGGCTGATGGTTTACCACCTCTACCATCCACTAATGTGGAGAAGTATTTCTGGGTTTCCTGTGCATATTTCCATATGAAAAAAAAGTAGAAAATTTAACTAGATTTTTAAAACATGAATGAACATAAGTAAGGTCATCATCCTTTTCATGTGATTTTTTTTATGATGATTAAATCATACAAAATTTTGAATAAGGTTTCCTTAATCTTAAAGATCGTAAATGTTCTTGCATGATAGAATTATAATTAGTTTCAAAAACCCAAGCATTGCGTCAAAACATGAACATTACAGGCATTTATTATTTGGAATTTGTTTTTATTATAGGTGATACTATTTTTTTTTAACACAATATCAAAGTTACATTAACTTTACAATACTGATTATATTTGCTACATAGTTCCACAAACCATCAAAATTGTGCATAATCTTTGACCTTTACCAACCGAGTTGTCTAAAGAGGGGACTTTTTGACTTCTGTTTCCGACTGGATTTTACTAGTTTTTTGCCATGAATCTTCAAGGAATTTTCAAAACGTTCAAAAACACTACTAGATCTTATAGAGTGTGGTTGTTTGGGGGTTTTCCTATCCCTTGATTTCATTTTCGAGCTTAAAATCCCCCAACAAACAACATAAATTATAGATTTTGTAAATTAAATTCACCAGATTTCGACAGAAAATCATCTTGAAAGTCAAAAAGTCCCCTAGTTAGACAGCTCCTTTACCAACAACTTAAACAAAAATTGTTCACTAATTCCCAATCTATCAAACTACAAGAAATCCCAACAAGAGCCAAAATATACAGTATGAAGATCTGATATGAGATCCTACCTTTGACAAAAAAACTAGAAGAAATCTAAAGATCATGAATCGATCTTTATTTCCTCAATCCATTCCTCAAAATAAAACAACCCATTCATCGCTCCAACGACTTTTTTGTATAGGCTATTAGTAGTACCATTGAAATCATGATATACATGAGTAAATGATAAGAAAGTGAAAGACTCTCTTAAAACCCGTACTCTACTTATCCATTCATCCAAACACTAGTAAAAAATGAGGATTTAATGACTACGTGACTAAAAAATATAGTCACCACGGTTTTTTCAAGTGATTTACTATTAAATATGAGCAATTTTGAGTGACCCAACTACAAATGACAAAAATTAACCACTAATTTAGTCATGCGTTAACAAATATGACTAGATAATAAGTGACATAGGTAAAAATGACTAGCGCAAACGACCAATTTAGTTGCGGCAGAAAAATGAGTAGCTACAAGAATATGAATTAGTCATTTATGTTAGTCATTTTTAATTATGACACTCCTACAATATTGGAAAAATGCAATTGTGACAATGAAGTGTTACAATTTAGTAAATTTTGTAAATTGTCTACCTTCTTTCTCCGACCATGTGTAGGTTAACAATTCTAAATCCAAAATGGAATATGTGGGGTTATGAATATCTAGTGTTTTTCCCAGGTGGGGATAATGTTAGGGTTTTGTGGAGTATTGTAGACGATGTGCTTTAGTCCATATTTATTTCTATATATAATTATATTGGGATCACAAATCCAAGATGATATATAATATGTTGGAAATCTCTTTTTTATCTATAATGGTTTTGATCGAGACTAGGCTGCATTCATAGTATCACCTCCTTCTTCCTAATGCTTCCTTCCTTGAAGGGAATAAAGAGACAAACAAATGGTGGAAAAAACCATGACCTCTCAGTTAAGATACAACAACCCACCTCTACGTCCACCCAACACTATTGACAAGGTTAGTCTTAGGCCCATTGTGATAGGAAAACAACTTCTTCCAAGTTGTAGCATCTAGTACCCTACTCTAGGTAATGATGCATGGCTTGTTGCATTTATTCTTCTAACCCTTCATCCAAACATAGTACTATTTTGAGTTTCCTTCAATCGACCTCGGATGGTAGGAAATATACTTCAAATGCTTCCAATGTTTATAGTGCTTCCAGTGGCCCATGCCAGTTTCACCATCACCATTTCTGGATTAGAGTTCTTGGATCCACTCTCCTTCTTTTGATTAGTTGTCTCCACATATCTTCTTGTATATGTTTTTTTTCTTCAGATACTAACTCTTCTCTTATAGAATTAGGGTTTGTTTGACTTCTATTTTTTTATCTTTTTATAGCAGCTACTTTTACACTCCTACTTTGTATTATTCCTTTGTAATACACAGTCCCATTGACCTACTTTTGTGGTGATTTGTTGGCCATTAATAAAATTATCTTATATTGTGACTGGTTTTCCCTTCGAGGTTTTCTTGTTAATTGTTATATCTTTGTCAGTCTTGTTTTAAACTGGTGTAGGTTCAACTCTAAAATTGGAGTATCTTTGTAATCTTCTTAGACACAAATGCCGTAAGGCTATATGATGTAAACTACCCATATGATAGGCTTCACTTGCTAATGTGATCTCAATGCTTGGTATTGTCAAGAGATAAATAATAGATCTCTATTTCATAGAGCGACTTGTATCCTCAGTCCTGCCCCAACTATTTAGGCGTGAACTAAGTGTTTTTGTATATCCTTGGAGATATTTGAACATAAGACTAGGAAGATGTATAACAGTGCAAATGCTTGTGACGATAAAGGTTTTTTATTCTAGTTCAGGTTCTTGATTCACCTCAGCCATGTATTTGAACTGAAATTGAAATGATAAATAATTTTCTGCAAAGAGCCTTCTTTTAGTAAATTGTTGTTTTATTGACAAATGAGAAAACTCTATGGTTTAGCTACAATTTTTTTGTTATCATCATTAGCCAAGATCTTTTAAATTCTATCGAATGTTTGATGTATTTTTAATTTAAATATAGTATGATGGGGTACTTATGTTAACATGCTTCATGAGAAAATATGGAAGACTTGCATGATCATGTTAACATGCTTAACTTCCATAATATTAAATTTTGATAGTGCTTCTCATTTTTTATGTGAACCATTTAATCTAATAGATGGAATTTTGAAGAGGAAATTTCCTCTAAATAGATAATTTTCCTATCAAAATATCAAATACAATAAACTATTCCAAAGGACGGCCATTAGTATTTCATATAAATAATCATAACCTAAATTGTCAAAAATGTCAAATTTTGATGGGTTATTTCTTCGGGTACTAGCATGGGTTTCTATCCTAATGTTGTTTGGAAACACCAACGTGTTTAATTTCAATGGTTTGGATTACATTGAGTGCAGTTGACCAAATATCCAACTATGCACATATTCTATAGCACATGCTGTTGTTCACGTCTAGTCTCTAGAGCATCAGTTGATTGGTGAGATTTGGGCTACCAGTGTTGGTTGAACCATATGTGACAATACTAATTAGTTTTCGTTTTGACCCCGACAGAGCATTTGAGAGTGCCGATAAGAACTGCGATAGTGCTAACTGGTTCCATTGATATTATTTACTGATATGGAGTTCTGTCTTGATGTATCGATGGAATAAACTTTGTACCAAGATATTTTCACCATTAACGGCTATTTTATCAGGTTCATTCTTGGAGCTGGCACATTTATTTTTTTGGATATGTTGGTGGCCAAAGGCTAAAGATTGAGATCACCACAGATAATCAATTACTCAATAAGACATAAGACGATACTAAAACTATGAAACATGGTAATGATACATCGATCCATCTCTACATCTGATCGTTGCGTTGTTTGATTGTCATAACAACACCGGGTAAAAGAAAAGTTGCCATGAAATTTTTTTATAAAAAAAATGCCACGTAGAATTCTCCATCACCAGATCGCAGGCGTTATGCCATTAGTTTACTAAGTTATTGATGGATGATCGTGTTGAGATTCTATGTAGAAGAGAACCATCATGGATATTGCACTACACAAAAGTAGATGAAAGGGATAATCCCAAACAATTATTTGAAAATGAGGAGTTGAAATAGTGAATTGGTTACTTCGACGAGACAAAAATATAAATTGTTGAGAAGAAAATACACCTGAGATGTTAGATATCGAGGTAGGTTCCAATATTCACCAGTATAGTGCCAAAATTGATAAAAATTCCACAACTCTATTGTCATGTCCCAAACTTTACATTGGGTTACAATGGCCTAATCACATTTTTCATATTCATGAGAGTTTGTCAAATTAATGTTAAGGGCCAAATAATTGCCAAGGAGAAAAATTACTAGTTTCCTAGGTTGGGGGTGGAAGCTTTGGGATTTGGAATAAGGGGGACAATAAATGATGTTTTAACATTAGAATGGAATAAATATTTAATAAAGTAGAAATAAATAAATAAAATGGAAAATCAAAGTGGCAATTTATCATGAAGACACATGGAGGATGTGGGAGCCACACAAGCTAGATTTTCTATGCCACATGGAATCTTCTTCTTGTCATTTCAAATCCATAAGAAGACCAAGGGTCTTGGGATGATTTGTAAGGTCAATATACTTGGCATGAATCAATTAAGGTTGAATTGGAGTGGAAGAGGAAGAGGCATTTTGGATCTAGTGAGACACTTCGATTAGATTCCCTAGATCTATGACAATAACAATGAAGATGCTATGAAACATATGACACAAATCAGATTTGAAGGCTTAAATCTAACATATATGACATTTCAGGCTAAAAATAGCTCCAAGAGGGCGCTCAATGGAGTTAGGGAATCTAAGATGCTTCCACATGTGATTTGGTGGAAGTGGGAGACTAGGAATTGTTGTACAAATGGCATTTTTTGGAATATCTTCCCAACTAGAGTTGGAATACATCTCTTGGAAGGAATTATACCCATATATAGCTTGGAAAATTTATAAATGTTAAGAACAAATAATGAAGGCATCTTTTTTTTTATTTGATAAATTTGCATTTGTGAAGAGAGAGAGAGCTAGTGGATGACTAGTTTCCTGCCTTAGCCAATTTCGAGGGTGAAAAAATCCCATCCAAGTTGGTGTGTGGAAAGGCCATTGAGGTATTTCATGTATATTTAATGAAGTCATAAGTTACAGGTGCAAGCTATAGGGAATTTCATGGACACTTCAAGATCGGCTAGTTCTTTCATCTCTTCCAAGTTTTCTCATCATATTCTTGCTCTATGGACTGAGGCGCACTTGGGGAGATATTTATCTCTTTGGGAGATATTCTCATGGTCCATTTGTGATGGTAATAATATTAATATACTATTTTATTCATAGTCATAAAGTCTCGGGTTTAAATACCAAATGGTTGTATGTAAAAGTGATTCTTAATGAGCAAACAATGACCATTTCCCCACTATATTAATGTATGCCATTGTAATGCTGATGATTTCGAATGAAAGAATGTTTCTCTGATATATCTATGATTAATGGACTTCCATTTATACTATTTTCTTCATATTCATAAAGTCTCAGGTCGAAATATCAAAATATTTCATGTAAAAATGTTAAACAATGAAGAAACAGTGCCATTTCCCCACTACCTTGTTGTGAACCAATGTAATGTTGATGGATTCGAATGGATAAGTAAAATACTGATGGTTTATGGAAGAATGGAATTTTATTGATGTATTATATGATTTTAATGTACAATACATAAGCATTTGGGTTCATTTTGTTGAGTTTCATAGCATTTGGAGAAGATTTCCTATCATTTCTTCCAAGGTTGAAAGTAATATTTTTGCATCTGATTTAAGGGAGTTATAGCAGACATTCAAAGTTGAATGGTGATGCATATGAGTTTATTTTTATTTAATTTATATTTCCCATTCTTCCATTCATAAATTCTATTTGGATTGAGTGCATTCGGAAATTCATTTTCATCATCTACCCATAGGGGATTTGAACCACAAGTTGCTCGTAAAACTCCATACATTGACCAGATTGAAAAAGTGAGTTTCAGAAGTCATTTGATGGTTGAAATATTCCTATAAACACAATTTTTATGTATTAACATCATTCATACACCTTATGGTACAATTTGAGAGCATTTGGAGCTCTTTGGATCCATCTACCATTGGGGATTTGAGCCTCTACATTCCTAGTAAATTCCCTGAGTTACATTGGATACCTATTCCAACCAAAAACCACATATAATGATGAAAATATAATTTAATTAATGTATTATAACATATACAAGTCTCATACCAACCATTATTGGAGGTTGTATAGTGTTTGGAAGAGATTTGTTCAAGGACCCAGGGGGGGTTTTCACCTCCCAAATTGACTAGTCTTGTCCCAAAAATTATTCCCTTGCAAATTGCAGACCATGGTTGGGTATATCAGTTCATTATATATATTATATATGTGTTAATGTGTCCCCTCATCCATCATTACCTTCCTCGTCAATTTTGAAAGTAATTGGAGGAGTTTGGAATTAGTTGTATCCATATAGCTAGAGTTGAAATTTGGTGAATTTTAGAACATTGGAAAAATTATCCACAAGGGACATTATAGTGGTATTAGAGCATGATATTCACACCTAATGTGGTATGATATTTATGAGGACAATAATTCAGGGACCACCATTAGATATTGAAACCAAAAGTCCTTTTGTTGAAGAGGAGAAAAAACCAGGAGAAGAAGGCAATTTTTTTAAGAAACTATGACTAGGGATGAAAAGGGAACCTCATATGATGGTGAGGAGAATATAAAAATCATGGAACCTGTATTGGAATAAATTACCAAGAATCTTATGAAAGGATTCGAATTTTTGGATATCCAACTTGGGAGAAAATATATTGGTCTTAAGAAAACCAAGGGGGAAAGTGCATCATCTTGTTTGAAAGAGAAAAAGGTGGAGACCCATGAACCACCTAGTTCTGAAATAGGTTAAGTAGAAGAATTAGTACATGAAGAGGATCAAAATTCACTCCCAAGTGACTTTGAAAAATATGAAGAGACATCACATGAGTATTTTTATCACTAAAGTTAACTCTCGACTGCAAGAGATCCAAGCTTAGAGAAATATTAATGATGTGGAAAAAAGTGGATAAGTATGAGAGTTTATGAACAGGTAAATATGACATGGGAAATTTCTGCAGAAGATGTATAAATGTAACATGCTGTAATAGAAATATTTTCGAGTGTGAACTTATAGAAAAAGTAATCTAATCCCATTCCAGATCCCTAATAAACATGTATATAACTGATAAGAATTCTTGTATGGATGCATAAGGGCCATACACATAAAAACATCATGAACAACACATAATTTATCAATTCATAATAAAACAGAATAGGGCTGATCTCAACTGTAATCATTCCAAAGCCTCTCTTCATATTAAAGGAATCAAAATAAATACATGACTACTTCCAACTAACAGTAGCAGCTCTTTCTAACCCTGCCTCAGCCCTCAGTTGGAACTCTCCTCTTATACAATGACAATAACAGTATTTATAGAAAAGAAACATCTACAATTTTTACAAGATTTTAGGAATAGATTCTAAAAATAACATCCATCTATAGATTTGAATGCTCTTTCAACTGTTTTTTACTGCTTTCACGCCTTGAAAACCTTCATATGTTCTACCACCAAATCTAGAATAATCGAATTTGATCTTCTCTTTTGAACTTGAAAAATGATGAGTTGTTTCCTGCAAATATGGATTGAGCTGTAAATATCTTCCAAAAATATATTAACATGACATATACAGACTGGTGACCTTTGTTAAGCATTGATCAAAATATGAAATTCCTAAAATGTCTGAACTGGTTGATTTGTATCCTCAAGAATTGGATCTTCAATGATCTGGCAGTTTACTGTTGATGAAATCTTCTTAAAATTTGTGTGTAATTACTTCATGATGGATACATGGAACCTGTTGCAGCTGCAACTGTTTTCCCCAAATTTCTTAAATTTTGGTCCCCTCCTCATGATTTAGAGTTGTTTTTAATCGTTTGATCCTTGAACGTTTTGGTCGTGCTTTAATTTTGGATGATTTTCGAAGATTGACTCTCGGCCTGTTTTCGAAAGTTGCTCGTGTTTGGAATTGTTGTGGATCGCAGATGTTAGAGTTTGTTTTTGCTGAGTTGAAGATGGATCAAACCTTTTGTTCTTTTGTCAAGGCATTGTTTCGGAGGTGAAGCAGTTTCAATCGTTGCCGAATTTTAAGTTTTTTAAACACTTAGCAATTTTGTTTGACCAGAGGTTGTTGTCTATTTTGCTTCCACTGTTGCAGCTCCCAAACCAGCTAGCTACCCGAAAGGAAAAGCGCTCTGCCCTCTGATGCTAGTCGCATGTCTCTAACCTTTTTGTTTCCGACGTTGCGGCTCCTAAAGCAACTAATCATCTGAAATGTAAAGAGCTCCGCCCACAGACGCGTGCTGGTCTTTTAATCGCTTGTCCGCAGTCTTTTCGCCTCCGCCGTTGCAGCTGTGCAAAGATTTTGGCTTCCGATGTCAATATCCTTCCGATTTCCGATTGGAATTTTTACCGCCCACATCCTAGGTCATAACTCTTCTGACTCCGATGTGTTTTAAGTTTTTTCACAGTACTCGTAGTCTGTGAGGGCCTGCTTTTGTGGCTGTGAGTGAGCATACCCTGTCGATGTTAACGCTCCAAGCTGTCGATGAGTTTTTCGTTTTCCATCATGGGTGATTTTTATCGAGCTCGTAGGTGAATGAGACAGTGGTGCCAGCACTTGTGGAGGTCCTCAGGGTTGTAATGCAGTACATGGCCTTTTCTTGTTGATCAGCTGTTGTGGTTGATATAATTTACGTTTTGTTTTAGAATGCAATCCCAATGAATGATGCATATTGATTAATTGCAGGTGGACCCGAGGGACTGTCAGACTACCACGACACGAAGGCATAGCTGGGTGTTTTTGGCAAAGATCGAACCATAACCGGCAGGATCATGAGAAGGGCAAGTGCAGTAAAAGGAAAAATCAGTATCGACAAAGATCCAAACCTGAAAAGTCTGTCAGTTACTCAGCAGATCATGAGTACGCGCAGTAAAGATAAAAAAGAGCGATATGAAACGTTTGAGGAACCGAAAGGTCACACGTTGGAGGGCAGCTCAATCGATCTACTTTTTTCGTTTAAATATCTGAAAGTTAGAACTTACAGGGGCGTTTTCCCTGGGAAAACTTGTAACTTAATGCTTGTAAGAGGAACTATTTCGTTTTACAACCAGAGACTGCAAATTTTGCCTGTTGGAGGAAGTGCTATGTGGAATGTATCAATGTGGTTAAATGAGCAATGTTGAATGTCAACTATTTCATTTTCAATTGTGCCTCATTAGCTGTAAGAGCGTTCTAACTTCTTGAACCTATGTTCTTGTCTGAATGTTCTTCAGTACCTTTATGATGTTTTTTTCACTATGAGTAATGGAAGTTTTAACTGTTGATGAGCTATCTTATCATGTATGCTTTTATTCATGTTTATATGTTTGGTTATGAGAACAGCTATCTGTGATTTGCCATAACACATGAACAGTGGTGCATTACTCATGAATTATTATCCAGCTCTCTAGAGATAGTTTAGGTTAGTATTTATTTTCTTGCATATATGTGATTTGGATGCTTGTGAGTTCTAAGACGAGAGGTAAGAACCTGCGCATCACATTGTGACTACTCTTTTCATCTTTATCACCCTGCATGGTTAATTAGGCACGTGCATATCATACTTTAAGTCAAAAATACAAAAATATACATGGTGGACCAGGCCGCAACCGGTAAAATATTTTTGTTACTTGACCTACGATAGCCAGACCGCAAACCGGACGGATTCCCTACACCAAACAGTCATGGGCTAGTTGGGAACGTTGACTAGGGAGAATCCCTTGCTGTTGTTTCCTACAAATTCCTAGGCCTCAATAGTTTCTGGCGCTAGAAGGAGGGATGCCAGTGCATGGATGGCCGAGGAAACCCGTTTTCTCGAGATTATTCCATTGGTAATAGTTCTGAAAGCAGTGGGCTTCATAATGCAATTCCAAAAGAAAGGAGTAGAGAACATTTGTTTTCTGTTGACAATGAGGTTGTTAAAAATCTGAGAAGACACACGAGGGCATATGTGAAGAAGATTGGAGGATTGCCGATCATCCCTGAATTTCCCAGAAGAGAATATAAAAGAAAAGATCGTCCTATATTGGAAGACTCAGTGCTGGCTGGGGATTGGGAAGAACTTGTAGAAACAGCCTTACAGGAAGTTGTACTGCCTTTGAATCAAGAAGGTCTAGATACTCCTCACAGTTCTCCTGCTCACACTCCTATTTGCTCACCTCCTCACTCACCACCCAAACTCATGGCAGGCGTTAACTCCAATCAACCAACCAACCCACCGAATCCACCACCTGGATGGAGAGCCAGATCACCTTTAAACCTGACACCTCCGTTACATGATTTACCTCAAGCCTTTGAAAAGATGCTGCCCAAATTCAACCCAAATGAGAAGATACTAGTAGATGATCATCTGCAAATTTTTTACTTGGCAATAGAAGGGTTAAGGGCTAGGGAGCATGAGGATGTAGTTTGCAGACTATTCCTGCACACACTTAAAGGAGCTGCAGCATCATGGTATTTTGGTTTGCCTGCAAACTCTATCCCTGATTGGGATACCTTTGAAAGGATCTTTAGAAGGAAGTATGCGGCTCAGAAGACTCATGTAGCTCTTATGAAAGAACTATGCGCTTTGAGAAAAGAGAGAAAGGAAAAGGTGCACAGTTTCACTCAAAGGTTTGCAGCATATCTCAAGATTTTTTTTGAAGCTGACAAACCTTCAGACAAAGTCCTGATTGAATATTATACTTCAGCTTTAGGCCCTGAGTTGGCCATGTTTTCCAAAATAAAGGCCAACCCTATTTTGGCAGAAACCTATGAAGAGGCGGAAATAATGGAGGCTGAAAGAGTAAGTATCGAAGATTATCCCGAACAGTCAGGAGAGAAAGGTGTGGGAAGGAAAGCCTTATTTTTTACTAAGCCTAAGGAAGAGAAATCACCAGATTTTGAAAGTATGGCAAAAATGATGCAGAAGCTTTCTAACAAAATCATAGACTTGGAGAAAGAGAAGGAAACTCAAAAGTTCTATAAGCCCTATTACAAGAAAAGAGAGGATAGCAATCAGTCCCAACCTCCTCCACACCATTCTGCATCTATGAATTTAACAGAGGTAGGCATGGACAATTTTTGCACTTTCCATCAACAACCACACTCTGAAAAGAATTGTCCTCAATGGATAAACTCGGTGACGTTGGTTATGAATCAGTTGTTGGATTCTAAATTAATAGAAGATGAAGATGAAGAAAGAAAAGAAAGTACCACTTCAATGAAAGAACAAGAAGATGAGACCATGGTTCTGTGGAATTTTGTTTCATTATTTGATGCTGAAGAGGAAAAGAATTGGGGCCACAAGGACGTCATGGAAACCAACGTAACGACAAGAGCCAAGGGCTAGCTAAAGAAAACAGTCTCACGCTCCCAAAGGTTAAAAGGCTGCAGAAAAATGTTAATAAATTTCAAAATAATTCTGCAGCTGATAAAATTCCCGAATTCACTATTACCAACCAAGATCCTAGGCAGAATGATGCGCTGGCCAAGCCAAATGAAGAAAATATGAATGCTGATAAACCGCACCCCATTGAACCGCAGATGGACTATGACATCGTGGAAGACATAAAGAAGGCAAAGGCGAACGTTTCACTATTTGAAATGTGTAAAGTGCCGCAGCAAAAGGAAAGATTATTGAAAGTGCTTGAAGCATCGGATGAGGGGATGCCTACTGACAATTGACCTTAGGAAGAAGAAGAAATCGGAGAAACCAGCATTGGAGGTAAGTCTAAGCGCAAAAATCCACCTTTCCTCCTCACTTTTGAAATTTTTAATCACAACGTACATAATTTCCTGGTAGACTCAGGCGCGTCAGTTAACGTCATGCCAATATCAGTCTGTAAAAAGATAAATGGGCAGCCTAAGCCATCCACATGAAGAGTTGTTCAGTTGGACAGGACGGATGTAAAGGTAATTGGTGAGATGGAGGATGTCCTAGTCCGCTTGTCATCAAATGATAAAGCGTGCCAAGTCATTAATATCGTGGTGGCCGATATACCAGACGCTTATGGGCTTGTCCTTAGCAGATATTGGTCATCCAAACTAAACGGATACTTTTCCTAGGATTGGTCACATCTGTGGCTGCCGTATAAAGGAAGTCCGAACCAAATTAATATTTTGAGGGAGCCTCACATGAAATACAACGTTACTCGACTAGAGGAGAAGAATGAACCAGTGGATTCTGTGTTGGGAAATTATTTTATTGAGTTGGAACCAGGTAATTACCAAGCAAAAGAAGCCAGCAACATGTTAGACACCCAGCCTGATCTCCTTCGATTCTCACAGGCTGATGAAATCGACTGTAACATAGTAAACTTAGTAGTAGGAGTAGATTCGCATGCAATAGTCAGTGATTTCTGGACATTGTTTTTTGATGGCTCTAAGATGTTAGAAGGGTCAGGGGCCGGCTGTGTCCTGATCGACCCCAAAAATAATAAACATTTTCTTTCATGTAGATTAGAGTTTGAATGTACGAATAATACGGCTGAGTATGAAGCGTTGGTGCAAGGTTTGAAGAAAGCAATCGAATTAAAGGTAAGTAATCTGAAAGTTTTTGGAGATTCTGAAATAATTGTTAAACAGATTTGAAATCAAATACATTGCATTTCTCCTCACTTAAAAGCCTATCAAAATGAGGTATGGGATCTGCTCAAATGTTTTAACGCATTTAATATTGTTTCAATTCCAAGACTTAAAAATGCAGCAACTGACTTGTTGGCCACATCAGCTGCTAGGCTTGTGCCTACTAATAATCGATGCTCCGTTGAATTGCTTTTCAGGCCCTCGGTCCCTGATATGATTACCAACTTACGAGTGTTTGATAACGATGAACAGATTATAGAATGCTTAACAAATGACGAAGTATTTAAAGGGGCAATTATTGATGATGAAGAACATCAGGCCGAGCTGAAGTATGATAATTTCATCCCTAAAGGGGTTAGAACTTTAGAAAGAATGTTCGATTTAAATGAAAAGTTCAGAAGACCAGCCAACATGAAGACTCACAGCTCATCTCTACAGTTCGATCTGATAAATTTAGGGACTGAGACAAATCCTAAATATGTGAATCTTGGCAAATGTTGTTCACCAGCAGAAAGAGATAAGTTCGTCAGTCTGTTTAATCAATATAAAGATGTTTTCGCTTGGACATACGAAGATTTGAAGACATATGACACCAGCATCATCAAGCATGTTATCCCCATCAAAGCTGGCGTCAAACCTTATCAGCAACCTTTAAGAAAAATGCACCCAAAGTTGGAACCGCTGATTCAGAGTGAAGTTAGGAAATTATTGGATGCCAAAATCATTTTTAAGGTCAAAAACTGAGAATGGGTCTCAAATATGGTGCCAGTGAGGAAAAAATCTGGAGAAATCAGGCTATGCGTGGATTTCAGGAATTTGAACCGTGCTTCAGACAAAGATAACTATCCTGTTCCACCCATGGAGCAACTGCTCCAAATGGTCTCAGGTTCTGAACTATTTTCTTTACTAGATGGATTCTTGGGCTACAATCAAGTATTAGTAGCCGAAGAAGACAGGTTGAAGACAACATTCAGGACCAAATGGGGAACTTTCACTTATAGAAGAATGCCCTTTGGGCTTATAAATGCTGGAGCCACATTTCAGAGGGCTATGGACATAGCTTTCCGTGGTCTGATTGGCCGTAGTGTTGTAATATACCTCGATGATATTACGATATTCTCAAAGAGGAGAGAAGAGCATGCCTTTCATCTATGGCATCTCACTCAATCCAAAAAAGTGTGTGTTTGCTGTTATGGAGGGTAAGTTGCTGGGTCACATAGTTTCAAAGAAAGGAATCTCTATTGATCTAGAAAGGATCAAGGCCATTGAACAAATTCCCCTACCCCATAATAAAAAAGGGATGCAATCATTTATGGGAACAATTAACTTTGTGCGAAGATTTGTGCCTGATTTCGCTCAGATTGTCAAGCCTCTGTAGCAAATGGTGAAGAAAAATGCACCATTCAAGTGGAATGAGATTGAAAAGAACGCATTCAGCAAAATAAAAACTGTTGTTGCACACACACCCTCCTTGAAAATCCCAAATTTCGACAAAGATTTTATTCTGTATACCTTTGCATCTGATGATTCACTAGTAGTTGTGCTTACCCAAAAGGAAGATGGGGGGATGAATGCCCAATATATTTCATGAGCACTGGTCTACAAGGGGCCGAATTAAATTACCCAGCTATTGATAAACAAGCTTACGCAGTATTCAAAGTAGTGAAACAATTCCAGCCCTACATATTAAAAAATCGAACCAAGGTGATCGTCCCATACCCAGCTGTGAGGTCACTTTTTGTACAAAAGGAGTTAGGAGAAAGAAGGGGCAATTGGGTAACAACTCTTCAAGAGTATGAACTCGAATTCAAGCCAGCTTATATAGTTAAAGGGCAGGGGTTGTGCAAACTAATGACGGAAAATGGGAGAAATGACGAACACGCCTGGCAATACGAAGCTGAATTACACTTAATGGATATATGTCCTTTGTTCACAGCCCCCGAATCTTGGTATAGAGACCTCGTGCATTACCTTCAGGCTAGATTATTGCCAGAACATTGGAATTCTAAGCAAAGAAGAGTGCTACGTCTCAAATCAGCCTCCTATCAAATTGTTGAGGGAATACTATTCAGAAAAAACTACGACAGAGTTCTTCTTAGATGCTTGGAGAAAGAAGATGCATAGAAAGTAATGCCAGATTTGCATGACAGGCCTGCTGGGGGACATTATTCAGGAGATACTACCGCTCACAAAATTCTCAAAGCCGTTTATTATTGGCCTACGCTCTTCAAAGATGCACACGCACATGTCAGGAAGTGTGATATTTGCCAAAGAAGTAGTGGAAGACAACCTAAAGCAGCTGCACCACTGAATCCTGTGATGATCACAGAACCGTTCGAGCAATGGGGGTTGGATATTATTGGGGAAATAAAGTTGAATTCCTCCCTACAACACAAGTACATTCTGACCGCAACCGATTACTTCACTCGCTGGGTCGAAGCCATCCCACTGTGCAAAATAAATGAGGACTCGGTCATCAGCTTCCTGCAGGACCATATCATGACTAGGTTTGGAGTTCCAGTTTCTGTAGTTTTTGATAATGCTACTTACTTTTCATCAATTAAATTAACTGCTTTTGCTCATGAAAAGGGAATAAATTTGCATTATTCTTCCAATTACTATCCACAAGGGAATGGCCTCGCTGAGTCTACTAACAAAAATTTGATTAGAATTTTAAAGAAGACTGTAATAGAAAACCAGAGGAGTTGGCACTTAGTGCTACCAAATTCCCTTTGGGATAATAGAGTTACCCCCAAGTCTTCGATAGGAGTGTCTCCATATACCCTTATGTACGGTAAAGAAGCCATTCTTCCTCCCAATATCATGCTACCTTCTTCCATAATAGCTCAAGAATCTAGAGGGTCGGATGATGAAGTTTTGCAAATAAGGATATATAATCTCCTGAAAGCAAAAGAGGCTCAATCTAAAGCTAGAGAGCACTTTAAGCAACAACAAGAGGTAATAAAGAGATGGTTTGACAAACATAAGGTAGGAACAAAAGAATTTGAAGTGGGAGATTTGGTTCTCAAGTGGGATCACCCCCATGATGAGAAAGGAAAACACATGAAATTCCAGCAGTTATGGGTAGGTCCTTTCCAGATTGCAGCAAAGCTTGGCCCTTCCACTTATAAGTTGCAAGATCTACAAGGGTGGGAAGATAACTTACCAGTGAATGTCTTGGTTCTCAAGCCTTACTTTTCCTGAGTTTCGTTTGTGTTCTTCTATCTTGTATATAAATAATCTGGCTTGGTCGTCTTCTGAGTCTTTGAGTCATGAAGTTTAGTTTTGTCTTAGTTTAATTTTCTGTTGATTTCAATAAAGGAGGCAAACCCACGGTTGCATGGAAAACATCAGAATTTTGGTATGATTAAGATTCCTTGGTATAAGACTATATATTGCTGCTTGTCTAAAAGAATTTCTTCCAGTTTAGCAGTTTTCTCGAATAGCTATGTACGCATTGAAGTCCTGCTTAAACCCTGTAAAATAAACCAGAATCAGAGTGTCTGGAGTACTATTTTGAGGCTCCATCCATCTCACATTTAAAAGGTCCTAGGGTTTGACAGTCAAGGGCCCATGGAAAGGAGCAAGGTAAGCAGTATATTAAATACAAATGATCCCATGCCAAGAAATGAATGCCAAAAGGCAGATAAGAGTCAAAAACATCCTATGAAAACATTATCAAGACAAATGCTGAACCATAAAGTACTAAATCGCCAAAAGTTCCTCTCCATCCGTGAGTTGAAGTGTGAATACGCCTCTCACACAAAAGGACACTTGGGATAGAGGAGCCTGAATTAAAATTCAGAAAGAAAGGAATACAGGAGGACTCATATGAAAAGGACAAAAGTCCAAAAGCACAAAAGTGCTAAAGTGGCATGGGAATGAGGAACAAATGAATATTGTTGTTTACCATATGCTACGATCTTGTGGTGCCCAAGCTGGAAGCTCCCTAAAGAGACAAGTAACAATGAAACTCATCTTTCGGCCTCAACAGAGTTATCTGGACTTGAAAATCTTGGTTTCCTTTCTCCCAAATTGGACTGTCATCAATGATTAAAGCTACATACTGTTGCCATTTGAGAAATCCATATAGTTGGAAGAATTCAATATGTGTGTTTGTTGTTAAACAGTCTGTCGCTCAAGGAATCATCATCCAGAGATCTATGTTCACCAGGTAATCGCCAATTGTTGCAGCTGCAACTGTTTTCCCCAAATTTTTTAAATTTTGGTCCCCTCCTCATGATTTAGCGTTGTTTTTAATCGTTTGATCCTTGAATGTTTTGGTCGTGCTTTAATTTTGGATGATTTTTGAAGATTGACTCTCGGCCTGTTTTCAAAATTTGCTCATGTTTGGAATTGTTGTGGATCGTAGATGTTAGATTTTGTTTTTGCTGAGTTGAAGATGGATCAGACCTTTTGTTCTTTTGTCGAGGCGCTGTTTCAGAGGTTAAGCAGTTTCAATCATTGCCAAATTTTAAGTTTTTTAAACACTTAGCAATTTTGTTTGACCAGAGGCTGTTGTCTGTTTTGCTTCCATTGTTGCAGCTCCCAAACCAGCTAGCTACTCGAAAGGAAAAGCACTCCGCCCTCTGATGCTAGTCGCATGTCTCTAACCTTTTTGTTTCCAACGTTGCGGCTCCCAAAGCAGCTAATCATCCGAAATGTAAAGCGCTCCTCCCACCGACGCATGCTGGTCTTTTAATCACTTGTCCGCAGTCTTTTCACCTCTGCTGTTGCGGCTGTGCAAAGATTTTGGCTTCCGATGTCAATATCCTTTCAATTTCTGATTGGAATTTTTCCCGCCCACAGCCTAGGTCATAACTCTTCCGACTCCGATGTGTTTTAAGTTTTTTCGCGGTACTCGTAGTTTGTGAGGGCCCGCTTTTGTGGTTGTGAGTGAGCCTACCCTTCCGATGTTAACGCTCCAAGCCGTCGATGATTTTTTCGTTTTCCATCATGGGTGATTTTTCTCGAGCCCGTAGGTGAACGAGACAGTGGTGCTGGCACTTGTGGAGGTCCTCAGGGATGTAATGCAGTACATGGCCTTTTCTTGTTGATCAACTGTTGTGGTTGATATAATTTACGTTTTGTTTTAGAATGCAATCCCAATGAATGATGCATATTGATTAATTGCAGGTGGACCCAAGGGACTGTCAGACTACCACATCGCGAAGGCATAGCTGGGTGGTTTCGGCAAAGATCGAACCGTAACTGGCAGGATCATGAGAAGGGCGAGTGCAGTAAAAGGAAAAATCAGTATCGATAAAGATGCAAACTTGAAAAGTCTGTCAGTTACTCAGCAGATCATGAGTACGTGCAGTAAAGATAAAAAAGAGCGATATGAAACGTTTGAGGAACCGAAAGGTCACACGTTGGAGGGCAGCTCAATCGATCTACTTTTTTCGTTTAAATATCTGAAAGTTAGAACTTACAGGGGCTTTTTCCCTGGGAAAACTTGTAACTTAATGCTTGTAAGAGGAACTATTTCGTTTTACAACCAGAGACTGCAAATTTTTCCTGTTGGAGGAAGTGCTATGTGGAATGTATCAATGTGGTTAAATGAGCAATGTCGAATGTCAACTATTTCGTTTTCAATTGTGCCTCATTAGGTGTAAGAGCGTTCTAAATTCTTGAACCTATGTTCTTGTCTGAATGTTCTTCTGTACCTTTATGATGTTTTTTTCACTATGAGTAATGGAAGTTTTAACTGTTGATGAGCTATCTTATCATGTATGCTTTTATTCATGTTTATATGTTTGGTTATGAGAACAGCTATCTATGATTTTCCATAACACATGAACGGTGGTGCATTACTCATGAATTATTATCTATCTCTCTAGAGATAGTTTGGGTTAGTATTTATTTTCTTGCATATATGTGATTTGGATGCTTGTGAGTTCTAAGACAAGAGGTAAGAACTTGTGCATCACATTGTGACTACTCTTTGCATCTTTATCACCCTGCATGGTTAATTAGGCACGTGCATATCATACTTTAAGTCAAAAATACAAAAATATACACGGTGGACCGGGCCACAACCGGTAAACCCTTTTTGTTACTTGACCTACGGTAGCCAGACCGCAAACCGGACGGATTCCCTACACCAAACAGTCACGTGCTAGTTGGGAACATTGACTGGGGAGAATCCCTTTCTGTTGTTGCCTGTGAATTCCCAGGCCTCAACAGAACCATAACTTATCTATAGTTAATGAACACCCCAGGATGTCCTCAACCTCTTCCTAGAAATACCCTGCTACATGTCATTAATTTCTAAAATATGTCTGGTTGAATCATTTGAAATACTTTATGTATAAAACTAGTGCACCGATCTTCTCGGGCAGCATATTTGTAAAGCTTCCCATAATTTGAGTGATCTTAGACTTTCAATCTAACAAATTCAGGCATTATTCTTGAATTACATGGAACATAGGAGCTGGGAACTTTACACTTCGATGTTCTTTAAGAGACTCAAAATGGAGTGGAGACTATGAAGTTAGCATCCATTCAACTTGGGTAAATAACCCAAACACTTTAACATAAAACCAAACTTCTGAGATAAATATAAAATATTATTTAAAAAACACGTGAAATGATTTTAAAATAATTTAATTTTATATTTACTTTAATTAAAAAATTTAAAATTTGGTTTTATATAACAAGGGAAACTTATGCAATTCGAAGGCAATGGAAAGAAAGAAATATGGGCTAATAATTCAAGGTTGTGAGAAATTTTGACAAGGTTTGAGCAATGCAATTTTAAATGCCAAAAGGTGAGGATCAACCACAGTATTTGAGAAAAGGAAAACTGACCAAGATGACTGAGACAGTCATAAATTTTGCAAGAATGTTAGCGAACTTTCTGACAATGATATTCAGGATTTTTCTTCACATGTGCACTGGCAAAATTTAAAAAAATTTGTGGGACATATCTGGTGACAACATCTGGCTTCATCTGGGGATGGCATGCTCCTTGGGATATTCCAAGAACAAGTAGAATAAGTTCCTTTTCCATTGGCCTGGTGTCTTCATGTTGCTGCAAACCCACAAATTGAAAACTCATATCCTGCAAACTAAAGATTGCAATATGTTATGTTGTATATCAAATACTAAAATGATCCTACTCTGTACCAGTGCTCCACTAGACTAGAACCTTATTCAATTAAACCATCTTAAATATTGAACACCATAACAAACTGAAACAAAACTACCAGAAACAAACTGCATGTTGAATTGCTGAGAAAGGAACAACAAACTGAAAACAATATGCTAAAAATGAGAGCTTATCTATACACACTCCTATTCTATTCTTGCAGATATCAAGCTGATCATGTGTAATTCCATTTCCAATGAAATCAGGTTAAAAATTTACTTAGCAATTGAAATCCTGGAACATACTTCTGTAAATATAGCAGAATAAAGATTCAAGAATTTATAGGCAACTTATCATGAATGTGAAACCCATACTTATATCTGAACAAAACTGAATGGTCGGAGTTGATAAAAACCTCGAGATAAGCAACTATTGGATCATAAAAATAATTAAAAACCATGTTTTGATCAGATATCCTTGTTTCTTGTTGAAGATAAGTGAACTGCCTTTGGATAAGCTCTAACCTTACGGTTTCCATAGAAGAAAATTTTTCACAATCATCTGAAAACTATTTTTTACTTTACAAGATATGTTGATTTAATTCTTTATTCAAGGTCACACACATATCTTCATACAAATCAGAAATTTGCAGCATACTTTCATTAATTTCAAGAGGAGAAGCTTCAACCTTGATAAATTCTTGTTTATGCGGGACTATATTTTCATGCATCATACGAACATCTTGAGAAATCTTTTCTGACAACAAAATTTCATATTCTAACTCAAATTCTTTTAAAATCTTCTTCAAGAAATCAAATTTATCTTCTTCACTAAAGATGTTATAAGAATCTAAATAATAAGATAAATCTTTGTCCCATTCATCATTAGAATACATACTTATCCATTCTTGAAAATCTTGAATAAAAACAAGATCTACCTCAAACCCTGTTGTCTTGGTACATGAAGCAACTCGATCAATAATTGAATCTACCATTTTGAAACCAGTGGAGTCACCAGGTGAATATCGCAACCACTATGTCACCAGCCCTTGTTCACCATCAAAAGACTGGATATATTCGTTATCATGCATCCTAGGGAAGATATCTTTGCTCCTCTGTTCCCCAACAATGGTGCTAGAATATGTTCTCACTAAAGTAACTCTCGATTGCAAGAGAGCCAAGCTTAGAGAAATCTTAATGATGTGGAAAAAAGTGGATAAGTATGAGAGTTTATGAGCAGGTAAAAATTATAGAGATCAAGTAAATATGACATGGGAAATTGCTGCAGGATATGTATAAATTTAACATGATGTAATAGAAAGATTTGTGAGTGTGAAATTATAGAAAAAGTAAGCTAATCCCATTCTAGATCCTTAATAAACATGTATATAACTCATAATAATTATGGTATGGATGCATAAGGACCATACACAAAACAAAATCATGAACAACACATAATTTATCAATTCATAATAAAACAGAATAGGGATCATCTCGATTGTAATCACTCCAAATCCTCTCTTCATATTAAAGGAATCAAAATAAATACATGACTACATCCAACTAACAGTAGCAGCTCTTTCTAACCCTGCCTTAGCCCTCGGCTGGAACTCTCCTCTTATACAATGACAATAACAGTCTTTATAGAAAAGAAACATCTACAATTGTTACAATATTTTAGGAATAGAATCTAAAAATAAATCCATCTCTAGATTTGAATGCTCTCTCATCTATCTTTGACTTCTTTCATGCCTTGAAAACCTTCATATGTTCTGCCACCAAATTTGGAATAATCGAATTTGATCTTTTATTTTGAACTTGCAAACTGATGAGTTGTTTCATACAAATATAGATTGAGCTGTAAAGATCTTCTAAAAATATATTAACATGACATATACGGACTGGTGACCTTTATTAAGCATTGATCAAAATATGAAATGCCTAAAATGTCTGAACCGGTTGATTTGTATCCTTAAGAATTGGATCTTCAATGATATGGAAGTTTACTGTTGATGAAATCTTCTTGAAATATGTGTGTAATTACTTCATGCTAGATACATGGAACCATAACTTATCTATAGTTAATGAACACCTCAGGTTGTCCTCAACCTCTGCCTCGAAATAACTTGCTACCTGTCATTAATTTCTAAAATACATCTGGCTGAAGCATTTGACATACTTTATGTATAAAACTAGTGCACCGATATTCTCTGGTAGCATATTTGTAAAGCTTCCCATAATTTGATCGATCTCAAACTTTCAATCCAACAAATTCAGCCATCATTCTCGAATTACATGGAACGTAGGAGCTAGGAACTTTACATTTTGATGTTCCCTAAGAGACTCAAAATGGAGTGGAGACTAAGATGTTAGCATCCATTCAACTTGGGTAAATAACCCAAACATTTTAACATAAAACCAAACTTTTGAGATAAATATAAAATAATTTTTAGAAAACACATGAAATGATTTTTAAATAATTTAATTTTATATTTACTTTAATTAAAAAATTTAAAATTTGTTTTTATATAATAAGGGAAACGTATGCATTTTGAAGGGAAGAAAGAAATATGGCCTAATAATTCAATGTTGTGAGAAATTTTGACAAGGTTTGAGCAATGCAATTTTAAATGCCAAAAGGTGAGGATCAACCATAGTATTTGAGAAAAGGAAAATTGACCAGGCTGACTGAGACAGTCATAAATTTTGCAACAATGTTAGTGAACTTTTTGACAATGATATTCACGATTTTTCTTTACATGTGCACTGCTAAAATTTAAAAAAAATTGTGGGACAGATATGGTGACAACAAGTATGAAGAAGTTTCTATTGAAAATATTGAAGATCATTTCGAGACACATCCTACCTTGGAAATAAAACAAATAGAATCTACTGATAGATGCTTGAACTATGGGTTCTCACACCTCTATGTTGGTGACATAGAAATCACTTTTGAAAGTGTTTGTGAAATCCAAACTTCCATTAAACATGACAATGAATACCTTGTAGCAGTTGAATAAGAAACAAGATCATCTTCCCCATCATCACTTGAGCTTCATGAAGTTGGTCCAAGAAAGAAGGAAGAAGATGAGGAGGTTCATTTGCAAGAGCCTCATTTTATTGAAGGGTCCTTGAATATGAATGAAAATAATATCCAAGAGTCCCTTAGCATACTCCATGACACTCAAGCATTAGTGTCAAATTCTTGTTGGAGAACTACTTCATTGGAGGAAACATCCTTCCTTGAAGACATGGAGAAGATTCAAAGAGCAATGTGCCACATCAAAGGTAATTCCATGTCTTTTATTTTTGATAGAAACCATTTGTTTGAGCTTAATGAATTGTTACATGATGCATACTTGAAGAATAATGAGGATAATCCTAAGCTCAAAATTCAAAATGAGCAACTTCTTGAGAGGTTCCAAGATACTTGTTCTTCCTCCTATGTTTCAGATTGTCATATGGTAGATTACTTGGAGGATTATCATGACATGATGGATCATTAGAAACATGAAAAATCACAGGTTCTTGATACATTTGAAGACAATCTTGATGAGAACCAATCACTTGTTCAGGTGGAAGAGGAACTTGAGTTGCCTCTTGAAAATGGTTACACACTTTTTGAAGAAGTGCATGATGTTGATGTATTTGTAACTTCAAAATGTATTCATCTATGTATCTTATGTATTGTAACCCGATGTTTATTCTGGGATGTATCTATAATGTAATTGAGTCATGTTGTCATTCCTTGATGTTCCGATTGGGAGGATCAATAATGTAAACAGGTCACATCAAGTCATTGTGGGTAACCCTCCGAATGCCTAAGGGTTAAAGTCCCCGCAGTTCTGGGGCACTAGGGTTATTAGAATCTCCTAGTAGAGGTCAGCCCTAGTAGGGTTTTAGTCATGTCGAGATTAGTATAAATAGAGAGCTAGACTCTCTATTTAACATACAACTCATACACACTCAAGTGTAGCGCATAGTTGAGGAAGGAGAAGACACTAGGGCTATATAAGAAGAATGTTATTGCTGTCGAGAGATCACTTACTGTTTTGGGTTTTTACTATTTTGGTATTGATTCTATCTCTGAGGAAGTTGCGGGGTTTTCTCCATTTATGGTTTCCCTGAGGAAAAACACTGTGTTCATTGTCTCTTGTGTTTGATTGCTGTACTTGTTATTCTCTCAGTTAAATATCCTAATAATGCAAGCTTAATGTTGAAAAACTAACATGGTATTAGAGCTAACCTGAGAATAAGAAACTGTGCAGCTACAGGAACTAGGGCTTCCTAGTTTGTGTATCTTCCTCCATAGATTTTCAGCAAAAGTAAGGTGGAATAACTCTCCTCCTTAGGGCACATCTTTCTGTCGAAGTAGAATCCAATTCTGAGGTTTTTTAGTTTTCGACCTATCACTACTACTGGAAATTAGGGCTTTTTACAGAAGAGGAATTTTTCAGTGAGCCCAGTCCTGAATTGATATCCTCCCCAAAATCGAATTTAGGGATAAATTTCAAGGCATTTAGGTGGACAGAACTCCGAAAAAGCAAAACCCTAATTTGCTCTTGATCCAGTACTACAGGATTTCAGCTCCAAATCCAAATCTGACACCTTGACCTCGTAATATCTAAATATTTTGTATTTCCATTTGAGGTTCTCAGTTTTAAGATGTCTCATCATACCAATCTTGATGAAAAGCTTGAGGGAGTTGATAACTTCTGAGCCTAGAAGTATAGGATCTCCCTGGTCCTGGAAGAAAATTAGTTAGACTCCTACATCCATGTGGAGGTTCCAGTTCCAGAGGGAGATGAGGCAAAGGCCTTACATAAGAAGAAGATGATTATGGAAAAGAGGATCATTGCTGATTCTATCAAGGATCACCTTATCCCACAGGTGTCCTCTCTCAAGACACCTAAATCTATGTTTGATTCCCTAACCAAATTGTTTGAAGGGAAGAACATAAATTGGAAGATGACTCTGAGGAATCAACTAAAGAATGTGAAGATTCAGAATGCAGAGACCATCTATTCTTACTTCACAAGGGTTTCTCAGATCAAGGGACAATTAGAAGCTGTAGATGAAGAAGTGGAGAACGCAAATATTGTGATGACAACTCTGAATGGCCTTCCTAGGTCATGGGATTCATTCATCCAAGGAATCTATGCCAGAAAGAAATTAGTCAAATTTAGCAGACTATGGGAAGAATGTTCTCAAGAAGAAGCACGGATAGCAGCTCAAGAAGAGAAGATGGGAAGTGAATATCAAGTTCTCACAGTTCACTCCAAGAAAGGCAGAAGAAAACCTCATCACTCCAAAGGTAAGAATCCTCAGCATAGAGATAACAACAGAAAGGACCTATCTAGATTAAGATGTTATACATGTGATGAAATAGGACACCTTGCAAAATACTGTCCTAAGAACAAGTTCCACTCTCATAAAAGGAAGGGGAACAAAAGAAGACATCATGCTCATGCTACAGAGGATGATGAACCTTCCAAGAAAAGAACCAGATATGAAAGTGAAGATTATTTAAGCGAGGATGAATATGTTTTGATAGCCGCTCTCACAAGTAACATTACTCATGGAAGTTATGATTGGATTATAGACAATGGGGCTTCCAAACATATGACTGGATTCAAGGAATCCTTTGTGAGACTATCAGAAAATGAATCACCTCACAAGGTGAAACTAGGAGATGACTACCAATATCTAATAAAAGGTAGTGGGGAATCTTCCTATAAACTAGACTCTGGAAAGTCTCTAACAATGAAGGAAGTATTGTTTGTGCCAAGACTCAAGAAGAACCTCCTCTCCATATCTGCACTAGATACAAAAGGAATGAGGGTTGCATTCATAGATGGACAAGTCATCATGTGGCCAAGAGGAAAGACTATCGATGATGCGGTGGTGATTGGAGAATAAGAAGGATGATTGTACAAATTAAAGGGCCATCCAGAACAAGCATTGGTCCATGACACAGTAGAGCCAAGTGAACTTTGGCATAGAAGGATTACACATGTGCATTACAGAGCACTACAAAATGCAAGCAAATTGGCTGAAGGTCTTCTAGAATTCCAAACAAAACATGATGGGATCTGCAAAGGATGTGCGAAAGGAAAGAATACAAAGAAGACATTTCCTAGCAGTGAAAGCAAAGCCAAGGGAATCCTGGAAATCATCCACTCCGATGTATGCGGTCCTATGTCATCAAACTCACTAAGCGGGTATGCATATTATGTTTCTTTTATTGATGATTTTTCTAGGAAGACGTGGGTTTACTTCATGAAGAACAAAGATGAAGTATTCAGAAAATTCAAGGAATTCAAAGCCTTGATCGAGAACCACACTGAAAAGAAGATCAAAAATTTTTGATCAGACAATGGCAGAGAATTCACTTCAAATGAATTCAAAGAGATATGCAAAGATTCAGGGATTAAGAGGGAGTTTTCCACTCCTTATAATCCACAACAGAATGGGATTGCAGAATGGAAGAACAAAACTATCATGGAAGTAGCAAGATCTATGCTTCATGATCAATATCTTCCTATGCATCTTTGGGCTGAAGCTGCTAGAACAACAGTGTATGTACAGAACCGTACTCCACATAGAGTACTCAAGAACAAGACTCCTGAAGAAGTCTTCTCCGGCAAGAAATCAAAAGTCATCCATCTCAGAATATTCGGTTGTCCTGTGTACATACACATTCCAAAAGAGAAGAGAACAAAATTAGATCCTTCAGGAAAGAAGGGTATATTTGTGGGATACTCTGAAAGCTCGAAGGCTTACAGAATATATTTCCCAGGATACAAGAAGATTGACATCGGCAGGGATGTGACATTTGATGAAGACACAACTTACAACAAATCTAGAAAGAGACATGCTGAAGAACCTGAAGAAGCAGAAGCAACCAGAGTTCATGATACAACTATGAACGAAGAAACCCAAGAAGAAGATAAAGAATTTAAAGAACCACAAAGACCTGTAGATCCACCTTTGGAGAAGAATCCTCATAAGAGGAAACCTGCTTGGGTATGAGAACTTATCCAAGGTGCAGAAAGATATGGGGCTCCAGAAGAAAATCACAGAGAAAGAAAGAGGACCAGATCCTGCTCCAGGTATGTAGCTTTACTATGTGATTTCATTGATAAAGAGCCTTCCAGTTATGAAGAAGCGGTAGAATGGAAAGAATGGAAGCATGCTATGATCGAAGAATACCAATCGATCATGAAGAATGATGTTTGGGATGTTGTCCCAAGACCAGACGGGAAGTTAGTTGTAATTTCCAAATGGATCTACAAGATCAAACATGCTACAGACGGTAGAATTGAAAAATATAAAGCAAGATTTGTGGCTTGGGGTTTCTCTCAGAAAGAAGGAATAGATTATGAAGAAACCTTTGCTCCTGTAGCTAGATACACTTCCATCAGATCGGTACTTGCTCTGGCTGCAATGATGAAATGGAAGATACACCAGATGGATGTCAAGACTGCTTTCTTGAATGGTGTAGTAGAAGAGCAAATGTATGTAGAACAACCACTCGGTTTTGAAACAGATGATAGAGAGTCTCATGTGTGTAGATTGAAGAAATCCCTGTATGGTTTGAAATAAGCACCCAGGACCTGGTACAACAGAATTGACAACTTTCTATCCAATTTGGGCTTTACCAAGAGTAAAGCAGATTCCAACCTTTACTACAAGGTTGAAGATGGAAACCCAGTGATGCTTCTACTATATGTAGATGATCTATTTGTGACAGGTACAGATGTTTTGATTACTGATACAAAGAGAAATTTTGTTGTTGAGTTTGAAATGAAGGACTTGGGGATGATGCATTACTTTCTAGGTATGGAGTCGTGGTAGAGTACAGATGGAATCTTCCTTGGAGAAGGGAATTATGTAGTAGAGATCCTGAAGAGGTTTGGGAAGATCCGGAAGTACTTGTATACATTGTGACAACCAGAGTTGCATGAAGTTGTCAGAGAATCTAGTGTTCCACGACAAGTCGAAGCATATCGAGATCAAGTATCACTATATCAGGGATATGGTGCAAAGGGGAGCAGTGAAGCTCCAGTATGTTGCAATGGAGGAACAGATAGCTGATGTGTTGACAAATCCATTAGCCAAGGTGAAGTTTGAGTACTTTAGGGAGAAGCTTGGTGTTCTCCAAATCAAGGTTTCCTCCAAGGGAAAGTGATGAGTCCCATAGCCATTCTAACATGGTGAGAGGATTGGTTCCTTCCATGGTCAGATGTAAGGGCTGAGCCATTCTATCATGGTGAGAGGATAGGTTCCTTCCATGTTAGATATGAGTGTTGGCCATTTTGTTGAGTAGGACAGATGTAAGGGAAATTGCCATTTTGGGAATGGAGGTACCTGGTCAGTTACCAGGAAAACTCAATCTAGGACTGAGAAGCCATTCTGATGTGACAGAGGGATGTGTTCCCACTTGATCATATGTAAGGGCTGAACCATTCTGTCATGGCTAAAGGATTAGGTTCCTTCCATGTCAGATGTGAGTGTTGGCCATTTCGACGAGTAGGCCAGATGTAAGGGCAACTGCCATTATCTAGGAGAATGGAGGCACCTGTTCCGTTACCAGGTAGCTCAGTTGAGGACTAGGGCCCATTCTGATGTGACTATAGGATTGGTTGCTACAAGATCAAATATGAGTGCAGAGCCCTTCCATCATTGTGAGCAGGATGTGTTCTTGTCTGGATGGATGTAAGTGCAGATCCTTTTCATCATTGTGAGTAGGATATGTTCCCATCTGAATGAATGTAAGTGCAGAAATATTTCATCATTGTGAGCAGGATGTGTTCCAGCCTGGATGAGAGTCTTTCATCATTGTGAGTAGGATGTGGTTTCGGCCTGGATGGAAGAACATAGATCTTCCATCATTGTGGTAGGATGTGGTTCCATCTTGGATGAAAGTACAAAAATATTCCATCATTGTGGTAGGATGTGGTTCCATCCTGGATGGAAGTACAAAACTCTTCCATCATTGTGAGCAGGATGTGGTTCCGGCCTGGATGGAAGAACAGAGATCTTCCATCATTGTGGTAGGATGTGGTTCCATCCTGGATGGATGTGAGTACTGTGCCTTTCTGATGAGTAGGTCAGATATAAGTGCTGAAGAAGACCTACATGGATGCAAGGCCTACAACCAGCATGAAAAATGGCTGGCTCAGTAGAACTTCATGTGATGAGAAGAATCATGAGATAGCACCTGTGATGATCCAGATCCAGTGATGATGATCCAACAGTAATGATCCATATCGACAGATGATCCAGATCCAGTGATGATTCCCAGTGATGATCTAGATCCAGTGATGAGATCGAGTGATGATCCAAATCCAGTGATGATGTCCAGTGATGATCCAGATATAAAGATGAAGATTACTTAAATATGAAGATGACTTAAAGACTAAGAAGACTTGAAGATGCAGATGATGAGATGATCCAGTTGATACAGAGAAGAAGACCAGTGCTGAAAATCGTGTCGAAAGAATACCTTCCTAGTTAAGAGGGAGTGTTGATGTATTTGTAACTTCGGAATCTATTCATCTATGTATCTTATGTATGTATTTCCTGATGTTTATTTCAGGATGTATCTATAATGTAATTGAGTCATGTTTTCATGCCCCAATGTTCCAATCGGGAGGATGAATAATGTAAACAAGTCATGTCAATTCATTGTGGGTAACCCTCCGATTGTCTAAGGGTTAAAGTCTCCACGGTTTCGAGGCACTAGGGTTATTAGAATCTCCTAGTAGAAGTCGGGCCTCGTAGGGTTTTAGTCATTTCAGGATTAGTATAAATAGAGAGTTGGACTCTCTATTTAACATCCAACTCATACACACTCAAGTGTAGCGCATAGTTGAGGAAGGAGAAGACACTGGGGCTATATAAGAAAAAGGTTACTGCTCTCGGGAGATCACTTACTGTTTTGGGCTTTTACTATTTTGGTGTTGATTCTATCTCTGAGGAAATTGTGGGGTTTTCTCCATTTATTGTTTCCTAGAGGAAAAACACTGTGTTCATTGTCTCTTGTGTTTGATTGCTGTACTTGTTATTCTCTCAGTTAAAGATCCTAATAATGCTAGCTTAATGTTGAAAAACTAACACATGATTCCACCACCTTGGAACCAACCCATGAGGAAATTTTTTCATTTTAAGGAAGGTGCATAATCCTACCCCTATGGCTCCTTCACATAATTAACATTTTGAACTTTCTAATCCTTTGGTTGATTTGGTTCTTTATCCTACATCCTACACTTCCAAATTTTGCAACATTCATAATAATGAAGTATGAATGTTATGACTTATATGATATATTTGGGGAAGATTATAATGCCCATTATCTTATGTTATGACTTATATGATATATATTTCATGTTAATAATACTCTCAGGTCGAAATACCCAAAATAATTCATGTAAAAATGTTGAACAATGAAGAAATAGTGTCATTTCCCCACTATCTTGTTGTGAACCATTGCAATGCTGATGATTTAAAATTGGGAGAGGATTTAATTGAAAATTTATGATTGGAATAAGTTAAATATTCTATTTTATTCATTCTCAGAAATTTTCAAGTCTAAATTCCCAATATTTGTGTGTCAAAATGACTTGTAATGAGAAAACAATGACCATTTCCACTCTATTTCGATATATGCCATGGTAATGTTTATTATTTAGAATGGAGGAATGTATCTCTGATAAATGTATGATGGATGGACTATAATTAATGTTTATTTCAAGTCTCATGTTCAGTACTTAAGCATTATAATCCATTTTACTCATTTTTATTGCATTGGGAGAAGATTTGGTCCATTTTCCCCAAGGGTCGAAATTATGACTTGGGAGTTGTTTTGGAAAGAGCCATAACAGACTTTGTAAACTGAACCATGATGCATCTGAGAATTTTAAAAGGTTCCTTAAACATACCCATCCTCTTTTAATAAATTCAAGTGACTTTGGGATCATTTGTGAAGCCATTTCCGGCAATTACCCAGGGGGAATTGGAGCCCTAATTTGCTAGTAAAGACTCCTACTTTGAACAGAACATTAAACAAGTTTGCAGAAGTAATTGGGAGGTAAAAAAACATACATGAGAATTATATTTAATTTATATTATCATTCATTTAGATTCAGAGAAAATTTGGAAGCATTTGGGTCAATTTGGAGGTCTAGACATCAAAACTAGTCAAGAGCCAAAATTGTGAAAAAATTGGAAAATTGGGCATTTAAAAAAAATTCCAAAAGGGGGACATTACATATACCTTCTATTAATAAAATTTTACATTTTTCATGGCTAAGGGCTAGGTTTGTCTCTTGACATAAAATCAGGACCTTCTCAATATTATCAAGAGCCTCTTGGAAGGTATTACCATAAGTTGTAAAATAATCCATGTACACCTCTATGTAGTCATGTATAAGATCAAAAAAAATTCCTAAGACTACACGCTGAAAAGTGGCAGGTTAGTTACATAGGTCAAATGAAAAAACTCTATAGGCATATGTCCCCCAAGGGTACGTAAACGTAGTCTTATCCTAATCCTCAGGTTCTATCAAAATCTGATTAGATCCACTATACCCATCGAGAAAGGAAAAGTATTGTTTTCTAGACAAGGTTTCTAGCACTTGATCGATAAAGGGAAAAGGAAATTAGTCTTTAAGAGTATCCTTAGCTATCAAAAATCAACAAAAATAATCCATTTCCCCATGAATTTCTATGGGACTTCCACTAGAGGAGACACCCATTTACTCTCTGAGATTGGGTAGATGAAACCAACATTGATGAGTTTCTGTAACTCTTCTTTAACTATGTCCTTCAAAGTAGGATTCATCCTCCTCTGCGGCTACCTTACAGGTGGTATGTATGCATCCATGTAAATATGGTGAATACAAGTGTCAAGGTGTATACCCTTCATATCAGTGTATTCCCATGCAAATTCTCCCGCTTGTGTTTTAAGGACCTTGAGTAACTGATCTTGTTGGTTTTCACTTAACCCTACGTTTATATGTAAAAAGAATTTAGGACCAACTTCACAAGATATGGTATAGGATCCTATATTCTCTTCAATTGCAAAGACACATGGTGTCTCCACAAGTGCTGAGAGGACCATATTTTCTTGAAACTCATCTCCAAAAATTTGATCAAATTGAGAAAAATACCGAGGAAAATATATACAAGTTGTTGAGGAAAAAAATTGGCTTAACACATTCTCAGTAGTTTGCTCCTAAAGTGCCCAGGAGTAATCACTAGGAAGGGAAAGGTCATCGAAGTTATCATCCCCAAAAGAACATTCTAACCACCACAATTTTTTCAGTTACTAGTTGTGCTGAGGGGTATAAAACAAGTCTCTATGTGGACAACCCACTTGAAATGGTCATTTCCCCGTCCCTACATCCTATAAAGGCATTAGTAGTGGCTAACCATGGTCTTCCTGGGATAATAGGATGTCCTTTAGAAGGATCCTTTGATTCTACGACCATAAATTCAATGGGGTTTTCCCGTGAAGCCATTGATACAATAATATCATCCACCACTCCAACAGGTTTTACTGTGGTACGGTCTGTTAGTTCTAGGATTGAAGGGGTCGGTTGGAGAAATTGTCCCAACTGTAAAACTTCTAATACTACAGTGGTCATGATATTAATAGCAGATCCTAAATCGATAATTGTATTTTCATATGGAAACATTATTTACAATAATAGTTACCACTGGGCTCCCCGAATTGGTATATTTTGCAAACCGAGACTAGTCTGTCATAGACTCAGACATCTCTCCTATAACATGAATCGTGAGGGGCTATTTTTGTTTCTTACCTGGGCGTTTAATGCACAATTCCTTTAATACCTTGTTGCAAATTGGTATATCCTTAATATCCTGTAATAGAGTAATTTTGACACAGATATTTTTTAGTTCATTTAAAATGTCATACTCGGGATGAATTACAGGTTTTTCTAGTGCTAGTCGTTCTGAAAATGGAGGGACTATTTGTTCCTGAGTTAGTTCTTGCTGAGGATGGGTATGTGCTGGAATATTTGGGATATCCACATCTTGAGAAAAAACATCCTTGATGACCTCATTGGGGTCTTCTTCTTCTTCATTTTCCTCACAAATGATGACTAATGACTTGGGTTTGTCATTCACCACTCTTCCAGATTGTAATTGTTGATGTATTTGTAACTTCAGAATGTATTCACTTGTATATCTTATGTATTGTATCCCGATGTTTATTCCGGGAAGTATATGTAATGTAATTGAGTCATGTCATGCCCCGATGTTCCGATCGGGAGATTCAATAATGTAAACAAGTCATGTAAATTCACAGAGTATAACCCTCCTTATTGATCAAGGGTTAAAGTCCTCGCAGTTGTGGGGCCCTAGGGTTATTAGACTCTCCTAGAGAAGTCGGCCCTAGTGAATTATTGTCAAGTTGGAAATTAGTATAAACAGAGAGGGAGCCTCTCTATTTAACACACATTCATACACATTCACTCACACTCAATTGTAGCGCATAACTGAGAGAAAGAGAAGAAGCTGGGACAAGAGAGAGAGAGACTACTGTTGTTGGGAGATCATCTTACTGTATTTTGGTTTTACTTTTGGTGTTGATTCTATCTCTAAGGAAGTTGTGGGTTTTATCCTTTATGGTTTCCCCGAGGAAAATATTTTTGTTCATTGTCTCTTGTGATTGATTGTTGTACTTGTTAAGATCTAAATATTTTGCATTTCCATTTGTTGTGCTTGTTATTCTCTTAGATAAGATCCTAAGATCATATAGCTTAAATGTTAAAAATCTAACATGGTATCAGAGCTAACCTGAGAATAAGACATTGTGCAGCTGTTGAAGCTAGGGATTCCTACTTTTTGGATCTCTCTCCATATATTTTCAGCAAAAAGAGGTTGGGATGACTCTCCTCTCTAGGGTGCATCTTTCTGTCGAAGCAGAATCTGATTCTGAGCATTTTTCATTTTTTGACCCGACACTACTGTGGGAAATTAGGGCTTTCCATAGAAGTGTAATTTATGTGTGAGCTCAGGCCTGGATTGATCTCCTCCCCAAAATCAAATTTTAGAGATCAAGATCAAATTTTTTGGTAGGGTAGAACTTTGAGAAAGTCAAACCCTAATCTGCTCCTGAACTAGAAAACCAACTTTGTAGAAATTAAGCTCCAGATCCAGTTCCAACATCTTAACTTGGTAAGATATAAATATTTTTCATTTCCATTTGAGATTCTCTATTAAAGATGTGAGAGAGAGAGAAGAAGTTGGGACAAGAGAGAGAGAGACTACTGCTATTGGGAGATCATCTTGTTGTCTTTGGGTTTTACTTTTGGTGTTGATTCTATCTCTGAGGAATTTGTGGGGTTTTCTCCTTTATGGTTTCCCTAAGGAAAATCTTTGTGTTCATTGTCTCTTGTGATTGATTGCTATGCTTTTTCTTCTCTCATATAAAATCCTAAGATCATATAGCTTAAATGTTAAAAATCTAACATGGTATCAGAGCTAACCTGAGAAGAAGACACTGTGCAGCAGTTGAAGCTAGGGCTTCCTAATTTTTGGATCTCTCTCCATATATTTTCAGCAAAACGAGGTTGGGATGACTCTCCTCTCTAGGGTGCATCTTTCTATCGAAGCAGAATCTGATTCTGAGCATTTTCAGTTTTTGACCCGACACACTGCGGGAAATCAGGGCTTTCCATAGAAGTGGAATTTTTTAGTGAGCCTAGGCCTATATTGATCTCCTCCCCAAAATCAAAGTTTAGAGATCTAGATCAAAGTTTTTGGTTGGGTAGAACTCTAGGAAATTCAAACCCTAATTTGCTCCTGAACCAGAAAACCAGCTCTGCAGAAATTCAGCTCCATATCCAGTTTCAACATCTTAACATGGTAAGATCTAAATATTTTGCATTTCCATTTGAGGTTCTCTGTTAAAAATGTCTCATCATACCAAGCTTGTTGAAAATCTTGAGGGAGCTGATAAGTTCCAAGCTTGGAAGTATAGGCTCACCTTAGTCCTGGAAGAAAATGAGTTGGACTCTTACATCAATGAAGAGGTTCCAGTTCCAAAGGGAGATGAGGCTAAGGCCTTACACAAGAAGAAATTAGTCATGGCTAAAAGGATTATTGTTGATTCAATCAAGGATCACCTCATACCACATGTGTCCTCTCTAAATACACCTAAAGAGATGTTTGATGCCCTGTCCAAGTTATTTGAAGGGAAGAACATAAACCGAAAGATGACTCTGTGAAACCAATTGAAGAATGTAAAGATCCAGAATGCGGAGACCATCCAGTATTAATTTACAAGGGTCTCTCAGATCAAGGAACAACTAGAAGTGGTATATGAAGAAGTAAAGAATACAAAAATTGTGATGACCACCTTGAATGGTCTCCGTAGGGCATGGGACTCTTTCATTCAAGGCATCTATGCCTGAAAGAAGCTAGTCAAGTTTAGAAGACTGTGGGAGAAATTCTCACAAGAATAAGCTCAAATATCATCTCTAGAAGAAAAGATGGGAAGTGAAGATCAATCTCTCACAGTACAATCCAAGAAAAGTAGAACATACCATCACAAAGGTAAGCACTCTCGCCAAAAGAAAAACACTAGAAAGTATAACAAATATTTGTCTAAGTACATTTGCTTTACATGTGATGAAAGAGGACACCTTGCAAGAGATTGTCCTAGAAACAAATATAGATCTCACAAGAGGAAGGGAAACAAGAAAAGACATCATGTTCATGCTACAGAAGATGATGAGCCTTCCAAGAAGAGAATCAAACAAGAAAGTGATGATTCTTCAAGTGATGAAGAATATGTTTTGATTTCTGCTCTCATGGGAAACATCACACATGGAAGCAATGATTGGCTTATAGACAATGGGGATTCCAAACACATGATTGGATTCAAAGAATCATTTGTGAAACTATCAGAACATGAATCACCCCACAAGGTGAAACTCGGGGATGACTAACAATATCCAATAAAAGGTAGTGGAGAATACTACTACAAATTAGAGTCTGGAAAGTCTATGAAAATGAAGGATGTCCTATTTGTACCAGGACTAAAGAGGAACCTTCTCTCCATGTCTGCATTAGATGAAAAAGGTATAATATTTGGATTTATAGATGGCAAAGTCATCATGTGGCCAAAAGGAAAGACTATTGATGATACAGTATTAATTGGAGAACAAGAGGGATGACTATACAGATTAAAGGGCCAAGTAGAACAAGATTTGGTTAATGACTTAGTAGAACCCAATGAACTTTGGCATAGAAGGCTTGCACGTGTACAGTATAGAGCACTACCACTTGCAAGCAAAGATGTTGAAGCTCTTCTAGAAATACAAGCAAAACATGAAGGAGTATGTAAGGGATGTGTGAAAGGAAAGAACACAAAGAAGACATTTCCAAGTAGCAAAAGCAAGGCTAAAGGAATCTTGGAAATCATTCACTCTGATGTATGCAGACCGATGTCATCTAGTTCATTAAGTGGGTATGTATACTAATTTTCTTTCATTGATGATTTTTCTAGGAAGACATAGATATAATTCATGAAGAGGAAAGACAAAGTATTCAAAAAGTTCAAGGAATTCAAAGCCTTGATCGAAAACTACATAGAGAAGAAGATCAAGATTTTCCAATCAAACAATGGCGAATAATTCACATCAAATGAATTCAAGGAATTATGCAAAGATTCTGGGATTAAGAGGGAGTTGACCACTCCATATAATCCACAACATAATGGGGTTGTAGAAAGAAAGAATAGAACGATCATGGAAGCTGCAAGGGAAATGTTTCATGATCAAGATATTCCCATGCATCTATGGGCAGAAGTTGCTAGAACAACTGTGTATGTACAAAACCATACTCCACATAGAGTACTCGAGAACAAGACACCTTAAGAAGTATTTTTTCGGAAAGAAACCAGAAGTAAGTCATCTCAAAATATTTGGTTGTCTAGTGTACATACACATTCCAAAAGAAAAGAGGACAAAGTTAGATCCTTCAGGAAAGAAGGGTATATTTGTGGGATACTATGAAAGCTCAAAGGCTTATAGAATATACTTTCTAGGATTCAAGAATATCAACATAACATTTGACGAAGACTTAGCTTACAACAAATCCAGAAAGAGATCTGTTCAAGAACCTCTAGAAACAAAAGTAACCAGAATTCATGACACAACCATGAACGGAGCAATTCTAGAAGAAGATCGAGAAATATAAGAACCTGTAGATCCACCTGTTGCAGTTGCAACTGTTTTTTCCCCAAATTTCTTAAATTTTGGGCCCCTCCTCATGATTTTTCTTTGATCGTTGGATCCTTTGAGTTGTTGGTCTGTGTTTTAATTTTAAATTGATTACAAAAGATTAACTCTTGACCAAGGTTCAGATTTTGATTGCGTTGGAATTTACGGTGAATCGCAGATTGTAAGCTTGTTTTGCTTGTTGATCGAACCAGTCGTTCTTTGCTGAGGGTCGTCGTTGCGGAGGCATAGCAGGTTTTTCTCCGTTGTTGAATGTTTAAAGCTGACTGAAGCACTTATTTTTTCCATGAATCGAGAGTCTTTCTTGTTTTGATCGAAAACCGAATCCTTTTCGCTTCCGCCGTTGCAGATCCCAAAACACTTAAGTGCCCGAAGCCCAAAGTGATCCACTTGCCGATGTACGCTTGCCTGTTTAGCCGCGAACCCGAAGCCGTTTCTCTTTCACTGTTGCGGATGATAAAGCCATTTTTCTTCCGATGTCCAAACCTGGCCAACTTCCGATTTAAAGTTTGTCTTTCCCGAAGGTCACATGTCTTAGTCATTTCTCGTCCACCGTTGCGGCTGGGAAAGTAATTGAGCTTCCGAAAGGAAAAGCATTCCGACGTCTGATTCAAAAAAATTTCTCGCCCTCTCGTCGCATGCCGGTAGCATTGACTCTTCTGCCATTGCAGCAGGGAAAGCCATTTGGCTTTCGATGTTGCTATCCTTCCGACTTCTGCCATGATGCACCTGGCCATTTCCTGTGGAGTAGCCGTTCAGTTTGTATGATCTGCTACTTTGTTTTATAACGCAAATAATGCGCATGGATTAAATGCAGGTGGATGTGAGGAACTGATGCGTGAAGACATAGAGGAACAGTTTGGCCAGGATCGAAACAAAACCAACCGGATCGCTAAAAGGGCCATAGAAGAAGAAGACAAAATCAATAATGCTAAAAGAGTACCTGACTGTCTGTCCGTTACTTAAGATTCATGAGTGCGTACAGACAACGTAGAAGAATATGAAACATTCGAGGGACTAGAAAGTCACACGTTTGGGGGCAGCCCAAACGACCTGCTGTGTAGTTTAAATATTGTAAAGATAGGATTTAGAGGGACTTTTTTCCCTGGAAAAAACTTGTACATCATTTGCTTGTAAGAGGAACTACTTCATTTTACAATCAGAGACTGCAACTTTTGCCTGCCAGAGAAAGGGAAATGTGGAATGCATTCATGTGACTAATTGAAATAATGTTGACGAGGAACTATTTCGTTTTCAGTTGTGTTTCATTAACTGTGAGAGTATTTAACTTCTTGAACCTATGTTCTTGTTGAATGTTCTTCAGTATATTTTTGGGATGTTTTCCACTGTGAGTAATGAATGGTGTTCATAAAACAATTGGCTAACTGGTTGTTCAAAAATCTGCAAATTGTTCATGTGTCTTGAAAGAAGTATAAGCTATCTGTAACTTTTCATTATTGCATGTACAAAATGTATTACTCACCAATGAATGATAATCCTGCTCCCTAGGGATAGATTAGGTAGTTAGTTTATTTTTCTTGTTGTATGCGATTTGGATGCTCGTGAGGCTTAAGATGAGAGGTAAGAACCTGCGCATCACATTGTGACTGTTCCTTGCATCTTTATGACTCTGCATTGTTAATTAGGGACTTGCATTTCATAATTTAAGTCAATAATACAAAAACTCGGTGGACAAGGCCGTAACCGGTAAAACCTTTGTTTTGTTACATTGACCTATGGTAGCCAGACCGCAAACCGGACGGATTCCCTATACCAAACAGTCAACAGGCTAGTTGGGAACATTGACTGGGGAGAATCCCTTACTGTTGTTTCCTGCGATTTTCGGGGCCTCAATAGTTTTTGGCGCTAGAAGGAGGGCCGCCAGTGTATGGCTGGCCGAGGAAACCCGTTTTCCCAAGAATATTCCATCGGTAACAGTTCTGAAAGCAGTGGGTTTCAAAATCCAATTCCAGAAGAGAGAGAACATCTATATTCTATTGGCAACGAAATTGTTAATGATTTGAGAAGACACACTAGGGCATACGTACATAAGATTGGAGGATTTCCAATCATCCCTGAACTGCCCAGAAGAGAGTATAAAAGGAAAGATCGTCCTGTAGCGGAAGACTCAGTGTTGGTTGGATACTGGGAAGAGCTTGTAGAAAAATCCTTACAAGAAGTTGTGCTACCTTTGAATCAAGAAGGCCCAAAAACCTCTCAAAGTTCTCCTGCTCATACTCTAGTTGGTTCACCTCCTCACTCCCCACCCAGAATCATGGCAAGAGTAAATGCTAATCCACCACCTAACCCACCAAATCCACCACTTGCATGGAGAGCCAGATCACCATTAAACCTTACACCTCCATTACATGACCTACCTCAAGCCTTTGACAAGATGTTGCCCAAGTTTGATCCCAATGAGAAAATACTAGTAGATGATCACCTACAAAGTTTTTACTTGGCAATTGAAGGATTAAGGGCCGGGGAACATGAAGATGTGGTATGCAGACTGTTCCCGCATACCCTTAAAGGAGCTGCAGCGTCATGGTACTTTATATTGCTTGCTAACTCTATCCCTCATTGGGATACCTTCGAAATAATCTTCAGAAGTAAGTATGCAACTCAGAAAACTCATGCAACTCTCATGAAAGGGCTGTGTGAGTTGAAGAAAGAAAGAAAAGAAAAGGTGCACAGTTTCACACAAAGGTTTGCAGCCTATCTCAAGAATTTCTCTGAAACGGATAGACCTTTAGACAAAGTTTTGATTGAATATTATACTTCAGCTTTAGGCCCTGATCTGGCCATGTTGGCCAAAGGTAGGGCCAAGCCTGCTTTGACGGAAACTTATGAAGAAGTAGAAGTGGTGGAAGCTGAAAGAGAGAGCATTGAAGACTATCCAGAACAGTCAGGAGATAAAGATGCAAGGAGAAAAGCCTTATTGTTTACTAAACCTAAGGAAGAAAAGTCGCCAGATTTGGAAAATATGGCCAAAATGATGCAAAAGCTTTCCAACAAAATCATAGATATGGAGAAAGAAAAGGAAGCACAAAAGTTTTATAAGCCATATTATAAGAAAAGAGAGGATAACCATCAGTCTCAACCTCCTCCTCATAATACTGCGTCTATGAATTTAACAGAGGTAGGCTTGGACAATTTTTGCACTTTCCACCAACAACCACACTCTGAAAAGAATTGTCCTCAATGGATTAATTCGATGACGTTGGTCATGAATCAACTGTTAGATTCTAGATTAACAGAAGAGGGAAATGAAGAAAGAAAAGAGAATTCTGCTTCTACTTCTACCAAAGAACAGGAAGACGAGACCATGGCTTTATGGAATTCTGTCTCGTTATTTGATGCTGAAGATGAAAAGACTCAAGGGTACAAGGACATTATGGAAACCAACGTAGCCACTAGGAGCCAAGGGATGGTTAAGGAAGATAGTCTTATACTCCCAAAGATTAAGAGGCTGCAGAGAAATGTTAAGAAGAAATTTCAAAATAAATCCTTGACTGATAAAACTCCAGAATTCACTATTACCAGCCAAAATCCTAAGCAAAGTGACGCGTAGGTCAGGACAAGTGAAGAAAATGCTGATAAACCCCATCCCATTGAGCAACCGATGGATTATGACATTGTGGATGATTTAAAGAAGGTAAAAGCGAATGTTTCGCTATTCGAAATGTGTAAAGTGCTGCAGCAAAAAGAAAGACTGTTGAAAGCACTGGAAGCATCGGATGAGAAGCTGCGTTGGAGGTAAGTCTAAAAGCAAACATTGGAGAAACCATTGTTGGAGGTAAGTCTAAAAGCAAACATCCACCTTTCCTCCTCACGTTTGAAATATTCAATCATAATGTACATAATTGCTTGGTAGACTCAGGGGCATCGGTAAATGTTATGCCCATATCAGTCTGTAAAAAGATCAATGGGCATCCTAAGCCATCCACGTGGAGGGTGGTTCAATTGGATAGAACAGATGTAAAGGTAATTGGTGAGCTGGAAGATGTCCTAGTCTGTCTGGCAGCTAATGAAAAATTTTGCCAAGTTATTAACATCGTGGTGGCTGATATACCAGACGCTTATGGTCTTGTCCTAAGTAGAGATTGGTCGGCCAAATTAAATGGATGTTTCGCTTCAGATTGGTCCCATCTTTGGTTGCCATACAAAGGGAGTCCAAACCAGATTAAGATTCTAAGAGAGCCTCACATGAAGTACAATGTTACTCAGCTGGAGGAGAAGAATGTACCAGTGGATTCTGTACTGGGAAACTATTTTATTGAATTGGAACCAGGAAATTATCAAGCGGAAGAAGCCAACAACACATCAGACACCCAACCTGATCTCCTTCAATTCTCACAGGCTGATGAGATTGACTGTAATCTAGTAAGCTTAGCAGTAGGAATAGATTCACATTCAGTAGTTAGTGATTTTTGGATTTTGTTTTTTGACGGCTCTAAGACATTAGAAGGGTTAGGGGCTGGCTGTGTCCTGATCGACCCATAGAAGAATAAACATTTCCTTTCATGTAGATTAGAGTTTGAGTGTACTAATAATACAGCTGAGTACGAAGCGCTGGTGCAGGGCTTAAAGAAAGCAATTGAATTAAAGGTAAGTAATTTAAAAGTTTTTGGAGATTCAGAAATAATTGTAAAGCAAATCAGAAATCAAATCCATTGTGTTTCCCCTCACTTGAAAGCTTACCAAAACGAGGTATGGGACCTGCTTAAATGTTTTAATGCATTCAATATTATTTCAATTCCAAGACTAAAAAACGCAGCAGCTGACTTATTAGCCACTTTGGCAGCTAGGCTTGTACCCACAAATAATCGATGTTCTGTTGAATTACTTTTCAGGCCCTCTGTACCTGATATTATTACAAACCTACGAGTGTTCGATGATGACCAGCAGATCATAGAATGTTTAACAAATGACAAGGTGTTTAAAGGAGCGATCATAGACGATGAAGAGCATCAGGCTGAGATGAAGTACGATAACTTCATTCCTAAAGGAGTCAGAACATTAGAAAAAATGTTCGATTTAAATGAAAAATTCAGAAGACCAGCCAACATGAAGACCCACAACTCATATCTGTAGTTTGAGCTGATTAATTTAGGGACTGAAACAAATACTAAATTTGTGAATCTCAGAAAATGTTGTTCACCAATGGAAAGAGACAAGTTCGTCAGTTTGTTTAAACAATATAAAGATGTTTTTGCATGGACATACGAAGACTTGAAAACATACGATACTAGCATCATCAAACATGTCATCCCCATTAAAGCCGGAGTCAAGCCGTATCAGCAACGTTTAAGAAAAATGCATCCAAAGATGGAACCACTGATTCAAAGTGAAGTGAAGAAATTATTGGATGCTAGAATCATTTTTAAAGTCAGACACTCTGAGTGGGTATCAAATCTGGTACCAGTTAGAAAAAAACCTGGAGAGATCAGATTATGCGTTGATTTCAGAAATCTGAACCGAGCTTCTGATAAGGATAATTACCCAGTACCACCCATGGAGCAATTGCTCCAAATGGTCTCAGGTTCTGAACTGTTTTCGTTATTGGACGGTTTCTTTGGCTACAATCAAGTATTAGTAGCCGAGGAAGACAGGTTGAAGACAACGTTCAGGACCAAATGGGGAACCTTTGCCTACAGAAGGATGCCCTTTGGGCTTATAAATGTGGGAGCAACATTTCAGAGAGCTATGGACATAGCTTTCCATGGATTGATCAGCCGCAGCATTGTAGTGTACCTTGACGATATTACAATATTCTCAAAAAAAAGAGGAGAGCACGCATTTCACTTAAGGCATATTTTTTAACGCTGTTGGAAGTATGGCATCTCACTCAATCCTAAGAAATGTGTGTTCGCTGTCACAGAAGGAAAGTTGCTGGGTCACATCGTGTCAAAGCAAGGGATCTCCATTGATCTAGAAAGAATTAAGGCTATTGAACAAATCCCCTTGCCCCATAATAAAAAGGGGATGCAATCATTCATGGGAACCATAAATTTTGTACAAAGGTTTGTGCCTGATTTTTCTCAGACTGTTAAGCCGCTGCAACAGATGGTCAAGCAGAATGCACAATTCAAGTGGAATGAAATTGAGAAGAATGCTTTCAGCAAAATTAAAACTGTTGTTGCACACGCACCCTCCTTGGAAATCCCAGACTTTGATAAAGACTTTATTCTGTATACATTTGCATCCGATGATTCATTGGCAGTCGTGCTCACCCAAAAAGAAGAAGGGGGGGATGAATTCCCAATCTCCTTTATGAGTACTAGTCTACAAGGGGCCAAATTGAACTACCCAGCGGTTTGATAAACAAGCTTATGCAGTATTCAAAGCAATAAAGCAATTCAGGCCTTATATATTAAAGAATCGAACCAAGGTAATAGTTCCCTACCCAGCTGTAAGATCTCTTCTTATATAGAAGGAGTTAGGAGAAAGAAGAGGCAACTGGGTAACAGCTCTTCAAGAGTACGACCTTGAATTCAAGCCAACCTCTATAGTTAAAGGTCAAGGGTTGTGTAAATTGATGACTAAAAGTGGGAACAATGAAGAACAAGCCTGGGGGGATGAGGCCGAATTACATGTAATGGATGTATGTCCTTTATTTACAACTCCTGAGTCTTGGTATAGAGACCTTGTACATTACCTGTAGCCAGGTTTGTTACCTGAACATTGGAATTCCAATCAAAGAAGAGTGCTACGTCTTAAATCAGCATCTTATCAAATTATGGAAGGGGTATTATTCAGAAAGAATTATGACAGAGTTCTTCTCAGATGCTTAGAAAAGGAAGATGCGAAGAAAGTGATGGAAGAATTGCATGACAACCCTGCTGGAGGACATTATTCAGGGGATACCACAGCCCACAAAATCCTCAGGGCAGGTTACTACTGGCCTATGCTCTTTAGAGACGCACACGCACATGTCAGGAAGTGTGATATTTTCCAAAGATGTAGTGGGAGATAGCCTAAAGCAGCAGCACCTCTAAAGCCTGTGATGATCAAGGAACCATTCGAGCAATGGGGGATGGATATTATTGGAGAAATAAAACCAAATTCCTCTCTGCAGCACAAGTACATTCTGACCACTACTGATTATTTCACTCGCTGGGTCGAAGCTATCCCACTGCGCAAGATAAACAAGGACGAAGTCATTAGCTTCCTGCAAGATCTTATCATGACTAGGTTTGGAGTTCCAGTTTCGTTAGTCTTTGATAATGCTAAATACTTTTCATCAATTAAATTGACTGCATTTGCTCATGATAAAGGGATAAAATTGCATTATTCTGCTAATTTTTATCCACAAGGAAATGGCCTAGTTGAATCCTCTAACAAAAATCTGATTAGAATTTTAAAGAAAACTGTGGTAGAAAACCAGAGGACTTGGCACTCAGCATTACCAAATTCCCTTTGGGCCGATAGAGTCACCCCCAAGTCTGCGATTGGAGTGTCTCCATATACCCTTGTCTATGGTAAAGAAGCCATCCTTCCTCCCAATATCATGCTACCATCTTCCATACTAGCTCAAGAGTCTAGAGGGTCTAATGATGAGGTTTTACAGATAAGAATATATAATCTCCTGAAAGCAGAAGAGGCTAGATCTAAAGCTAAAGAATGCTTTAAGCAACAACAAGAGTCAGTTAAGAGATGGTTTGAAAAGCATAAAGCTGGGACAAAAGACTTTGAATTAGGAGACTTAGTCCTCAAATGGGACCACCCCCATGATGAGAAAGGAAAGCATACCAAATTCCAGTAGTTGTGGGTAGGCCCTTTTCAGATTGTAGCCAAGCTTGGTCCTTCTACTTACAAACTGCATGATCTACAGGAATGGGAAGAGAACTTGCTAGTGAATGGTTTGGTTCTCAAGCCTTATTTTTCATGAGTTTATTGGGGTTTTTTATGTCTTGTATATAAATAAGTTGTTTAGCTGTCTTTGAGTCATGTTTTTCAATTTGTTTAGTTTAAGTTTTATTGATTTCAATAAAGGGAATGAACCTGCGGTCGCATGGAGGACATTAGAATGTTTGGGAATGATAGACAATTTTGAGTCTCAGACTGTGTGTTGCTAAAAGAACCTCTTCCAGTTTAGCAGTTTTCTCGAATAAACTCTGTGTGCATTGAAGTCCTACTTAACCTCTGTGAAATAAATTGGATTCGAAGAGTCTGGAATACCATGTTGAGGCTCCATCCATGTCACAATTAAAATGCTCTAAGGAGCGACAGCAGAGGACCCATGGAAAGGAGCAAGGTGAACAGTATATTAAATATAAATGATCCCATGCCAAGAAACGAATGCCAAAAGGAAAATAAAGAGTAAAAAACTCCTATGAAAGCATCACAAATCAAAGTAGGTGCTAAATCATGAGTACTGAATGGCCGAAAGATCCTCTCCGTCCGTGAGCTAAAACTTGAAATACACCACTCACACAAAAGGACACTATGGGATAGAGGATCTTGAATTAAAATTCAGTAAGAAAGGCATGCAGGAGGACTCAGATGAAAAAGGACAAAAGTCCAAAAGCACAAAAGGTGCTAAAATGGCATGGGAATGAGGAACAAATGAATATTTCTATTTACCAGGTGCTACAATCCTATGGTGTCCAAGCTATCTGCTACCTGAAGACAAAGGTAATAATGAAACTCATCTTCTGGCCTCAATAGAGTTATCTGGACTGGAAAATCTTGGTTTCCACTCTCCCAAATTGGACTATTTTCAATGATTGAGGGAACACACTTCTGGCATTCGAGAAATCTAGATAGCTAGAAGAATTCAATAGGATGCATTTATTGTCAAACAGTCTGCCACTCAAAGATAAATCGCCCAGAGATCTAGGTTCACCAGGTAATCGCCAATTATTGTAGCTGCAACTATTTTTTCCCCAAATTTCTTAAATTTTGGGCCCCTCCTCATGATTTTGCTTTGATCGTTGGATCCTTTGAGTTGTTGGTCTGTGTTTTAATTTTAAAATGATTACAAAAGATAAACTCTTGACCAAGGTTTGGATTTTTATTGCGTTGGAATTTACGGTGAATCGCAGATTGTAAGCTTGTTTTGCTTGTTGATCGAACCAGTCGTTCTTTGCTGAGGGTCACCGTTGCGGAGGGATAGCAGGTTTTTGTCCGTTGTTGAATGTTTAAAGCTAATAGAAGCACTTAGTTTTTCCATGAATCGAGAGTCTTTCTTGTTTTGATCGGAAACCGAAGCCTTTTCGCTTCCACTGTTGCGGATCCCAAAACACTTAAGCACCCGAAGCCCAAAGTGATCCGCTTGCCTGTTTAGTCACGGACCCGAAGCCGTTTTTTGTCCGCCGTTGCGGATGATAAAGCCATTTGTCTTCTGATGTCCAAACCTAGCCGACTTCCGATTTAAAGTTTGTCTTGCTCAAAGGTCACGTGTCTTAGTCGTTTATCGTCCGCCGTTGCGGCTGGGAAAGTAATTGAGATTCCGAAAGGAAAAGCCGTCCGACGTCCGATTCAAAAGTTTTTCTTGTCCTCCCATTGCATGCCGGTAGCATTGACTCTTCCACCATTGCGGCAGGGAAATCCATTTGGCTTCCGATGTTCCTATCCTTTCGACTTCCACCATGATGCACCTGGCCATTTCCTGTGGAGTAGTCGTTCAGTTTGTTTAATCTACTGCTTTGTTTTATAACGCAAATAATGCGCATGGATTAAATGCAAGTGGACGTGAGGAACTGATGTGTGAAGACGTAGAGGAATAGGTTGGCCAGGATTGAAACAAAACCGACCGGATCGCTAAAAGGGCCGTAGAAGCAGAAGACAAAATCAATAATGCTAAAAGCGCACCTGACTGTCTGTCTGTTACTTAATATTCATGAGTGTGTACAGACAACATAGAAGAATATGAAACATTTGAGGGATTGGAAATTCACACGTTTGGGGGCAGCCCAAACGACCTACTGTGTAGTTTAAATATTGTAAAGATAGGATTCAAAAGGAATTTTTTCCCTGGAAAAAACTTGTACATCATTTGCTTGTAAGAGGAACTACTTCGTTTTACAATCAGAGACTGAAACTTTTGCTTGCTGGAGAAAGGGAAATGTGGAATGTATTCATGTGACTAATTGAAAGAATGTTGAAGAGGAACTATTTCTTTTTGAGCTGTGTTTCATTAACTGTGAGAGTATTTAACTTCTTGAACCTATGTTCTTGTTGAATGTTCTTCAGTATCTTTTTGGGATGTTTTCCACTGTGAGTAATGAATGGTGTTCATAAAACAATTGGCTAACTGGTTGTTCAAAAATCTGCAAATTGTTCATGTGTCTTGAAAGAAGTATCAGCTATCTGCAACTTTTCATTATTGCATGTACAAAATGTATTACTCACCAATGAATGATAATCCTAATCCCTAGGGATAGATTAGGTAGTTAGTTTATTTTTCTTGTTGTATGCGATTTGGATGCTTGTGAGCCTTAAGACGAGAGGTAAGAACCTGTGCATCACATTATGACTGTTCCTTGCATCTTTATCACTCTGCATTGTTAATTAGGCACTTGAATTTCATAATTTAAGTCAATAATACAAAAACTCGGTGGACCAGGCCGTAACCGGTAAAACCTTTGTTTTGTTACATTGACCTACGGTAGCCGGACCGCAAACCGGATGGATTCCCTATACCAAACAGTCAATGGGCTAGTTGGGAACGTTGATTGGGGAGAATCCATTACTGTTGTTGCCTGCGATTTTCGGGACCTCAACACCACCTCAAGAGAAGAATCCTCACAAGAAGAAACCTTCTTGGGTATGAGAAGCTATCCAAGGTGTAGAAAGATATGGGGCTCCAAAAGAGATACACAAAGAGAGGGAAAGAACCAGGTCCTGCTCCGGTTATGTATCCCTATTATGTGACTTCATTGATAAATAACCTTCCAACTATGAAGAAGCGACAGAAAAGAAATAATGGAAGGATGCTATGATCGAAGAGTATCAATCAATCATGAAGAATGATTTTTGGGATGTTGTCCCAAGACAAGAGGGGCAGTCTGTTGTGACTTCCAAATGGATCTATAAGATCAAGCATGCTACAGATGGTAGCATAAAAAAATATAAAGCAAGATTTGTGGTTCGTGGTTTCTCCCAGAAAGAAGGAATAGATTATGAAGAAACATTTTCTCCTGTAGCCATATATACTTTCATCAGATCACTACTTGCTTTAGCTGCAATAATGAAGTGGAAAGTACACCATATGGATGTCAAGACAACTTTCTTGAATGGTGTAGTAGAAGAGGAAGTATATGTGGAGCAGCCACTTGGTTTTGAGACACATGACAGAGAGAATCATGTATATAATTTAAAGAAATCCTTGTACGGTTTAAAACAGGCACCCAAGACATGGTACGACAAAATTGACAGCTTCCTATCCCATTTGGGCTTTACCAAGAGTAAAGCAGATTCCAACCTTTACTACAAGGTTGAAGAAGGGAACCCAGTGATACTCCTACTGTATGTAGATGATCTATTTGTAACAGGTGAGGATGGGTTGATTGTTGTTACAAAGAGGAAGCTTTCCTCCAAGTTCAAAATGAAGGACTTGAGTATGATGCACTATTTTCTAGGCATGGAGGTGTGGTAGAATGCAGATGGAATTTCCCTGGTACAAGGGAAGTATGTAGTAGAGATCCTAAAGAGGTTTTGGATGATGGACTGCAAATCCATGACCACACCTATGGCATCGAACCCGAAGCTATTGAGTGATGCTTCATCAGAAGTGGTTGATGCTATGATGTATCGTCAGATGATTGGGTCCTTGATGTACATGATGAATACGAGACCAAATATTTGCTTTGCTGTGAATACATTGAGCCAGTTCCTGATGGATATGAGACATGTTCACTTAATTGTTGCAAAGCATATTCTGAGGTACCTAAAGGGTACAGTTAATTATGGGCTCAAGTATGAGGTGAATCGAAAGATTAAACTAGAAGGTTATGTGGATTCGGATTGGGCAAGCAATGCCATTGATAGAAAGACCACTTCAGGGTGTTGCTTCAGTATGGGATCAAGTGTGATCTTCTGGTTTAGTAGAAATAAATCCTATGTGGCACTGAGTACAACCAAAGCAGAGTATGTTGCAGCTTGTTCAATTAGTTGTGAGGCAGTGTGGCTGAGAAAGCTACTATCTGATTTATTTGATCTCCAGATGGATGCTACTTGTATATATTGTGACAACCAGAGCTATGTGAAGCTGTCAGAGAACCCAGTGTTCCATGAGAAGTCAAAGCACATCGAGATCAAGTATCACTATATCAAGGATATGGTGTAGAGAGGAGCAGTGGAGCTCCAGTATGTTGCGACGGACAAGCAAATAGCTGATGTATTGACCAAACCATTAGCTAGAGTAAAGTTTGAGTACTTCAGGGAGAAACTTGGTGTTCTCTAGATTGAGGTTCCCTCCAAAGGGAATTGATGTGTCCGTTTTTCTTTCTGACGTGGTGGAAGGCTGAGCTTCACATGGTCAGATGTAAGTGCAGAGATGCTCTGACTTTATTGTGGGTTGTGTTACCACATGATCAGTTCAAAGATATTCTGATGTGATTGTGGGATGTGTTCCCACATGATTAGTGCAGAGCCATTCTGATGTGATTGAGGGATATGTTCCCACATGATCAGATATAAGTGCAGAGATGCTCTGATGTGATTGTGGATTGTGTTACCACATGATCAGTGTAGAGATATTCTGATGTGATTGTGGTATGTGTTCTCACATGATCAGTGCAGATCCATTCTGATGTGATTGAGGGATGTATTCCCACATGATCAGATGTAAGTGCATCCAGTTTCAAAAGGGAAGTGCATTGATTCATAGAATGAGAATTTGCAGATAAGTATTAAACAATACAAATATTAGATAGAATACCTACATGAAACAAATGAGGGGTTAGTAGCCGCTAACAGAAGATTGAGAGAGGATTTAGAGGAGGTAAATAGCCATTATCAAGAGTTAATTGCAGTTTCTAAGGAAGCTTTGAAAAGGAAAATACAGACACAAATTTTGTATGCAGAATTGAAACAAACTATTCAATACCTAACACAGCAAAATCAGGAGCTTTCAAAAAGAGTCGAAGACCTGGAAACTGATCATCAAAAAACCAGAAAGAAGACTCGAGCTTTGGAAGGGATATCTCTTTTAGTAGAGGCTGCTAAGGATTTGTAAAATGCTTTAAAAATAGTGGTTATTAGTTAGTCTTTGATAAAGTTAGTTTAATATGAATGCCTCTATTTTTATTGAGTAATTCGGTAGTATGACCTAAAAAATAGTTTTTCAGTTATGTAACTATTTTTGGGTAACTAAGATAAAAGTAAGACTGAAGAAAGACCGAGGGTTTGAATTTTTGTACAAGGGGAGGCTATCAAGCTACTGTTTATAGAGCTAAGTGTCAGAAAATCTTATGTATTTTGAATTACTGATTATGGTGTATATGCAAACTACAATCCATGTTTATCTTATCTGCTGGTTTCATTTCTGATTGGTTTAATCATTCAATTTATAAATTCATTTCTTGTTTAATGTTTTTTCCCATGAAATGCTTGTGAACTGTGGATGAAAATCAGTAAAGTGCTTATGTTGCCCTGGTTTATGCTTCATATATTATACATCTTAGTATTTCATTTTTGCATGATTTAGTGTTTGTCTTAGCCTTGTGAAGTTTTTACCCTCTTGTTTACAAACTACACAACCAAAATCCTAAAAAGCTTGTTTTACTTAATTTTGTATTTTATTTTATGATATTGTGTTGGTTTGTTCTTTAGTAGTCTGAGAACAATTTATGGCACTAATAGGTGTTGTGGCTAGGGAGAAGCTCCCTGATTGGCAGAGACTATGGGATGACTTTGTGCAGGAGGAGAGCCGCATGGGTCATGGATCAAGCTCATCCAGCATTGCCCCATAGATTTTGGATGAGGAGGCTCTAGTCCTTACAGGGAACATAAAGGGGAAGGAAAAGAGGAAGAAGGATGGTAAGAAGAACCTTGATGTGTCAAAGGTCAAGTTTTTTATCTTCCACAAGCAGGGACACTTTGCCTCCTAGTTCCCAGACAAGAAGAAGAAGAGTAACACTCAGATGGATGGATATGTAGAGGTGGATGAGTTCAACAGGAACTTCGATGAGGAGTTCTATTTGATAGCTTACATGGCAAGCACCACAGGGAGCATCAGATGGTACATTGATAGTGGAGCATCTAGTCACATGACTGTATAGAAGAGATTATTCAAAAACTTGCAGGAGGGTGGAACAGGGATCCATGTTGAGCTGGGAGATGATGCACGGTATCAGGCGTAGGGAGTCAGCACTGTTATATGTTTCGGGGCTGACCAAGAACCTTATATCAGTCTCCACTCTGGAGGACAAGGGATATCATGTGAAATTCCATGACCATAAAGTGTATGTTAGGCCTAAGGGTTCATATAGGAGCTTGTTTTGGGTGATTAGCATAAGGAGCAGGAGAGTGTACAGATTACACTTTGAGCCTGCAAAGGCTCTAGTCACCAGCAATAGTAGTATTCAGGGTGAGTTGTGGAATAGGAGGATGGCACACTTACACCATGGAGCACTGAAGATTTTGAGATAGGAATTCATTGGATTTCCTCAGGTACAGGATGAAAAGAATATCCACTGTAAGGGTTGTGGTTTGGGGAAGAACATTAGGAAGCCTTTCCCACAGAGTGAGCATAAGTCTAAGGAGCCCTTGGACTTAGTGCATTCGGATGTATGCATACCTATGAGTGTCCATTCATCCATTGGTTACTGTTACTGTGTAACCTTCATTAATGACTATTCCAGGAAAACCTGGATCTATTTCCTGAAGGCCAAGTCATAGGTCTTTGAGAGGTTTTGAGAGTTCAAGACTCTTGTAGAGAACCAAATAGGAAACAAGATTTGAGTGTTGAGGACAGAGAACGGGGGTGAGTACAATTCCAATGAGTTCATGGAGTATTGTTCGACTGAGGGGATCAAGAAGGAGCAAACTGTGCCCCATACCCCATAGCAGAATGGAGTTGCAGAGCGAAAGAACTGGACAATGGTTGGAGCATCCAAGGCCATGCTATTTGATCAGGGATTACCACTATTCCTCTGGGTCGAGGCATACATGACTGTAGTGTACATTCAGAACAGGTGTCCCCACACAACCTTGGGGAGGAAGACAACAGAGGAGATCTTCATAGGCACCAGGCCAGACGTGAATCACATTTGCATATTTGGTAGTGTCTTCTACTGTCATGTTCATGTTGATAATAGGAAGAAGTTGGACCCTTTTGAAGAGAAGGGGTTACTTGTTGGTTACATCGATATTTAGAAGGCATATAGAGTTTAAATTCCTACTCACAGGAGGATCATTGTGAGTAGGGATGTCCAGTTTGATGAGGATAGGGCCTTGCAGAGATCTCTGGACTTACCAGCAGAGCAATAGCTAGCACGGGAGTCGGGAGTCAAGTTGGAGGAGCCAGATGTATAGGTACAGACACAGAGCACATGTTCTAATGGTCAGAGGGAGTTAGGTGGGCAGGATCCTTCAGTCATTGACTTAAAGGATGAGCTACAGTAGGAGATAGATATCCAACAGCCGCAGCAAGTTCACACTAGGCCAAGGCCTAAGTGGTTTATATCCACAGTGCAAGATTCCAGGCAGGTAGATCCTCCACAGACATCTTTTAGACAGAGTGTACCACTAGAGAGGCTTAGTTATATCACACTGATGGCATAGTTGATTAACTATGAACCTTCCAGCTTTGGGGAGGCTACACAACATGATGTGTGGTAGGAAGCTATGGTTGAGGAGTATGACTCCATTATGAAAAACCAACTATGGGAGGTTGTGCCGAGGCCACAAGGGAAAAAGGTTGTGGGATCCAGATGGATCTACAAGGTGAACCATGCATCAGAAGAAAGCATGGAGAATTATAAGGCATGCTTCATGGCAAAGGGGTTTTCACAAAAGGATGGTATTGATTATGAGGAGACCTTCGCCCCTGTAGCTAGGTATTCTTTCATTCAGACCATTATCTCACTAGCAGCTGAGATGGGTTGGCGTTTCCATCAGATGGACGTCAAGACTGCCTTCCTCAATGGAGTTGTAGAGGAGGAGGTGTATATTGAGTAGCCAGAGGGGTTTGATGTGGAGAATAGGGAGACAAATGTATGGAGACTGCATCGAGTTCTTTATGAGCTCAAGCAGGCACCTCGAGCATGGTACTCGAGGATTGAAAGCTATCTACAAGAGATGGGATTTCAGTGGAGTGAGGCTGACCAGAACCTATACTTCTTGATAGGTGAGGTGCCTCTCATACTGGTCTTATATGTGGATGATCTCATTTTGACGGGAGATGAGAGGCTGATTGGAGACTGTAAGTCCAACCTTGCAGTATAGTTTGCGATTAAATACCTTGGGCTGATGCATTACTTTTTGGGCTTGGAGGTTTGGTAGAGAGATGGATGCTTCTTCATCGGATAGAGAAAGTATGCAGTAGATATCCTAAAGAGATTCAAGATGGAGGAGTGCAAACCTATGGCCATACCTCTAGTTTCCAACTGGAGGAAGATTGATGCATCAGGATTAGATGGATTTGATCCTACCTTGTATCATCATCTTATCAGATCACTTATGTATCTAGTCAACAATTGACCAGATATCAGCTTTGTAGTCAAATATTTAAGTTAGTTCATGGTGGACCCTTGGAGAGTGCATTGGACAGCTGCGAAGCACATACTTCGCTACATCATAGGTACAGTGGAGTATGGATTGGTTTATGAGCGCAGGGGGAGTGTACAGTTAGCAGGTTTCACAGATGCTGTCTGGGAAGGATGTCTAGAGGACCAAAAGAGTACTTCAGGTTGTTGTTTTAGCATCAGATCAAGGGTTGTCTCTTGGTTCAGTAGGAAGCAGAAGTCAGTTGCATTGATCTCGGCAGAGGCTGAGTACATGGCAGCCAGCATGGCTGCTTGTGAGGGTATGTGGATGAGGAAGTTACTTGTAGGGTTGTTCGAGTGTGAGCTAGAGGATACACTAGTTCACTGTGACAATCAGAGTGGCATCAGGCTATCTGAGAATCCAATGTTTCATGACCAGAGCAAACACATAGACATTAGATACCACTTCTTGAGAAATTTTATTCATAGGGGAACCATTAAATTGGAGTACATACAGACATATGAGTAGGTGGTATACATTTTCACCAAGGCACTTTGTAGACAGGGTTTCATGAAGTTCAAGGATAAGTTGGGGTTTCTACCGAATCCCTTCCTCGTTGAGAGGGAGTGTTAAACTAGTAGCAACAATGAAGGTCTTCCTACATGCATGTGTTCTTACATGCAGAAGACTTAATATAGGAAACTAGTTGTATTTAATTTACCTTTCCTAAGTTTACTTTGGAAAATAAATTAAAGTGATCTAAATTAACTTTAGTGAACCACTAGTTAAAGTGAAAGTGAAAGTAGGGTTTTTTCTTTACCACTAGTTAAAGTGAAAGTGAAATTAGGGTTTTCTCTTTACCTAAAGTTATAAAAGAGAGATCAACTAGTGGAGAGAACACACACTTGTATTCTGACAGAGATAGGATACATACAAGGAGAGAAAGTCAGACAGAGGATTTATCCAAGAAGACGGAGGAGAAAGCAACAGGATCATCGAGCTTTGTACAGTTGGGCCGTACACTCACACAGGAGGGTGTTGAGGTTTAGTTGGGATTTTCCTAGTGATTCTTTTGGGTACTGCATTCTCCAGGTTTGGGTGAATTTGCAGTGATTGTAAAAGTTCCATATTTTCTGATAATAAAATCTATATCTGACTGTTGCACCGGTTTTCCCATCTTGGGTTTTTCTAGGGGTTTCCATACCCAAAATAACGGTGTCAATATTGTGATGTGATTTTGTGAGTTATTTCTCAGTTTTATATTCCGGTGCATACTGTAAAATATATTCATGTGTGGTTATCAGTTGATATTTTGCATGCACTGTTTAGCCCTAGTTTAATATTAAAGGAAAATTTACAATATTTTCTACCAGGTATTCTGAGATCCCTTTAAGAAAAAGTGTTCATACTACATCTTCTCGAAGGTCATTATATTTAGACTTGTGTAATGTATATATAAACCTTTCGAGATAATCCTGTAAGTTCTCATGTTCGAGTTGTTGTATCTTGGAAATATCATTTCGAGAGTCTCTAGGTTTGCAATACTATTGATATTTCCGCAAGAATGCAATTTTCATATCTTCCCAAGTTCTGATACTATACTCTCCTAATCCCATGAACCATCTTAAAGCATAATCTTTTAGAGTAGTAGAGAAAAGATTCATTTTGTGAGGGTTCCTAAGGTTTCGTGGAAATATTTTAACAAAGAGAAGATCGAAATATCTTTCAAAATGAAAAACCGAGTCAAACTCCAGAAATTCAACTACTAAGGTAATTAGACTAGGAAAAGACCACTAGATTACATAAGTATCAAGATCTATGCTACTCTACTCTATAAATAACTAAAAGGTATATATATAAACAAAACTATTCTAAGAAAGTAAACTACTCTTTATAGTGAAACCTATTAATTAATTATTTAGCTTCTTAATATGGGAATTAGAAAGGCTATAAACAAATTCAGAACTCTAACTATATGAAAACAAAAGATTATATTATCTGAGGCAGTATTCCAACTACTTAATATACCTCATAAATTCAATAACTAAACTATACATGCGATTGACAAATATACAATATGTAAATGTAGGAAACCTGAGCGGATTTATTAAGCCAACGTTTCAGACTTCATATAGTTGAGTCCATCCTCAGGGTGATCTCTCAATACAGGAGATTGGGATGATGAATTTAAAGATCTTCTCTTTATGTCATAAATATAGATTAGTCACCCCATGTTTAAGATAGTATGGTCGGCTCTTTTTGGGGGAGATTATAATTTTTTAATCTATAATTCCTTTTTATTTGGTTAATCATGGGTCTCCACAATCCGTTAAGTTTGAGCCCATCATCTCTCAATTCGTTAAGTTTGATTAAAAATTTATAATCTCCCCAAAAAAGAGCCGACCATACTATCTTAAACATGGGGTGACTAATCTGTATTTATGACACAAAGAGAACATCTTTAAATTCATCATCGCAATCTCCTGGATTGAGAGATCGCCCTAAGGATGGACTCAACTATATGAAGTCCGAAACGTTGGCTTAATAAATCCATGCAGGTTTCCTACATTTACATATCGACCACCTATGATGAACTCTCTCATCTCTAAATATACAATAATTAAACTAAGTTATCTAGTTCCATTCTCCTTGAGGATTCTGAGGATATGCATTCATTGTGATCAGAACTAGAGAAGGAAGTGTATCAAATTGGATTTCAAAAGAAACAAAGAAACTGAATGGAATTAAGTCTAATTTAACTTCTACAAATAAATGTAAACTAAGGAGTGTCCAATTACAAGTAATAGTAAACATTGTGATGTATGTTCTACCCATAAGCAAATGTTATCAACAACAAGAAACAAGACTTTTTTAACGATTACTCTGAAGTTGGAGGTATACTATTGTCATATGAAACAAATGTAAGGGAATAAAAAATAATTTAGAAGAAAGAAGAAAACTTAATAAAGATATTTACTTGAAAATAATCTACAATTTAAAAGAAAGTGGGAAACCTAATAAAGATATCTTATTTTCTAGATCAACCCTATTCTATGAACATCTTCAGTAACTATGAAGCAAGGAGGATAAATATTATGCTAGAAATGATGATCAAATTATAGAGAACTAATGTGCCTTTTAGACAATAGAATTAGCAAATTTAATTCTAAATTCAATCTAAATAACGATGAAGTAGACTAAAACAGGGATGAAATTGGCAAATTCTATAGTAGAAATGAATGAAGAAATTAGAGATAGAAGAAACACAATTCAAGAACAAACTAATATAAAAGAAACGAAAGATAAGAGTAATTATGGAACTTAATGGATACTTTATGTGGTTTGAAGTAAGGTCCTAATTACACATATATAACTACTATTCACTTACAAAAGGTAATACATTTAAAAACCAGGAAAACTGAACTTGAAAAAATCATAAAACAAAACAGGGAATATTAAAGTATGAATGTAGGTTTGGATGGCAGTATAGACAGATAGTCTAAATGGTAGTATGAATGGAGAAAAACAGTGTAAATTACGAAATAGATAACCTAGATGATCCTAACATCAGTTGATTTATGCATATGAGATTGTAATGTAGAAAAAACAGTAACTAAGCTTATCTAACAATTGAAACAACAAAAGAATAACTTGTTCTAATCTATAATTAAGAAGAGAGATTATTTCCTATTGTTTAATGAGACAGACGAAAAGATGACTGAAGTTCATCTACATCTAAACAGGAATTGACAGAGCTGAATCTAGCTACAAACTAAGCCTAAGACATTATACTAATTAAACTCTATCTGATTACAAATATAAAACCAGAAAACAAGCTGAAAAGCGGACTGGAAATGACTATGCGTAACCGGTCACTTTGAATTCTAGAAATGGAAACTATGTTAACAACAAAGTGTAAATTGTATTAACCACAGTAAACACATGTTACAGACGATGAGGAAATAAACAACATCAATTTATGGGAGAATTAAACTACTTACAGAAACCGGAAATACAAATTACTTATCTGCAAAAAGGGATAACAGAAATACAAATGGATACCTATGGTTGTTGAGGGGCCCTTCTCAACAATCAGGGGTTGCACTTAGATGAATCCACCACTCATGAAAACAAAGACATAACTTCACAGCTGAAGATAGAACTTATATTAAATTCAGAACAGAGTTTACAGAATTTCCTTGTTAATGACGACGAACTAACTCAACTCTCGTCTGGAGACGACTTTATATAATTTTACATGGATGAGCAAGTCGACCCTTTTAGTGGTAGACCTCTCCACAAATAGACAACATTAACTTCTAACAAATAATTGTGTAACGATTTGTGACAGCGCACAACTGTCTTCCTAATCCTTTGCGTGTCAGTTATACTCGCGTAGTCTATGGTTGTATGGATCTTCGTTGATGTGGGTGTAGAGCATGGTGTTGAGTCGAGAGGACAGGATCCTGATTCTTCTAGAGCAAATACTCTCATACTAGTAGAATGCATGGCTAACATATCAACAAAAACCACTAGTTTGTTTAAACGCTTGAGAATATTCCAACTAACAGGGTGCAGGTTAATCGGAGGGATGATTGACAAGCTGGATGCAACTGTGCATGTTTGGCGTGAATGCGTGTCCACATGGAATCTCGTTTAGAAACCATAGTATTCAAAACATGTATATGTATTATGCACGTTTACAAATATCACATAATTGCTAATAAAATCATGTAATAACAAAAATCAACCAAGACTTGCATAAAATTCAAATACTTTCATACCCGGGGTCAATTAATAAGCTGAATGACAAGATGTATACCAAAAGGTGACAAAAGTGATGCCAAAAGATCAAATTAACAGCCAAGAATAATGACAAAATCAGTATCAACAACACCATAACAACTGCTAGGATTTTTCTACATGACTGGAATGAAGGTATTTGAGTTCATTTCAGTGCCGCATTGTGTAAAAATTAACCTAGTTCCTGTTGTGAATTCTTTTTCCATTGAACCTTTTTCTATAGGTATGCATTTAATTATATTTACTACTATGTTTATGGATGTGCTTTGATGGTTCAGGAAAGATACCATTCTATATATTTCCACCTACACAGAATGAGGGGGAACACCTAGAGTCTGCAATCGTGCTCGATTGGGGAAAGGAGTTTGATGTGAATAAGATTTATGAAGAGGATTCTACTATGATAGACAACTTGCATTCTATTATTGATACTTCACACTTTGAAATTCCTACTAAGTGTCCCCTTATTATGGATACCCAATTTTTTTAGAGGTTAGAAACTCCTTACCTTCCATTTAAAGGAAATTGCTCAAGATAAATTTCTAAGTTAAGTCATCATACTATCTTGGAAAACTCTTTTTGATCTGTAATGGAGCAAGTCTCATAGCCATTGTAGTCTAGGAATAATGGGGAAGAACCTTGTTTTCCAAACTTTCCTGTAGAGAATTTCCTAACGATTAGGACACCATTTACCTCCAACTTTCTATGCAGAGTAGCATTCACCATTAGAGGGAATGTGCGGCCTTCTTTAAGGAAGAATTCAACGGTTTGGATTCATGATGGGTCCTCTATTTTAGTGTTTTTCAACTTTTTTTTTGGATAGATCCATTGTGGAGGATAGGTTTTGGCCCCTTCTATGGAAACATCCTTCCTTTGATCCTAATATATGGACAACATTCATCCATGAATGGTTCATATATGCCATTAAGAGAGAATTGTTACATATATAATAAGGTCCATAACTGAGATTTGAGGTTTTTTTATGCCCTTTTCATCCACAAATTGCCTAGAATTGGAGAGTAGTTGTTTCTTCCACCCACATAACAACTTCTTTGCAATTTTGATGTTGTCTTTACCCATATACATGCTCAAAACTACCATTTTACTACTATATGAGGGTGAAATAATGTCCATCTTTCATGGAAACTTAAATCACTAATTGTTATCATGATTTGCTACCAGGTCAATAGATCCAGTGCCCTTGAGTGGTCAAATGAACTTGCACTACCTTTTTCTCTCTTAGAAACTCATTGAGAATCCACACACTCTTCCTCTAATAATTATACCCAACCTCAACACTTCCACTGGAATTGGAATTGTCTTCCAAACTCAAGAGTCTTCAACACTCAGAGTTATCTCTGCTTTGATACCACATGATGTAGGTACTGGATTTGTGAATGAAAGTAAACAACTAAAACCAACAACACCAACTAAATTTCAAACAATAGAATATAACATAGCTAATTATGTTATCTTTTATTCAAATATTGGCCAAATATCTTGATTCACTATTGCAATCTGAAATTAGATCCTTATATGGTCTCTAGGATTTCTCCTATAATCAAATCTACTTCTACAGAGAGGAAAATGCCTCATCATTGTCACCATATTTATATTTTTTTCTTATTTTTAGGGTGTGAATTGTTGTTTGGGAGTTCAAACCATGTCAACCTCTAGATTTCATTAGGTAATTCATTATGTCAATTGAAATAAGTTTTTTGGTATGAACAAGGATATCAGAACTGTTAGTTTTGGAATATGGTCATGGGAATATGCACCTTTCTAAATCTCCTTAGGGTCCAAAGAAACCATTTAGTGCAATGGAAACTAACAACTTCTCTTCAATATTTATACTGATAAAAAAGAATTGATCTCGTGGATATGTGTCATAAGGTATCTCACCACTATGGTTATGTCACTCATGCATGTATTGGTGAGGTTGTTCAACCTACTGTAGTATGTCGAACCTATTTATAATTTATAGAGGTTTCTTGTGCTCCTTTTTAGCCTCCTTGAGGCTGCTACTGTTTATGGAAGTGTGCCACAATCTGATGGACATGCTAGAGTGTGGGTTAAGGCTGCCTCTACACATTTGAAAGGATATTCTATTTGCTTGATGTATGATTGTGCTAAAATACTGCCATTTATTGCAGCAATGGGATTGAAAGTTTATCCTCATTTCTAGACTGTTTTGATTAATACCTTGAGGTCTGTATTTGTCTCACTCTTCCCTACAACTACCTATCTATCTCTCTCTAAGGTATGTCTATTGTTTCGTTAGTGAATTATCTCCTAAGAGACAAAGTGTGATCATAATATATATCTGAGTAAATAAAGGAAGGTCTAAACCACATTGTTTTATTCTTTTTGTCCATTTATAATTTTATTTCATGTGCTTGACTAATTATGTTGTACAACTATGGGACTCTGCATCCAATAGACAGATAGAATAAATTACTACTTTCATGTTTTCAATTTCTTTTTGTTTTGTTTAAACGGTTGCATTTCAAGTGGCAATTTTGGACAAATTTGAATAGTTGTGGGAGATTTGCTAGTTCTCTTTCAAGATATAAATGATAGTGGGATTGGCATAGTCTATCTTTAATTTTTATTTTATTTTATTTATATATCAATATGAACATGGTTTCTTACCTTGATTGTAGGTTAGTGGCTGTTCAAGTCACCTCTGAATAAAATGATCACACAGGTATTCATAATTATTGTCAGCAAGAAAAATCGAAGGTATTGTTGCTAACATTTCATCTCATTTCATTTCCATTTATCTAGTGGCTAAGAGTACTTAGAGTTAATGCCCATTCTTCTTGATGTGAAATGGAATTAGTTGTATATTTCTTTTTACTATCCTATATACATTTTGGGTGATGAGTTGCTCCATTTTCTCATCCTTTGCTTCTATATAAACTAAAATTATCCTTTCCATGACACCATACACCACTATCTTCAAGTTACTTATGAATTTTCAATCAAATTCAGATATCTTCGCATGACTCTAGATGAATCAGAAGATAGTTTAACATTGGATGCATGCTTGTCATTCCTATAAATTTCTGGGATTTTTGCATTTTGCATCATTCAAGCATACAAAATAATGATTATCAAGTTACTATATATACATAATGGTTTACCTTGTAATAGTCCTTCAATTCTTTCAAATGCATTTATTAAGTGCAAAAAGGACTTGAACTAGAACTAGTACAGGGTAAGCCATTATGGATTTATAGTAACTTGATAATCATTATTTTGTATGCTTGAATGATGCAAAATTTGTCTGAATATCATCATTATCAACCAATAACAACTTCTTAAAGGGTTCTAGCTCAATGGTAGAGCACCTGCCTACTTATAGGCAGGAGCTTGGTGGTTTGATTCCTCAGTGCCTTATCATAAATTTGTGACTATGAAAATGACTAAATTCGTAAATATACGACTATTAGTAGCTAATTTCCCGTAACTTATAGCGCGACTAACATTTAGTCGTATTTATCTTAGTGATTAATATGTTATCATTTAGTAGTTTATTTAGTCGTATATTTGGTCATTAATTGTTGCAATCAATGACTAAATCTGTGACTAAATACATGACTACACCAATGACTAAATCATTGACTATCAATGACTAAATCAATGACTAATCATTCAACCTATTAATGACTAATTGAAATACGACTAAGTTAGTCAAGCTATAAGATAGTGGAAATTAGCTTCTATTAGTCGCCGACTCAAAAATAGTCATTTATAGCCGGATTTTAGTCATTTTTTAGTCATTAATTCCTCATTTTGTACTAGTGAAAAGAAGTACTTGTAGATTAGTGTGACCAACAACCCAATAGATAATAGATTTAGAGTCCCCTCCTACCTGAAGTACAAAGATTTCCCTCTTTTGTGCAAACCAAAGGAGTCCCCAAAGGGAAAGTAGTTTTGCCTTAGTATTTGAGCCCTTCCCAACTCTCATCCACAAATGAATCTTGTTGGGAAAAATATTGTCTTGAATTGTTTACCTAATATTTAATTATTGACTGGGGTTTGTAAGCTTGGAGTTGCTACAAAATATATGCGAAGGCAGAAGTATTCCTAAGGTTTCGTGGAAATATTTTATCAAACATAAATCAAAAGATCTTTTTGAAATAAGAAGCAAATACTCCTACATATTCAATAGTTAAGATGATTAAGCTAGAAGACTAGACTAGTGTAGTATCCAGTTATACTACTCTACTTTATACATACTTGATGCAAATAAAAACAAGATAACAAACTAGCCCTTAAAACCTATTCTACTACTTTAAACAACTTTGAAAACTAACTATACAAAGAAACACTTGTAGAATATAGAATTACATCAACTAGAATATAGAACTAAGGATATACATGGAAATTCAGACCAATTCCACTCTCCTGGATTGTTTCGGGGATATGCATTTATAGTGACTGGGATAGGGGTAAGAGGAGAGTCAAAGTGGCTTTCAAAGGAAGTATAGAAACTAAAGGGAATTAATTCTAACTTTACCTCTACAAAAATATGTAAACTAAGGAATGTCTAGTTGCAAGTAATGGTAAACGTACTTCTTTTATATCATGGACACTTATAAAAAATGTAAAGGAAGAGACCTAAATAAGAAAACCTGATGATGATCTAAATTCTTATTCAATAACCATATAATATGGAAAGAACAACTTCTATTGGTGACCGATCAATATATCTACCAACTTATAATTAACTTTAAATCACATGTACAGGAATAGAATGAATTCAAGCTAATATAATCATATGGTAAGAAGACTTAAAGGCTTAATAGATACTCTAAATGATTTAATCACATACTCTAAAAAGAAGTATAATTATTGTCTAACTATCCTTAATCCAAACCTGCTCAAAGAACTGAAGAAACAGACCTAAATTATGTAAAATATGCTAAGGACTGTATGAAAGACTGAACAACAAGTTGAAATGGAAGTCTGTATAACAAGCCAAACGGTCTGTATGTATTACAGTCTCTATACAAAAATACTTAAAACTTTACAAAATTGATTAATCTATATGATTTCCGCCAGCTGACCTATGCCTATGATAACTAGGATGTAAATGCAAGAGGTTAAACCTATTTAACAACTAATTCACATATCATTTACAATTCATAACTCAAACCTATTTACCCTACAAGATACTACAATTCATAATTTAAAAGCATTACTACCTAAAGATTTGAAAGGAAACGAGAGATTAGATAAATTTAAAACATACTAAGAACTAACAGAATTGAAACTAACTACAGTATTGAAAGCAATTTTAATCTATTATCATTCAATCAACTAATAACTAGAAATACATCAAAAGAATTACAATCTAGTTTATATGCAAATGCATCAAAAGGGAGTTTACAGACTAAGCTATATGGAAAGGAATTCAATCTAGTCTATATGCAAATGAAAAAAGGAATTCACAGTCTAATCTATATGAAAAGGAATGACAATCTAGTCTATATGCAAATGAAAAAAGGGATTCACAGTCTAATCTATATGCAAATGCATTAAAAGGAAATTACAATCTAGTCTAATAAAATGGAAATGTAACAAAAGAAATTGCAATCTAATCTATATGCAACTGGTTTCCAACTAAAATTTAAGACTATATAAGCATCATAACATTAAAAAATGGAATCTAAACTATAAGCATCATAAGATTGGAATGAAATCTAATTTACAGGAAATAATATAAACAATTGCAGAAATGAAATTACATAAATAAAAATTATGCTAACTATAAAAAGGAAAGAAACTATATGAAAGATAAAACTCTGATTGGCGGGGGGGCCTCCTAGCAAACAGACTCACGGCCTGCTAATGGAACATGATTGTAAATATTATGACAAAAATTTCCACTAAAAATAAACAGAGTCTGAATTACATAAAGTGGCTGAGCTAAAACTACTTCTGCTTAACCCCTCTCGCATACAGGCGTTCTCATATATATATATATATTTTGAGAAAGTGAGCAAGTCGAACCTTTAGTGGTTGACTGCTCTTCTAGGATGATTCAACCATTATTACAATTCATTGATTTAATTCCAACACACAGTCTCTCTCCTCCCTTGTCACAAGTTGGTTTCCATCAGGCATGAGGTGGATCCCCTTATCTAGCGTTGTGATGTACGCTGGCAAACTTCTAGAATGAGGCCCATGCTAATGCTTCAATAGGTGGACAATCGACGGTTTCCAGACCACTCCATGCTTAAATGCTGGAGAGTCAATCAGTTTGAATGCGTGGTTGGTTCTGCGAGTTATATGATGAGATGGATATGCTATGTGCATATCTAGCTGAACGTGTGTATGTATGTAGAATTCTCCCAAAAAACATGCTCTGCAATCCACGAATGCATTTTTTAATGGTTACATCAAATAATCATTGAATTTACTCATTAAAACAGTAAAATAATCAAGAGTGAATCAATCTTAAAATAAATCAAAATAATATCATACCTGAAGTTGAAAGGTAGTCTATGTGATGAAAAGATGCCAAAATGACAACAAAATATGTGTTAATACATAGGGTTTTTAGCTCAAAAAGGGTAACAAAATGGGGCTCAACATACCCCCAAACCAAAAGGATGCCAGGTCCCACTAGTATAAGGTAAGAGATATCATTGGGAACAAGGCAGAGCTGCGCTAGTAGCTACCTTCGACCTTGTTGACAGAGCTGGTGGCTTATACTTCAACTTTTTAGCTTGTGCTTTCAAGAGAGCATGCCTTGTGCTCTTGTCCCTTTGTGTTGTATTGATAGTCTTATGAATATATTCCATAGCCTTAATCTATAGCTGTAATAGTTTATTTTCTTCTTGAAGCTCTGAGATTAATTTGACATGCGCTTCATTCTGTTGTGTCGACTGTGTCAACTCAAAGGTTAGTTGTTCTACTGTTGGTTTCCATGGTTGACATGGTTCCGGGGACTGGTTACAATCCCGTAGAGGGATCTCTTCTTTGGTCATCACTTCAACATCAACACCTAGAACTTGATTACCAGGGTTTAAATATTGAACGAGTGTAGAAGAATCTTCATGAGTAATGTCTTTCAACAAATCAACTGAAAGGTTAGCCAAGTGTATAAAGGCGAATCTGGGTCAGGCATATGTGTTTCATCCAGACTATCTAGATGGTCTCTCTGTATGTTGGGCTGGATGCTTGACTGTACCAAGGGCTGGACATGGGGCTAATGACCGGTCTGTGCAAATTCCACCTTCCATTTCCTACTACGAGGTCATGACAAAGGTATGAATTCAGCAAGAACAATAGGGGAAGACTATGTAGATGGGATTTCCTCTAATACATCATCATCTAGATGAACTATGTTAGGGTTTTTCTTCCCTGTTGATGGAGATGGAGTATACTCTTGACCATGAGAATATCAGGGGTGCTTGTGAATATTCAAATGAGGGTTAAGGACCTTGAAAACAAAAGTATCCCATGTCTGGTTTCGTTCTTTAAGTTGATCAAGGATGAGAAGTTTTATGATGGTATGGTGGTATAGGCTGTTTTTGGGATGGAGGGTGTTCTTCTGAACCAAATTAGACATCTTTTTGAGACTCCACAGAAATAAAAATGGGAAATTTAGGTATTTCTGATCCATAAAATGAGCCAATAGACGTATATGACAAGATTTAAAAATGTTGAACTTACCTTCGCAGGTGACTAGGTGGATAATAACTATCAATGGATTGAGATATTCTGATTTGATCCAACTGTGATGATAGCCTTTGCTTCCTGATACATGATGACATTCAAGATTCAATGCGAAATTGTGCGACACTCTAAGGACGAACCAATGCTTGTGCCAACATTCTTCCTCTTGAGGAAGCTTGGTGGCCCAAGTTATTGAATCCTCAGTGACCTGAAAAACTAAATGGCTGACCCTCGCTTCTCTCCCATTAAAGCCCATTGCGAACAGTAATGAGATTTCCTCGTCAAAACCCTGCAACTAATGTAGGAAATGGTTCCATCCTGCATGAAAGAATATTTGACGACAGTCTCTAAATTCGGGTATCTGGAAGAGGTCCTGATAACTCTTTGGTTCAAAACGGTTTGGCATGGTGAAGCCAAGGTGATGAAACAGGGCTCTACGAGAAATATTGAGAAAAAGTTGGCGATAGGATTCTACAGTTATAACGGTCATACAGAAACAATGGAAAGGATTCGCATCATATTTAAAGCATGCCACATTCAGTCGATCAAATGATTGTGCAGCCAGCTCGGTGGATTTTAGATGACCGTGCCATTATGACATCCCTTAAAATGTGTGCTGTCAAAATGCAACTTCTAATGAGTTCATAAGTTTTTTAGTTCGTTCAGCCCTGTCCAAAGTAAAATTTGGATAGGTTGAACATCAACTTAATGCAAACATATGACCATACTCATTACCATAATCCCAATTTTAACGAAAAGATTGATCATCTAATGGCTTATGCATACGAATGAAAGATATTTAGCAATTTATACATGTGAATGAAAAATGAGATGAGTTGGTGACATCATAGTAATGATTAGAAAGTACCCTAAGATCTTTTCAAGCCTATATGAGGATAAAATGAAATCATATTAGATTGAGATCGTACCAAGTCATGAGTCAAAATTTAGTAAAAAGAACTCTTATGGATATGATTTTTAATAATGATGATATGACTTATCCAAGTCAAAAATTAAGCTAGCTTTAATCATAGGAAAAATATCATCGTGCGTATTCAAAACGTAATTTGGCTTTTCATTCAGGCCGTTATTCAACCCTTCATACGATCCTTCGTATAATCCTTCATATTTCCTGTAAGAAAATAAGTTTTGCTTGATCAGATCAGACTACTGATAGTCATAGATTTTCTAAGCTTTGAACCTACAAGGAGATCATAAAAACAATTACTTTGATCCTTTTAATTGTACTTCCATGATTTTTAGAGAAATAAATTGTCATTTTTATAAAGGATAGACAGTCTGATACTCCCCCCCAAACCAAAGATATGGCATGTCCGCAAGCCATACAAGAAAATTCAGCGGTTTCCAAAATAAGATAAGAAAGTCCAGTCATTTTGTTATAGGTAGGTAAAAGAATGGAAATATTAACACATGCATGGAAGGATTCATATAGATACATATAAAAATAGTGCTCAAATATGAAAATTCATTTTACCATGTAATGAAGAAATAAAGGAAGAATCATAGGGAAATCTAGTCACCCTTGCCTTGTTGTAAATATATCTTTTCCCCTAAAAAAAAAATTGATCTTTTCATCGGATTTGTAAGAATCTACTGCTATGGGTCCCATTACTAGGATAAATGGATCCTAGTTATTGATTGAATTCAGATTATCATATCCAAATCCATCTTACAGTGATTCTTTAATGACATCGAAAACAATAGGCCTAAACATATTTTATTGTTAACACATGTGCCTAGAGGTGCATTAACCAAGCTCTTTTACCTGATATTGCCCCGCTGCCAATGAGCTTGTTCAGTACCCCAACGGGTTTATCTTGGTACCATGCAAGCATAGCCCTGCTTCCAGTGAGCCTATTCGGTACCCCGACAGGTTTAATTGCATTTATCGATTTTCCTTATTGCTAGATTGTTACTTAGCATTGACCCACTACTAGTAGACCTGCTCAGTTCCCTGGCGGGTTTGCCTCGTATAAAATAGGAAGTCGAAGGGTACTAGAGTGTGCTAAGCCCTGCTAGACACATGAGTGAAAATTTTCATTAAAATGGCCTTAGTCATATATCATGTCAAAAGAGAATAACTCAAAGGTGTTCCTAGGCCTTTTAGTCTGTCTTCTTTATAAAAGGTAACGTTCCCCATAAGAATAAATTCCACTTATCCTAGAGTGCTCTCAAAAATATTTTAAAGGTCAAGTTTTGATAACAAGTGTAGATGTGCTAATAATCCCTAGGTATTAAAAATATTGAAGAACATGATGATTGAAATAATTATTTTGAGCACTTGCTCAAAGTAATCAAGAATGTACATATCTGAATCAAACCATCATGTATAAGAAAAATAATTTAAAATAAATGGTCTGAGAATCAAATTTCAGAATCACAACTAGTGTTTTTAGAGCACTTTTAGATAATGTCTTTACAGAAAAGATCCACCTATAATTAAATTTTCAAAACCATTTATTAGATGATTGGTTTTATTAAAAATATAGAAGAAGAGTCTCCTAGAATTATACATGACTCTTATTTATTCGTAAAACATATCTACATATGTACAAATGATGACATCCCTAAGTAACTTTTAAGGATTAGGTAAAGGAGGAAGAGTGTTCGGGGAGGGAGGATCAACTTCTATTCTAGCAAGGTTCACCCTAGTCCCCTGAGGCAAAAGATGATGTCCTATACAAATATGACATGTGGAAATTTTGAATGGACATTCTTGTGGGAAATGTTTAGCTTTACATTTCAAACAAAAGATGGTCATTGCTGATGACTCTTCTTTCTTTTTCTTTGGGTGAGTTGGGTTGCTGAAAGGAGGATTTTTCTGAGGTGAGACTGAGGTGTCCCAGTGTCCTTTTTCAGGGAGATCTTTCTCCTATTGGACCCTATAGGAGAAGTAGACTCTACTTTGGATGTTTCAATTTGTGAAATTACAGAGTCATCGAGGAGTTCTTTTATTTGGATAGGGTCAACAAAGTTCGGGTCTCCTACTAGAGAAGAAGTTGTATTGGGATGCTTAGAGGATTTTAATAACTGATCTCTCAAAATATTTTCAAGAATAATATCCTCAAATATTCCTGTCAAAGTATCATCCATGACTTCTCTAATAAGACTTCTTAAGAGAGTCTCCTTAGATCTCTAGGCAGATAACTTCCTATAGGTGTCTTTTGGTATCCTTTCACTAAGTAAATGGTGGGGACAACTATTTCCATATAATAGTTATTCAGACACAACTTTACTATCTACTCTAAACACACTTAAGAGAAATAAATCAAGCTTTGCATAAAGTGATCACACTTGTACAAAAAGGAACAACAAGGCTTTGGGGAAACCCACTAAAAGCAGATGCATCAGGCTGTCACACTATAGATATTTCGTAGTCAAGTTGTCTTTGCATCTTATCATTTCCCCTACCCTTTGTTATATAATGTAAAGGAAACCTATCTATCCTTACTTAGACTCTGTTCATGAAAAACAAAACTTAAAGGAAAACCTAGACTATTGCTACTACTGGGTTTGGGGGCACGTGTTATAACAGATGCGCAGGTTCTTACCTCTCGTCTTACTACTCCCCCGCCACCAACCTATCACTAAACTTCATAAGCAAATTCTATTTTTCTACCTTATAGAACAACTCCCCGGCAACGACGAAAAAATGTTGGGAAAAATATTGTCTTAAATAGTTTACGTAAAATTTAATTATCGACCAGGGTTTGTAAGCTTGGAGTTGCTACAAAATATATGAGAAGGCAGAAGGATTTTTAAGGTGTCGTGGCAATATTTTTATCAAACATAAATCAAAAGATCTTTTTGAAATAAGAAGCAAAGAATCCTAAAGATTCAACAATTAAGAAGATTAAGCTAGAAGACTAGACTAGTGTAGTATCCAGTTATACTACTCTACTTTATACATACTTGATGCAAATAAAAGCAAGATAACAAACTATCCCTTAAAACCTATTCTACTACTTTAAAAATCTTTGAAAACTAACTATACAAAGAAAGATTTGCAGAATTACATCAACTAGAATATCGAACTAAGAATATACATGGCAATTCAGACTAATTCCACTCTCCTAGATTATTTTGGGGATAAGCATTTACAGTGACTGGGACAAGGGTAGGACGAGAGTCAAGGATGTCAAAGGAAGTATAGCAACTAAAGGGAATTAAGTCTAACTTTATCTCTACAAAAATATGTAAACTAAGGAATGTCCAGTTGCAAGTAATGGTAAACATGGTTCTTTTATATCATGGACACTTATAAAAAATGGAAAGGAAAATACCTAACTAAGAATACCTGATGATGATCTAAATTCTTATTCAATAACCATCTAATCTGGAAAGAACAACTTCTATTGGTGACTGATCAATATATCTACCAACTTATAATTAACTTTAAATCACATTTACAAGAATAGAATGAATTCAAGCTAATATAATCATATGGTAAAAAGACTTAAAGGCTTAATAAATACTCTAAATGATTTAATCACATACTCTAAAAAGAAGTATAATTACTGTCTAACTATCCTCAATCCAAACCTGCTCAAAGAACTGAAGAAACAGACCTAAATTCTGTAAAATATGCCAAGGACCGTATGAAAGTCTGGACAACAAGTTGAAATGGAAGTATGTATAACAAGCCAAACAGTCTGTCTGTATGATAGTCTGTATACAAAAATACTTAAAACCTTACAAAATTGATTAATCTAGATGATTTCCACCAGCTAACCTATGCATATGATAACTAGGATGTAAATGCAAGAGGTTAAACCTATTTAACAACTAATTCACATATAATTTACAATTCATAACTCAAACCTATTTACCCTACAAGATACTACAATTCATAATTTAAAAGCATTACTACCTAAAGATTTGAAAGGAAAGGAGAGATTAGATAAATTTAGAACATACTAAGAACTAACAGAATTGAAACTTACACTATTGAAAGAAATTTTAATCTATTATCATTGAATCAACTAATAACTAGAAATACATCAAAAGAATTACAAATAAGACTGGAATGAAATCTAAGTTACAGGAAACAATATAAACAATTGCAGAAATGAAATTACATAAAAAAATTATGCTATTTATAAAAAGGAAAGAAACTATATGAAAGATAAAACTCTGATTGGTGGGGGGGCCTCCCAGCAAACAGATTCACAGCCTGCTAATGGAACACGATCGTAAATAATATGACAAAAATTTCCACTAAAAATAAATAGAGTCTGAATTACATAAACTGGCTGAGCTAAAAACTACTTCTGCTTAACCCCTCTTGCATACACACGTTCTCATATATATAGTTTTTGAGAAAGCAAGCAAGTCAACCCTTTAGTGGTCAACTTCTCTTCTAGGATGAGTCAACCATTATTACAATTCATTGCTTTAATGCCAACACACAATCTCTCTCCTCCCTTGTCGCAAGTTGGTTTCCATCAGGCGTGAAGTGGCTCCCCTTCTCTAGCATTGTGATGTACGCTGGAAACCTTCTAGAATGAGGCCCGTGCTAATGCTTCAACAGGTGGACAATCGGCGGTTTCTATACCAATCCATGCTTAAATGTTAGAGAATCAATCAATTCGAACGCGTGGTTGGTTTGGCGAGTTATATGACGAGCTGGATATGCTATGCGCATATCTAGCCGAACGTGTGTCTATATGTAGAATTCACCCAAAAAACATGCTCTTTAATCCATGAATGCGTTTGTTAATGGTTACATCAAATAATCATCGAATTTACTCATTAAAATAGTAAAATAATCAAGAGTGAATCAATCTTAAAATAAATCAAAATAAGATCATACCTGAAGCTGAAAGGTAGTCTATGTGATGAAAAGACGCCAAAATGACAAAAAAATATGCGTTAACACATAGGGTTTTTAGCTCAAAAAGGGTAACAAAATGGGGCTCAACAAATCTCATGGTCCCTTTTTATCTTGAGAAACATACTAGCTCTGCAATCCTAATTATCCTCAGCTTTATCTAAGTAACTTATGGAGATCTCATCAATAAAATAGGGCACAGTATGGGATCTACAATTTTGTTGTTTTCTTCTCTAGAACAATCTAAGAAAGAGATAATAATTACAGTCCTAAAAAATAAATCTATTTCTTTCCTTCCAGACTTCCCATATAGCATAAAGAGGAATTTGCTTGAGTTTGACCTTCTTGTTGAACCAACTTTGCATATAGTCCACTTTCATAGGCGATTCTTACTTTACACTTTATGATAAAAATAAATTAAGTCACTTTCAATATTACTTTGATTTACCTAGTAAAATGAAAATACTACAAAAATGCTTTGCGAACAGAACTCTGATTACATTAATACCTATTTAACTATTCACAATCATAAGAAATAAAGGAATACACCAAGAAAACACATGTTCATAATAAGAACCCATATCTTCCCTAGCATGCTAACAGTGGTGATCAATTCATGTCATTGAATGGGAATATGAATGTGATGTCAGTAAAAAAAATATGGATAAGATCAATCTTGTATACGGTCCCTTGTGTTAGATTATGTTAAAAGTTTAGCTCTTGTTATTTGGTCTAGACATCTGCTTGTATTCATCTCTTCTCGGGTTTGAATCATGCCCATGATCATTTGACATGTAATCGATTGTAGTGGCCCCACCTTGATTCCCTTCGGAATAGAAGGTTGGAGTGTTTGTTCAAACAAACATAGATTATGTTAAAAACTAAAATTCATGGATAATATCAATCTTGTATATGGTTCCTTGTGTAAGGTTGTGTTACATGCAAAAAAAAATTTAGAGGTTAAAGTACTATTTTTTAAAGAAAATATTTTATTTGTTGAGTATTTTACAAAATTATTGTCAAACATTTTTCTTGTTGGAATTTAAGAATTAACAAGATTTACTAAGGTTTTATATTTTAGGATAAGTATAGATTTTTAAAATCTTCTTTAGTCACATTTAAAAAATCAAAATTAAGGATGAATACTTACTTAATCTTCCTTTCTTGTCTTTAGTTTTTGAATTTGGAATAAAAATAATATAAAAAAACATATTCTACAAAGAAAAAGAAAATGATAACCTAAAAACTAAATTAGTTAATAAAAAAACTATTAAAATAACATATAAAAATGCTTAAAAAAATAAAAATAAAAAATAGATAAATCAAAATAATTCAGGGATAAATCATAAATCTTATAATTTGTAATTATGTTTAAAAAAATGCAAAAAATAAAAATAAAAAATGGAAAATAAAAATAGATAAATCAAGATAATTCAAACATAAATCATAAATCTTATAGTTTTTAATTATGTTTAAAAAAATAAAAAACAAAACGTAATGAAATAATGCAAGAAATTTAAGAAAGAATGGAGTGACTAAAATCAATTATTTGAATTAAACATGGATTCCATAGGACCGAAAACTATCCCTTTTTTACCAAATGCAAAAGACTAGAATAAGGTTTTCCAAAGATTGGTGGTATATTTTTAGTGATTTTCCAAAGACAAAATAGGATAAACTAAGATAGGCAAAAAAGAGTTAAATAAAAAAAATTCAACTCTTAACTTCAAATAAATATGTTTTTTTTAATGAATGCATCTTTTACATATTACTTATAACATTAATGTTGAGCCTATCAAAACAACTAACTCCTAGTTTAAAATGCAAAAAAACAGTATACTCAAACCCTTGCAATCTTTTCACCCTTATAAGAGTCTCACAAAGGTTGCTTAGTCCTTGAGAAAGATGGTGAAGGGAAGATGAAAACAATTAAAAAAAAACAATAAAAAAACTATATGGTGAAGGGAAGATGGTGTAATGTGTAATCATCCTGGGTTCTACTAAGTAGATTACTATTTAAAGATTGTTGAAGTAGTTGGATTTAGTTACGAAACTCGAGTCTTTGTTTAACTAATTGTATATGAAAGTTGCGCAAATTGAAACCCATTCCTAATCTAGGAAAACATTGGATCAAATGGGCCCACCACATGATAAAAACAAATGAAATAAATTATATCAATGTTTTTTTAAAATATGGCATGGTGCTACTTGCATAATTTTGCACGTAACCAAAGGTGTTGCTAGTGTAGATATGTCGTTTTCTTTGATCACGCCCAAACACTTTGCTACACGCTTTCAACTTGGTTATCTTGGCATGGAGACAAAAGTATATGATGTAGTAATACCATATTCTTGTGAACAAGCAATGATTAACATTTGTCAAGTCCATGTTGGTAGAAGACTGGATGTACACTTTGAAAGCCTAAGGTTGATTGTCTTTCAAGGAAACTTTGAGTGGGGTGATTGTGGTATCAAGCCTTGCCACACACTCAATACAACAATGGCTAGGCATGATTCAAGACTGCTCACACATCATACAGTCCATCTCGTATGAGTACTTCTATGAGTCAAGGTTTTTGCAATAATTTAATGCACCATCACAAACTTGCTATCAGCTTGAGTTTTTGTATAGCAAAGACGATATGAGTGCTAGGTTATCAACCAATACTTTGTTCCAAAAGTACGATGCCTTAGCATCAATGTTCATGTCAAAAGGACAATTTTGAACATCATTGTGTGACATTGGCCTTTTTGGTTTGGACCCATATAGCTCCATGATGGTGAAAGGATAGTTGATATGCTTTAGTTGTCTTCAACCGTTCTCATCCTAAACCTTTCAAAGGGGTTCAAACCAATATTAAAGGTATTTAAAAAATCAACTTTCAAAAATGGAATTTTTAAAATTCACTTATTATTTACTAAAGATAATAGATATTGCAAAATTTCAAAAGAATTGTCATATTTCAACAACTTATTAGTGTTTTAACTCCTAACTCTTGATTGCTCAATGATCATTGTACTTTTAGTATTATATCAAGATAGAGGTGAATCATAATGAAGACTTATGATTCATCTAATAACTAAAAGCATCTCTATTCTTGTTAACTTTTATATATTTGATAATGCATTCTACCATTCCACAACATTAAATCCATCACATAGCTCACCCCCA
>LPNX010580493.1:161290-190611 GCA_001517045.1 Pseudotsuga menziesii | reverse complement strand
ATATTTGAAGATAATCCCTTAAATTTATTTTCAGTTTTTCATGCAAACATATTAGGCAGGGTTGAGTAGTACACTTTAGGCATCGATGAATTTGATGTTATATTGTTTAACATTTAGTCCATGACCCAACTGTTGTGTACAATTCCTTTCATCAGGTCCATGTTCTTCTTGATGGAGGCTTGGGATTTAGAATTTGAGATGGGTTGTGTACCATGAACCCTCAGTCAAGATCCTATACATGTTTCCCTTTATTTTGTTACAATTTGGATGAGATAAGATAGGATATACCTTAGGCGCTCCCTTCTACAGTGTGTTTTGAGCATGTCTCACTTTTAGGGTAGCGTTCTGTTCCCTATGGAGAATTACATCCAAACATCTAGTTCATGAAAATGTAAACAAAGCATGTGTGACTGTGTCTATGTGTCAGTCTGTGTGTATTAAAATGTTGGGAGTCTTGGTCCTTGAACGAACTCTCATGTCACCTTCCAATAAACTCTCTCTGGTGGTGCAATTTTATACTTTATGCCAAGATGAAACGAGACAGTAATAATTACTACAAGGAAAGAGCCTTCTGATCAAGCCGTTTAGCACTTACAACCTGGTTCATTACAAACCGATCTATAGACATTTTCGTAAACTTATGTGAAAAATGTATTTTCGTAGGTTATTTTTAGAATCGAAATGGCAAAAAGAGAATATTGGAAGGATCATGGTTATAGAGTAGGGCCAGTCCTTCTGTGAAACCATCATTTCCAAACTTTGACCCAGTATCCATGTCATATAAAAAACCCCTATTTGGCTTAGACTTCACGGTCTTCTTTTACATATTTGGCATGAGGAGGTCCTGGAGGTAGTTGGTAATACTCTTTGCAATTTCATTCTTTCTGACAAAAGTTAACTCAAGGAAGGTTTTATGTTATGTGCCTGGATTTGTGTAGAACTAGATTTAAGAAACAGATTTTTGGACAGTATAATCATCAGGATAAGTGTAATGGGAACTGTGCTAAAGTGTGATAGGACTTGTCATAACCATCCTGTAGTTTAGGAAAATAAGGATTTTAGATAAAAGATGTTCCAAAAAAATAGAAGAAACCATTAGATGGCAGATCATCCAAATTATTTGCAACAAGCAGGAGGAAAAAATTACACTACCACCATAGACCATATTGGTTTCAAAAAGTGAGGAAGAAGAAATAAATGTAGTTGGGTGAAAAAATGGCTCAAAAATACCTAGGATAGAGGAACTAGTTGGCCATTTCGAAATAACATTGATTGAGGTCCATAGGGAAGAATCCCTATGCAGCAAAAGATTAACTAGGTAAACAAGAGACAACATCAGACAATAAAGACCCATTTGTCATATTCTCAGCTACAACGTGAAAGGGAATAGTATGAGGAAAAGCTTTAGGCTTTGTGAATTCAGGAATATATTGTTAATAAAGTATCCAATCAAAGAACATGAATGATCAAATCATTGAAGTTTCACCTAAAGGCTAAAGCCAACATCCAGGGTGGTGTTCATTGGTTCTGATGATATTTTTAATTTTTCTAAGTGAAGATCAATCTCTGGTGGGGTTCATGACCTAGGAGGGTTTACTAGTGGTAATGTTATAATTACTCTTGCTTTTAATTTGCATGCTTTAAATCTGTTGGTCTTATTGTGATTTTAGTTTCAGTATCATAGCTTGGTATTTCCAACAAGTTTGACAAGGACCTTAAGATGACCATACTCCCAATATTGGCCATTGTGTTGACAAGAACATGGGAAGAATGGCACCCAAGGCCTAAAAATTTGTCCCCATGGTTTACCACAAGGTAGTGTTTCAGTCCCATCACCTCTAAGAACATGATCTGGGCCCGAACTCTAGAATCCTAGGAGCCATTTGGTTGGAATTTCTAAGCACAATAAAACTTACAAAGGTATTTTAAGTTTAGGTTTAATGAGACTACATGTTGTGACTATCATGCAGTGCAAGGAAACAAACTCTGATCTATAGGAATAACCCAATTGCTAATGTGATCAACACTTGTTTCCAATGATAAACACATTTGAACAACTGCTTTACTTTATTTCTTCTATTGGCATCCAACTTTAAGCAACAAAGCATTGTTGGAGAAGAAATGTCTACCCTTTAGCTAGTTTAGCACCTACAACTTGGTTCATTCCAAATTGATCTATAGAGATTTTGGTAAACTTATGTGCAAAAGGTATTTTCATAGGTTATTTTCAGAATCCAAATGGCATAAAGCGAATCTTGGAAGGATCATGGTTATAGGGTAGGGCCAGTCTTTCTGTGAAACAATCATTTCCAAACTTTGACCCAGTTTCCATGTCGTATACACAACTTCTGTGTGGCTAAGATTTCCTGGTATTCCTTTACATATTTGGCATGAGGAGATCATGGAGGTAGTTGGTAAAACTCTATGCAATTTCATTCTTTCTAACAAAAGTTAACTCAAGGAAGGTTTTATGTCTATGCCACGATCTAGTTGGCCATTCGGAAACAACATTAATTGAGGTTTATAGGGAAGAATCCCCATGCAGCAAAAGATCAACTAGGTAAACAAGAGACAATATCAGACAATAAAGACCCATTTGTCATATTCTCAGCTACAACGTGAAATGGAATAGTATGAGGAAAAGCTTCAGCCTTTGTGAATTCAGGAATATATTGTTAATAAGGGATCCAATCAAATAACATGAAATTTGATCAAATCATTCAAATTTCACCTAAAGGATAAAGAAAACATCTAGGGTGGTGTTCATTGGTTCTTATGATATTTTCAATTTTTCTAAGTGAATATCAATCTCTGGTGGGGGTCATGACCTAGGAGGGTTTACTGGTGGTACTGTTATAATTACCCATGCTTTTACTTTGCATGCTCTAAATCTGTTGGTCTTACTATGATTTTACTTTCAGTATCATAGTTTGGCATTTCCAACAAGCTAGACAAGGACCTTAAGATGACCATACTACCAATATTGTCCGTTATGTTGACAAGAACATGGGAAGAATGGCACCCAAGGCCTGCAAATTTGTCCCCATGGTTTACCACAAGGTAATGTTTCAGTCCCTCTTGTTGATCCTTGAGCTAACATTTCAGCTGATAAATATTATGATACTTGTGTATATCGCAGCATCTTTCTCAAATTTATCAGGCATGCTTCCATCCTTTGAACATTGGAATTCTGTATACAACCTTGAACTTTAGGGAAATAGATTTTCAGGTAGTATTCCCAAAGACATTATCAATTGCCAAAAGATTTTGACCATTTCCTTGAGCCAAATCACTTGACTTCCATTGCATCCATAATTGATCAGTATGAATTAATTAATTTAATTGTTATTTTTTCCTTGGTGTTTCACCACAAATATTTTAGTTCATTCATTTAAATAATACACTATAGATTATCTGATCTGAAACTAGTGCTATCATGGTACTTTTAAAGTTTGTCTGTGGAACTAGTCAAGGCTCATGGATGGCGAATTTTGACTTTTTGTGCTTCTCATGGTACATATTTTAAATATACTATCTACTGAGTTATTATTAGAAGTCTGTTAAAATGTGCATACAGGTGGCAAGCAATAGAATTTCGAACACTGTTGTTTCACGTTGGTCACGTGGAAGAGTAAAGGCTGCAAAAGTCTTATGCTTACTTTGTCATTTGTTCTCTTATTTATTTTGGCTGCAAACATTCTAAATTGGTTTAACAAGTTATTTTGGAATTGTCTAATAATATATTACATATGGGCATTTGTGAGTTTGCGCAATAAGATAGGACACCTATCTTCACCTCATGAAGGACTTTGCCTACAAAAATATGCCTCCATTTATACTTTTGGAGTAAATATTAGGGGACTGTTTGCAGCCTGGAAAGGGGTTATCCAAGGATGAGAAAGGAAATTGAACAGCCTTTTAGCATTGGCTTGAAGTTGTAAGCTTATCATCATTCCCAGAAAAATCATTGACAGTTAATTCGAGTGTATGTTGTCTGTGAGGAACCGTTCTTTAGTCCTTGTCTAATTTGAAATGTTTATTCGGTATGTATGCATATTGATCCACGCCACCATTATGGGCATAACTTGTATTACTAGTATGATGACTGGTATCGAAAGCCAACATCACAACCATTTTTCTATTGGTAAGCTTGGCTATTTATTTTGGCATGAAAAGAACTATGTAGTCAACAATTGGTTGTATTGAAAGAAAAATTCTTAATTAGAGAAGTCCCATTTAATGAATGAACTTTTAAACCATGATTTAAATAGATTTTCCCATGCCCTGTATTTTTATCCCATGTAATCTTACTGCTCATCCTGAAGTGTTATTAAATGTTTTATATAGAACTCATTCTAGAAGGTGATGATTAATAGATTAAGCTGCTATGGACAAAGCTCATTTTTATTTGTTAAATTGTTCTTGCTGATAACTTGATAAGTTATCGGCAATATTGAATGATGAAAATATTAATTTGAGATTGTTAAGCATATTTCTCTCTCTCTTTCCCTCTCTCTCTATGATATGTATTTCCCTAGTTAAAACAGAGAAAACCCACGATAAGATGTACTGAATGACAGTTCTTTTGGATAAGTCAAATTTAACTTAATTAAAGTCATTATTACAGGCTTGATGTTGGAGATGGCAGGGATCTTAATCTTGATGACTGCCCAAGGTCAACATTGCAAAATCAACAAATTAAATACCTTAGCCCAGTAATATTTCTTAACTGATCTTCTCCTTACTTTATCGAACTCCTGAAATGCAACAGTAGTTAATGGTTATCTGGAGTTAGAACAATTCTGGTATTTTATTTTTCAAGGTGCATGTGAAGTAAACCTTCTGTGGGACACACATGTTCATTAGAGGGGGATTTATATCTACCATCTCAGTTGTTTGAACTCATTATTCTTACAATTTTTTATATTGCAGAATGAGAGAGAGCAATATGAAGTTATGATAAACAATGGTAAAATTGTGTACAAGCAAAATTAGCAGCCAGTTGACACACCTGAAGGTTCTAAGTAGATATCTGTGATGAGCACATATCACAACGTCTATGTTGGTCAGGTATTTGCTACATTTAAAGACATAATTCATGAATGTGGCTGAACTCAAAATATCTTTGGTTTTTTATGCCAGCCCTAATACTCTCTCTATTCTATTTCTAGTTTTGCATGAATTAGATTACCTGTCTATATTGGATCCCAATAAGAAATTTTTCCATGGAAGTGCATTTTTTAACTTGATGTCATGTTTGTGTCTCTTCAGAAAAAGAAAGGGAGATTTCAACATTCTAGCTTCTTAGCTGGGGAAGCTAGTTCAACAGTTGGAAGATTGATTGTGGACAATGGAATTCTCAAGGTGACGTGAAAAGTAATATATCTGATCTGAAAACCCTAAGATACAATACATTTGACTACTTACATCAATCGCATACAGCTGCTTCTAAATCATGCATTGCAAAGGTAGATAGGGCCTAGGCTGCAATCGAAAAAAGAGGAAATAAAGAAGTGATGAACAATATTCATGATCAACTTTTTGTTTGTGCTTTCCAATGCTTCAATTGAATTATCCAAAACCATAACCATCCTATTTAACAGTCTGCAGAGCTATGTCAATCATTTAGTTCTAAGCTTCTGGTTAATCTATGCTTATTCCTTTCCATCTAGAGATGTAGATAAAACAAATAACTCCTTGATAACTTCCAAAGGAAATCCCTTGGTCTTTGGAACCTTAAGGAAGATAAATATCTAGGAAACTGCACTCATAATACATAAAAATCCAAAAAACACCTGTTGTTCCCAAGCCCTTGTTCATGGTAGGAAACAGGAATATGATAAGCATGTTTGCAGTCCACGTTATTATAACACACAGAGCCAAGCAAACTCCTCTACCTCTTGTTGGAAAGATTTCTGAACAGAAAATGTTTGCCACTACACCAAATCCCATATTGAAGGCACAAAAGAATACCATCGGGCCCACAACTGAGATACCTCCCTGGACAATCCCGATTGAAGCAATTTATTTACCAAAGCAATTGTAATGAATGTAATGAATAGAAATAAAGTGGTAGATAGGAGTATTTGCTTGCACCCACGTAAAAGAATGGCTGAAGTCCAATTAAGAACCTTCAAATAACCAGCACAGGGAGATCATTCATACTACATATCTATGTTACCAGAAAAGAAAATTGGAAAACCCCAAAAGGACAAATTCAGGTTTCTGATATCTATGTTACATTTCTTTCAAGTTCTCATCCAGAAATGAGAAATAGATGCCAGCAATAGGTTTCTGGAGTGGTTCGGTTTTGGGATGGTTTCTTCTAGAATTCCCCCCCTTAAGAGAAGTTTCTGATGACATAGAAGCACATTATACAAGGCCTAGAGATGTCGAACGGTTAAACGATTCATCAACCATTTCCTTGAGTCTATTTGCACTTTTCCCAGAACACTAGAAATTTCTAGGCTGGAAATGAAATAAACCAAGTAGATGATAGAGATATGCACCAATACAAGATGTCATTCTTGTATACACATGATTTAAATTTACATGAAAAGGTGTGGTCTCTTTAGCATCAGTGTTACCTTCTTCCAGCATGGTCCATTAGAAACATTGCAAGCACTATAAAGGGCAACATTGGAAGACAGGTAACTGCACTTTCCAAAAGAGAAGATGAATCTACCTTAATTGCCTTCTTGAACTAACAAGGTGTCAACTCCAGATTGTTTAAGTATTTGAGGCGTGAAGTAAAGGACTTCACCAATACCACAAAGCTGCACAAAAACAAGTCTTCACTTAGATATACATTATACATAACCAATAGTATGCTGCAAGACCAAAAACAGTACCAAGTACTATCAATAGCAGTACCGGTAATAGTATAACCAGTAAATACGAGTAAAAGTAACCAATACAGTAATAGAGGACAATGTACATGGCTTTTCATTGCATTGAAGTCAGGATGGATTTCTGGCTTGCTATTACCAATAGCTTTCTCTTCTTACATCATCCAGGGACTAGTTATTTATCATGTAGAGAATTTATTTCTTCCAAAAATGATGGTGTGATCTATAGCTCCTATGGAAACTAACAAAGTGAAAATGATAGGACATGCTAGATTCATGTTAGCTTCAGAACAACATATAAAGTCATTGAATGGCATGCGATAATTTTCTCTGTGTTAAAAGTTAATGCATTTTGAAAACTTATTAATGAGTACCTTGTTAATGTCGTTTCAACTTCTTTTCCTTAGCTGTGGGCTCCATACCTCACAAGCATGAAGGAGAGAAGGTGCCAATAGGTTATAAGAGGTAGATCTTAGTTCTCATATTTTAAAAATGTAGATGGAGTATCCTAGAAATAACTTCTACGCATCTTAAACTTTATTTCTATTGCATAATTCACATATGTTGTTTTCCTAAGATGTTTTAATAGTGGCTTGTCTTTTGTCTCACTGTAAAATTTGTGATCCGATTGTCATTCTGCTGATATTGTTTTTGCTATTCCAACCAATTTCCTATTTTCATGGTATGGTGGTTGAATTTATGGATTGAGATTGGATAATAACAATTTTATTGTCTTGTGGAGGACTTATGCGTTCAACAAAACTTCCCTTCATTTGTCTTTAGGTAGTATTTTTTCATTTGATCTAGTGGAAATATGGAGATTCCTGAATTGAATGGCCATCTGATGCTGCCATCTGGCCACCTTGTCCACTATGATTTTGAAATGACATTTTTCCAGTATTCCTAGTTAAAAAAATATCTGGTTGAAAGATGTGTAGGTGTCCAAAGACAATTCCATAGGATATTATTCAAGTTGAGTTTGTGGCACATCCTATGCATCTCGAGTCTATTTTAAGATTGGGTTCCTTTCTCCACAGAGTCAGATCTCTTGGAGACTTAGCTTCAGGACGAGACCAATATCTTTTATTGACACTTTGTTCTTGTGAGGAGATTGCTTCTACTTCTGCAGACCTACACCCTAGAGGAAAATGATGTTGATTCTTTGAGGCATCTTTTCTCCTTTGGTATGTTGATCCAAACATTAAAATCTGTTATTTTTCCTATTTGGTTTTTTGAAAATATCACCTAGGCATTGATCTTGTTGCCATTCTTTAGGATGATCTATTTCTATGTTACAAAATAGTGCAATCTAAATTTGTGATTTCATTTTTTCTTTTGGAGTAGTTACTTGTTTCACTCTTTTCTAAGAAATTTGATTGGTTCAAAATCCTCAGTGAGTGCATGCAAAGGTACATCTAAGAGAAGAATTATTTTCCATGTCTTGAATACATTTAAATTTAATCTACAACTATTATGAATGAATATAAATAGTTGGATTCATATTTTTATGCCCAGCATGCTTCTTATGAATGAATATAAATAGTTGGATTCTTATGAATGAATATAAATAGTTGAATAGTGATGCAGGCCACATTGGATCATTCTATGTATAAGGTTTTATTTAGACTTACAAAAACCAATATAGACTCTAGAGTGAGTTCTGCATTTTTTAATAACAAAAATTGGCTTCTTGTTTCAGTTTATTTCTGTCATTCATTCCCTCGTCATTGCTTCCTAACAACTTGATCAGTAGCTTGATTGGAATCCTCTTGATTAGGTAAGTGATACTGTACTACCTTTCAATGTTTTATCTAAATTATTTGTGTTTTGCACTGCCACTTTGTATTGACTGTAGCTTGTGTTCTGTTTTATGATATTTTTTTACAGGAAATACACAAGACTCCAATGGGAAACCCATGTTTCAAGAAGGAAATACCAAGGTTGGAGACACAGTTAACATGATTGTTAACATATTCTCGATTGCCGTAGGTCACCATGTCCTACTTTTAGTATCTTGTTAGTATTATGCTTGAATGGATAGTTTGTATAAAATCGGCTGTCATTCTTTACATAAATGTTGAGTAGTGTCATGTCCAATGATTATATGAAAATGTACATAAGAGAAATACTAATGGAAGTATTTGTTTGTAGGTTTCCATTGTCGTTGTTGCAGTTCCAGAAGGAATTCCATTGGCAGTCACCTTGACGTACGATTAATTACATAAGTTTTTCTAGATTTAGCTTATTCAGATTAATATCTAGTGATTGTCTATGATTTATTTGAGAGTGGTGTCTCACTTCTTAACATGTTTTCTTGTCATTTTATTGACAGTTTAGCTTATTCAATGAAGAAGATGACGACAGACAAGGCTTTGGTTAGTATCTGATTTACAATAATTTATTACTATGCATGGATGGGTGATTGATCTTTCAACATCTAAAAATTCACCCCATTCCAGGTACGAAGTTTGTTAGAATGTGAGACTATGGATTCTGCTACAAAAATTTGTAGTGACAAAACAGGGGCACTGACCTTGAATCTGGTTGGCCTTTCTCATTGGTTTATATCTATGGGCATGATTTCTTCTTATAAGTGTGTTGGGCTATGATAAAACATGGCATTTCCCCATTGTTATATGATTCAACGTTCTTTTTAATTGCATGTGAAGCTTAACCCTGTTACATAACACGTCATATTTAGCTTCCAGAGACAGTTGTTAGGGCATGGGTTGTTGGCAGGCTCAGGGACCCACCAGACAGTTCAGAAAGTTTCCCTTCTATTGTACGTTTCCTTCTTATTGAGAGGATCTCCCAGAATACCATAGGGAGTGTCTTTAAACATGAGGTAAAACATTAAAATCTTTCCAAGTACATGAGTATGAATAGAAACTTGGAAATAAATGTCTAATTGCTCAATTCAAGTGTTTTGTATAGAAAAAGGAAAATCAATTGGAGGCTAAGATATTGAACATTATAAATAATTTTCTTCATTGTTTTTGTATTTTACAGTTCATTGTTTTTTTTACTTAGATTTTTTTACTGGATTTTGCAGGAATGAAATTAACTAAGTGGGCCACTGAGTATGAAGAGCCTGTTGATGAGGCTTTGCCATTGAGTATGAAGAGTCTGCTGCTGAGGCTTTCAAGCTGCTAAGTATGGGTTAATTGAAGCTGTTGCGGGATCTAAGTATGGCTTAGCAGCCAAGTACAAATGGGATGGTTTAGTCATTGTAATATTTTGAAAAGTCATCGATGTATTAGATGATTTTCATGTAAATTTATATGGAGATAGTTTTTGAGAAAACTCATATTTATTGTAATACTTGACATTTCATATAATATAATTTGGGCGATTTAAAATTTATATTGTTGTACTTTATATTATTTATAAGTGTTGTAATTAACTAATTAATATGACATTGCTTAATTCACATGTGTATTATATGATGATAAATAATGTATGGTTTTTTATTTTATTTTAAACATAATATCATATTAAAAATTTATGTTGATTAATAATGGACACCATTTAAACTACTAAAATATAATAACCACACATAAAGACGGCTAAATTAGTGACCAATAAATGAGATTAATGACCAAAATTCACATATAAAATGACCAAAAATTGAGAGATACTTGACCAAACAATGAGATATAAATGACCAAAAAAACGACCAAAATTTGCATATTAATGACCAAAAAGCAGTTTTGGTGGCTAATTTACGGTCTTTTATTACGCGACCAAATGTGGTCATATTCTAGTTTGTCATGTGGTCATTAATTTGGTCATAAATGTGCTCATATATTTGGTCATTGATTCAAATATTGACCAAATTAATGACCAAGTATATGACCAGATTAATGACCAACTGACAAGCTATAAATGACCAAAATAAAATGACCAATTTTGGCTGCGTAATAAAAGACCGTAAATTAGCCACCAGCGATCGCCAAACAAAAAGTGGTCATTGATATGCGGATTTTGGTCATTTTTTTGGTCACTAATCTCTCATTTTCCACTAGTGGATAAAAGCTAGTCAATTAGGAAACTCAGAGCTTTTTTTTCCAACCCATCCTCCATTAGTTTTTCTCCATTTTCTAAAATTAGCATGTTTTTCCATCTATTTGACAACTCTCTCATGCTTTTTCCAACTCGTGAGGTCCTTGATAGATTTGGTAAGTGCTTTAGCCACCTATGGGGGTTTGCTTTATTTTGGTAAGTCATCATTTTTTATATTTATAATTTGTTTCCATACAATTCGATTTTTCTATGAGGGATGTACTATTTATGTACACTATTATTCATCATTATTCAGTGGCAGGATACACACCAATATTCATCTCTTCATTGATGTGATTCAGTCTCTTTTCTTCTCTCTATTTTTACTGTGTATGGTTGTGAGAATTCTTAGTAGTAAGATCTATTTTCTGTGCTTCTTCTTAGCATCATTGCTCATAGCATTGATCTATTATTTCTACAAAAAAAACAGATCCAGGTTTTAGGAGCTCTATATTTTTGAAAAAGGCTATAAAACCTAAGACTATTTTTATAAAAAAGGGTTTGACTTCATAGATTTATAAGCCTATACTATTGTCAGCTTCTCATTTTTCTCATTCATGAATATAAGCTCTTTCACTATGATTTTTTCAGCCTTCATTCCTGTCTTTACTGTACTTATGCATGAATGTGTAATTTAGGTTACTTTCAAGTTGATTAATAACTAATAGTTGTCATCATATTGGTGTGTGAATGTGATTTCATTTATAAGTACCATCCTTGTTAGGATTTAGCCATTTATATGCATCTGTTTTGTATGTAAATCTGCCAACCAGATGAGTTATCCATCCCCGCACCTTATTGTCAACTACTGAATAGTTGTAACTAAAAGCCTTATAATTGAGTGAGTTTCATGCATGTCTTGAGAGTGGAAGGTTATATAGGTCACCTAACTTGATCCATATCAGAAAACCCTAAAAACATTTTAAGTTAACAGGCATCCTCGAGATACAACCTAGAGGAGAGTCATGGAGTGATAACAAATTGGTGCCATTACTGGGGAGAGGAGACTGAAGCTCAACTTCCCTAGGAGACGACATAGATCCTTGCTTTGATGATAGACAAAGCTTGGACACTATTTTGGTTGTAATAATCTATATGGAGACTCCATTGAAATAAAGTGGCTTCAAGAAGACCAAGTACTAGAGAAAACCCTAAGGGGCCACCAGCAACACCTGTTTGAAAACTAGAATAAATTTTTAGAAGAGCTAGGGATTTACTAAGACAGACTAGCAGTGCTTCACAAGAAGCCACATCAGGTATTTCAAGAAATTTTTCTACTATTATTTATTCTGCTGAAACACTTAATTGTCAGTAATTTATAGACACATCAGAAAATGCTAGGCTTTGGGCATCTTCAAGCACTGCTTCTTGTGAAGATCCAATCCCGGGTGACTCCACTTGGATAAGTATACCACCACCACCTTTTCAGCAAGTACCTTCATCAGGGCTGCCTTCCTCAACCCTGTCCATACCCATTTCAAAAATGGCTGCTCCTCAATTGACCAAAATGGAAAGGATCCTGGTAGCTAGGTATGCCCCCCTTAATTTTCCAAATCCCCTCTCTGCCATGCCTACTGGAGATTACCTCAAGTATATGCCTAAGTTCATAGGAGAAGGGGATTTCACAGCTGAAGAACATCTAGAGGCATTTTACAACTATGCTGAGAATATTAGCATAGAGCAAGAAGATGTATGGACTAGGTTTTTTGTGCAAATCCTAGATGGTCAGGATAGGAAATGGTTTAAGGAATTGCCTGCTTTATCAGTGGGAGGAATTGAGGCCCTAGATGACATCTTACTAAAGCATTAGGGATAGAGGAGAGACCACCTCTACTATATCACAGAGTTCAGCAACCTGAAAAGAGAAAATGGGGAGTCTGTCTCCAACTTTACCAAGAGATTGAACAATATGTACAACAAGATCCCGACTAAAATCAAGCGCACTGATACCTTAGCTAGGATAACTTATCAAAATGCCTTTGACTCTGATTTCTGCCTACTTCTCAGAGAAAGGAGGTCTGCCTCCTTATCACTCATGCAAGATGCTGCCCTACAGGTGAATCAAACATTTTGGCATCTCAGAAGGTCAAAGGAAATATAGATAGGAAGAAGTAGCCAGCAGACCCTATTGGGTCTTCTTCATCAGAGAACAAGATTGAAAAAATGAAAAACTTACAAGATAACCTTACTACTGAAATGTCTAAATTGAAGAGCCAAGGACAGATTCCTATTAGGGGTAAAGGGCCAAGTGACTTTGCTCCTCAAAACCCTAATTTTGTCCCTTATAGAAGAGGAAACCCCCTAGTTCAGATTCTCAGAAGGGAGAGGAATCAAGGGGAAGATCAAAGAATAAGAGCTCCATCTCAAAATGTTGTACTAGAAGAAGAGCCAAAATTCATTGAATAAGAAGGAGAAGCTGAAGACAACATCCACTACATGGAGGATGAGGTGGACTATTCTTTTCTCACACAGGCACAATATGAGGAAGCCCTAATTGACGAGCAGATCATTGAAGAGACTGTATATCAGGATGATGGTTATAAAAGGTACAATCTAAGGTCTAGGTTGGTTGCTCCTCTCAAGAAGAATGCTGGTCCTGTCAGGAAGCCTGCTGCACCATCCAAAAAGGTCATTGTTTTACCAAAGAAAGGGGCTGTCATATCCAAAACATTGTAGAAACCAGCACCTTCAGCCATTCCTCATTAGGCCCAAATCAAATTTCCAGGGCATGAGGTAATGTTCCCAGACAGGCTGCATTATTATTTCAACCTTGAGTCAGAAATTCAAAAATTGAAGATCCCTTTCCCATTAATTGAGCTAATGAAAAATGATGCATTCAAGTCTTCCATTCAGAATTCCCTTGAGCCAAAGATGCATATTGACACTGACTTTGCTAACCTGCAAGATGACAAGCTTGTTGTAACCCTAGGCCCCATGATCGAAGACCTAAGGGACTCATGCCCTCCTTTCTACATATCCCTGAATATCCATGATAAAATCCTCCATAATTGTCTGCTAGATTCAGGTTCCTCTCATAACCTAATGCCAAAGGCTATGATGGATGAGCTTGGTCTCAGCATCACAAATCCCTACAATGATTTATTCTCCTTTGACTCCAGAAAGGTCAAGTTCTTGGGCCTCATCAAATACCTTGTTGTGAACCTAACTTAGCTACCTTCGAAAAGCATCATGATGGACATTGTAGTGGCTAATATCCCTCCAAAATTTGGTCTCTTGCTGTCTCGATCATGGAGAAAAAGTCTAGGTGGCACCCTTCAAATGGATCTTACATATGCCACTATCCCCATGTTTGGAGGAGAGACTAAGAGGTTGTACCGGGAAAATCATTTGGCCTACATCATAAGCAAGGAGAGCAATTTAGTGAATCACCCCATCTATGCAGTGGACATTGATTTTGGGTCATGCATTCTACATATAGATGATTCTCAACAAACATCAGTCCAGCTCACTAAGCCCACCTATCATAAGCCCGAAGAAGTGACCACAACAGTCTAGAGCATGTACTTTGATGGGGCTACCACTCAAAGCTCAGCAGGTGCAGGTGTAGTATTGATCTCCACATCCAAGGAAAACATTCATCTATCTTACAAGCTTGATTTTAAAACCACTAACAATATAGCAGAATATGAATCCTTTCCTCTAGGAGTTAAAGCTGGCAAGGAGATGGGGATCATGTGCATGAGGATTTTTGAAGATGCAGACCTCATTATGCAACAGGTCAATAACACTTTTCAGACAAAAAAAATCAGATTAAAGGCCTACAAGGATGAGTTATGGAAACTCAGAGACTCCTTTATGTTTTTTGAACTGTCATATATACCTAGGGATTTGAATCACCTAACTTATTCATTGGTTATATTTTCAATTATGTTCATTCCTCCTTTACCTCCCAAGCTCAGCTATGATGTTCAAGTTAAATACAGACCTTCCCTTCCTGACAATGTCAAATTATGGAAGGTGTTTGAAAATGATGACGAGTTTGGTAAATTCCTTCAAGTAGTAGATGAATTATATGATATGCACATAGACTAGGAAAACCTAAACATGGAGGAATCCAAGCAGTTCAAGTTCAAAAATAAAGTGGCTGATCAGAACATTGTCCAATTACCTAGCAACTGCATACCTCAAGGTCTAGTACCACTAGAACAGTTGTTTGATCACAATGAAATCCCTTTTAAGCCTGCCAAAAAGGAGCTAGATCCTACTATCCAAGAGAAAAACATAGGTATCCAAAGCCACCAAAAATGAATAAATCTATCTACTAAATTGACTGCTGATCAGAAGTCAAAGTTCTGCAGCCTAATAAAAGAGTTTGCTGATTTTTTTGCATGTGAGTATAGTGACCTAAAAACCTATGACACCAATATCATCCAGCATAGAATTCCTTTGGAGAAGGACATCATCCTCTCCTATTACCATTAATTGAAAAATAAATCCATAAGCTCCTCAAAGTTAAGATCATAATCCCCCTCAGGTACTCCAAGTGGATTGCAAACCTAGTGGTGGTAATAAAGAAAAATGGAGAAATCAGGTTGTGTGTGGATTTTAGAAACCTGAAAAGGTGTTCCAAGAAAGATAACTATCCACTTCCCAAGATGGAACACCTACTGCAGAAAGTCTCAGGGGATAGGGTTATGTCCTTCCTAGATGGCTTCTCTAGATACAACCAAGTTGCAGTGCACCCTGATGACCAAGAAAAGACTGCCTTTACCACCCCCTGGGGCACCTTCATGTATGCTAAAATGCCATTTGGGATAATGAATGCTGGGGATAATTTTCAGAGAGCCATGGACCTATATTTTGTTGGGTTGAAAGGTAAATTTGTGATGATATATTTGGATGACCTAACAGGTTACTCTCACAGCCATCATGACCACTTGCAGCATTTAAGGAAGGTATTTCTGAAGTGCAGAAGGTATGGAATATCAATGAACCCAAAGAAGTCCCAGTTTGCAGTTAGTGAAGGAAAACTCCTAGGCCAAATAGTCTCAGCTGAGGGTGTAAAGATTGATCCGGTAAGGGTGGAAGCAATTCAGAAGCTGTCAATACCGAGGTCAAAAAGAGACATTCAATCCTTTTTAGGCAAGATAAACTTTGTTAGGAGGTTCATCACTAATTTATCCGAGCTGGTAAATCATATAGCAATCATGCTGAAAAAAGAGGAAAAAATAAAATGGACTGACTAGGAAAGAAACTCTTTTGAAGACATTAAGAAGGCTATCATGGAGGCCCCAACCCTGATTAGTCCTGACTACACCAAGAGTTTTTACATTTTCTCTTTTGCATCCAATGACATAGTGGAAGTTTTACTATTACAAAATAATGATGAGGGTCTTGATCATCTAATTGCATTCTTCAGCAAATCCCTGAGAGATGCTGAGCTGAAGTATTATCCAATTGAGAAGTAGGCTTATGCTCTCATAAAATCTTTGAAGACTTTCAGAATTTATATTCTCCATGCCAAGGTCCTTGCATATGTCCCTTCAGCTACTGTGAAGGATTTTTTGACTCATCCTGACATTGATAAGAAGAGAGCTAAGTGGATTGCCAAGCTCATTGAGTTTTAAATAGAGGTGAAACCCACTAAGCTGGTGAAGGGACTAGGTCTGGCCAAACTCATGGTGAAAAAAAACTATGAACTGATGGAAATAAATTTCACATGTGTAAAATTAGAAAAGGTGCAGACTGTGGTAGCAGCAAAAGTAGATCAAGATCAGAATGGCATTCCATCAGTAGCTGAAAACATATATTCATGTGAGTGGTACTCAGGTATTATTCAATTTTTGCAAAAAATAGAAGTTTCTCCTGATCTCACTCCTAACCAAGCACGATCTCTTAAGTTAAAATATGTTAAGTTTTGCATAATTGACAAAGTGTTGTACTAGAAAGATCAGTCTGGAATTTTGCTAAGCTGTCTAGATAAAGAGGAAGCAGAGCAGTTCATGCATCACTTTCATTCCAGCACATGTGGAGGCCACCACTATTGGAAAACCACAGCCCACAAGATCTTAAGAGCAGGATACTATTGGTCAATCCTGTTTGCTGAGGTATGCACTTTTCTAAGGACCTATGACCAATGCCAAAGATTTATAGGGAAGCATCAGCTCAAATCCTTACCCCTTAGGCCCATTGTGGTGAATGGGCCTTTCCAGCAATGTGGTCGGGATTTCATAGGTGAAATAAATCCATCTTCTATTGGACAACATAAATGGATCTTAGTAGCCACTAACTACTTTACCAAATGGATAGAAGCAATACCCAATAGGAATGCCACTCATCAGGTCATCATGAGATTTTATATGAGAATATATTCAGTATGTTTGGTTTCCTAGTAAGGTTGGTAATTGATAATGCACCAGGTTTTAAAGCTGGGGCATTAGTTAACATGTGTGAGTCAATGGGAATTCAACTGGTGCATTCCACTTCCTATTATCCACAAGGCAATGTCCTGGCTAAGTCATCCAACAAAATTTTAGTCAGGATCATCAAAAACTACTGGAGACAAATAAGAAAAGTTGGGATTCAAATCTTAAGCTTTCTTTATGGGCCGATAGGGTAACAGATAAAAAATCCATATGTACTTCTCCATTCAAGCTAGTTTATGGCACTAAGGCCATTTTTCCTATCCAGCTCATTCTTCCAGTGGAAAACTTGTTTCAGGAAGAGGAAGAAGAACCAAATGATATGGTGAGAAGGATGATGGACTTAGTGGAGTTACAACAAATCAGGGAGCAAGTTATAGGAAGATCAGAAGCAATTTAAATGTTTTTTTAAAGCAATTTATCTCAATTGTTTTTAATAACAATAAGGTCCATCACTACTACTTTAAAATTGTTTATGAAGTAGGAATTACTATAACAAGAAATGCATATAGCTTTTGCTAACAATAAACATATAAAGGATAATTGTATCAATCTAGAAGATATGATGATGTCTTACATAGCACTCCCTTATCTAGAATGGTTGATGGTTAGTGCTCTTATATGTTATTGATGTGGTATTTGATATTTCAAAGAGAAATCACTAGCACTTTTGTGGTGAGATTTATAAAAAAGTCTTTATATTTGTCACTTATTTAATATGGTTGTTTAGCTTATGATAGCTAGCGATGCGAGAGAGCAATTAATAGAACAAATATTAGGTATAAATATCACTCAGCGTGTTCCATATTTCAAGCCATGAATAAAATAGGCATGGGATTTTACTTCCTTCCTGCGTCCATCAAGGGAAGAGACGTAAGTCATATGATATTGCCAGTCATCACTCTTGGCCTCATTAGAATGTGCTTTGTGAGGTTGACAACAGAAGGGAGGATTGGGAAACTGTATGGAAAATAAAAAAGAGAAGCCTTTGCATTTATTATTATGGTGTAGAGCTTGATCACGCCTTCTCCATCAAATTGTTTATTCTTACATTGTAGAAAGTCACTCAAACAATTTTGAAAGTTCCCAACCAAAACACGCATTTAATATGAGAACGCCCAAGACAAAACATAATCAAAACTTGAAAAAAAATAAAAGCAAAGTATACATTAATCTAAGATGATTGTTTCATATTCTCATAATTACTCATATATTCACTAATCAAAACAATAACTAATAATAATATGTTCTTGCACATGGGTGTTTCCAAATAAGGTAGCAAGTTGGGAAACAATTTTTTTTGACACTACCCTGAATATATATAGATCGATTGATTAAACAGGTTAACACACATAATGATTACAATGCTAAACTCAAAGCACAACATTATTAACATAAGACGACAGAAGATGACATCGATAAGATAAAAACTAACATAACGATTACAATGATTAAAACGAAAGCATATCATTGCTAACATAATATGACATTCATAAGATAAAAACTAAGAAGCATAATTTGATGAATGTAACATCCCCCAAAGAGTGAACATTATTTAGTTTAAGTTTTATTATTTAGAATTATTGTTTAAATTAAATAAAACTGGCTAGATACGAAATCTCCCAATAAGTCCTACATGGACTAATTTAAAAAGACATTATGGTTAAATTTTAATAAGAATGAAGTGGAACAACCATGTTAAATGAGGAGATCATGCATGCAAGAGTAAGGGACAAGTAAGGGTTAACCTCGGGGAAGCTGAAACAAGTGTTAGAAGTGCATTTATGACACTAGACACACCCTGAAAATCATGGATGTTGTTAGCTGCAAAAATTCTGTGAGGAATTGGCTACTTGTGGAAAGACCTAGGAAAAAATAAAGCATAAGAAGGAAGCATATGAGGGAGGAAGGACGCTTCCTAGTATGCTAGAAATGAATTCTTGCTATAGGAGCACTATGTGTAGGCAATACATTTCTGGATGAGTAAGAGAGATCTGGAACTCAGGTTGATTTCCCTTATTTTTTGCATGCATGATTTAACATGGGAGTGATTTAGGGAAGGCATTATAGTTGTACCAAAATCCATGGTTGGGTGGAATGTGGTTGTTCCTACTACATTCAGATCACATAACTCCATGTTTCATTATAGTATTTGATCAATGCAGCTTTGCATGTTTCTATTTTCAAATATGTATATGCATTTAAGTATTGATTTACTCGAAGGATTAGGAACATTATTTTCGATATAAATGATATAGATTTAAAATTGTATTCTAAACTTTCATGATAAGATAGATGAAGATTTAAAATGAGTTATTACTATGTGAATAATGGTTATAAACAAAAGTGAACAATAGCAAGAATAGTTAAACGTCAAATCTATGTTATAATGCAGTATCGAAAGAAAACATTCCGAAGAGAATCTTTTGTTACAATGTTGTATATATTTACCGACAGAAGTATTTAGGTGTTAGCATTGAGCTATAATAGCTCAGTACTTCCCTTGTGTGATTGAATACTAATTTTATAACTTATCAATAACTTGTGTTTTGGTATTTAGTTGTCTAATATCATCTATAACTACCCATATCAAGTCTTTTGACTCTCCCTATGATTCGTATCTAAAGAAAAATAGTCAAAAGTAGGGATAGTAATTTAAGATAAGTTAATTTCGATTACAAAAAAGACGAATGAATACATTAACATGAAAGGTAGTATGTAACTTTTAGTTTTGGATCTGGTGGCAAGGTATGTACCAGATCCTGTATAGATATCATACAAAACGGTGTGAAAAGGTTTCTACCTACAAAAGTAGTCTATCGTACCTTTTATTAATAACATTTTTTCTTAGAAGGAAGAGATATGCATTTACTTCAACATCCACAGTTCATAATATTTCCATTTTTAACGCTAACCACAACGTAACAAAGCTATGTGATTTTTTTCCTCAAAAGAGTATAGAACCTGTGCCAATAAAGTTTACAACTGCAACTGTTGTAGGTTTGTTATCATTATAATGTACAAGGATACGCAATTCCATCCTAGACACTAGAGTTTAAAATGTTCCTTGAATTACACTAAAACCCTAAACCTCGGATTAAGGTAGGTCAAGGCCCATTTTGGTTTTGGTTAATATATTTACAACTAGATCTACGGGATGGGATACTGTTGGGTGGTTTTAACTAAACAAATACATTGGAATAAAAAAAATTATTAGATATTTGTTTATATTGGATCACCGATATCCATGTAATCGAGTAGTCCACATCTAGGTAACACAGAAAAATTAATCTACAAGTTATCTTCATACTGATATCAAAAGAAAATGAATTATCCAAAATTACAATCACAATAACTACGAGTTATTTTCATTGATTTTCAAGACAAGACATAATAAACAGTAAAAAAGACACATAGCCATGAGATATTATCTAGGAATATAAACACCAAAATCGAAGGAGTTAATTATTTCTTAAAGAAAAAAAAATCTACATATCGAATACAACATTTACAGTTTAAATACTAGGAAGTAGAGATGTGCTTCTTCATTTATTATTTCAAATTAGTTTTCTAATGAAAACTAAACAGATCCACTAAGATATTGTTGGGTCGTAACATCAGGTATCCAAGAAGTATATCTCTATGTATTACACAACGAATGGAAAGGAAATAAGAGTTCGTAAATCATATTTTAAACAGTCATCAAATATTATATGAACATTAACTGTTGCACACAACATTTCAAGTTCAAACTCTCGGTCATTCCTTTTATAAAAAGTCTACCTTATTCTACAGGTAGGGATGGGACATCCGGTAGAACTGAAAAGATCCAAAACCTAAAGCATCCTCTACGACTAAAAAATGGCGTTTCCCATGGAAGAGGATGCCTTTCTAATTCTAAATGCAAGATAAGCACCACCTATAATATTTTCCAAAACACCAAGAGAGGTCACGGCGTTTCCCTCGCAGACCTCAACCAAGGCCCTTTCTTTCCCAAGTGCTCTTGCTTACCAAGAGGAACATAGAAGGCCTAGGTGCTTGAATAATCCCACTAGTATGACCTATAACCAATAGTAGATATAGTTAGACCAATAGGAGATTAGTTTAAATCCTAGAATATCAAAACTGTAAAATTATGAAGTAACCGCTCAAAACTTACCTATACCACGAAGAATGGCAGGAAGTTTTGGAAAACATGAAGTTCTTATGCCTGCAAAGACTAAGACTTGAACCAAATTTTGATGACTAGTGCGTTTGGACCTCTCGGTTACTAAAGTTAAATTATAAGGAAAAATATTTGAACCTGCAATCTTTTCCACCGACCGCACGAGATCCAGCTTCAACCCTAAAGACGAGACCAATAGAGATGATGACGATAATGTTTAGTTCTTTGCACTTTATCCTCTATCACAGAGTTCTTTTCAGAAAGGTACCATTGCATTGATTGGGATTTTATTGTCAATCAGCCAGTGCAATGATGAGGAGGGTCCTTTCGAAGAGACAAAGGTCATTACAAACTTGGATTTGATAGAGATGTCATTACTAATATTTAAAACCTATAAAAGACAGGTTGGCACAATTTTTCACCCACTTATTGGAATCCCCTTTCGATAGTCCAACCTCTAAGGTAGTGGTAATGCGATCTCCAAGGTATAATATCCTTGGTGGAGAACTTAGGGGTAAGTAGTATACAAACCACTTAGTTAGGAACCTTGGTACTTATGGGACAAGTCATGAAAATGTACGGTCGGGTGGACCCTTGTTAGCACATCTTAGGTGAAAAACTTAGTTATAGGGTTTTAAAACCAAAAGTAGAGTTATAGGATTAATATTGTAATAATGTTACACATGCATCAAATCTTTAAATAATCATATATTGACAAAGCTAATACAATAAAAGAAATTATATGAATGTATAGATAATAGTTTATACCTGTACCATTTCATTGGCTTCCCGAGTATTGATTCACACCTTTTATATTAAAATGTAAGGGTGTTATCGATATTTAATTAAACACTAGACCAACTAGTGAAATCTTCCTTGGTGAAGAAAGAACCCTTAGGCGTTTTTCATGTGTTATACAAATAGTAAATTATTTTCCTATAAATTTCATTGCATAGCTATGAAGTAATTTAACAAGGGATTTAGTTAAGGAAGATAACACCTTTTTTATGGGTATTTCAAATATGGTATCAGAGTTACAAGTTCAACCCTGTTTCCCATGGAAACATCTAGTTTTCTTTGAACATTGAAACAATAATCTAACGATAATTTTTTTGTTTTGTTTTGTATGTATGTATAATTTTTCTATACACGATACAACAATGGCTTCACATAATGAAAACGATGTCCCACCTGAAGAATATGAACAAGCACAACATACAATGCAACTAGAAGAAATCATTTCGAAGCTATTCTAGTACTTGAAACAATGAGAAATTTGATCGCGGAAATAGAAAGTTTTAAAGAAGATAATGAGCAACTGAGGAAGGCCCAAGAAAAGAAGCAGGAAAGTAATGAGATATTATTACAAAGTTTACATGAAAAGAAAAATGGAATGGAACAATGAACATAGGCAAAAAGGGACACAGACACTGAAGAAAGTGACGAAAGAAAAGACAACTCCTCCAATGAGACCCAAAAGTCTGAAAATCAGATCAAGAAAGTCGAAAAGAGAAAAGTTGACCACCTGGAAGGATAATTTAATAAAATTAAACTCACTAGTTTTGATGGGGAATCAAAGACCGAGGATGAAGCAGAAGCTTGGCTGCTGTACATTGAAAATTATTTCCGAATTTACAATTATTCTAGCAACATGAAAGTACGAATCGTATTTAACAATCTAAAGAGGAAGGCCAACATTTGGTGGGAGGATCTCAAGATTTACCATGGTTTAAGAAACAATAACTTATTTAAGAAACAATAGCTATCCGAAATTTATTATGAGAGGAAAACAAAGGAATTTTACGAGTTAAAACTTGGCCAAATGATCATGGAGGATCTCATAAATAAATTTCTGGATTTGGTACAGTTCGTACCTTATAACAAGGAAGAAAAGGTGAAAGTACAAAGTTTCCTAAGTTGTTTATCATGGTCTTATAAAGACCAAATCAAATTCCATAATCCAAGAAATTTAGATGAATTACTAAGGAAGGAAATGTTATGCTATGAACAATAGAAACAAATGATTGACACCTCTAAAGTATGCAAGGATAAGATGCAAGAAAAACTCAGCCAGGAAAATAAAGGCTTTAGACCACCATCTTCCATGAACATGCACAGAAATTCTCAAGGAGATCCCTATAAAAGAAATGAACACATGAAACAGAAAGGAATTAAACCCACTACCCTTGGATTAAAAGGGGTTGTTGGGACCCCTAAAGAACCTATTGAGTGTTGGGATTGTGGATAACCCCATTTACGATGAAACTTCCCATGCTTCAACAAAGCAAACAAATTTTTTCATAACCTACAAGAAGCCTCTACTATTGGGGAAATTGGAAAAAACTTCCACATAATTAATGCATCCCTGGAAGATCGACATGCAGATCATCAATCTAGAATAGTGAAAATTGAAGGTACAATTTCTAACCATACACTTTCTATATTAAATGATCCTAGAGCCACTTAAGATAGATCACTCCCAATATGATGGAGAAGTACCAACTCACCAAGGTAAAGCATTCAAAACCCTAGTGAGTCCAACTAACCACTGGAGCTAAACAGAAAGTAACTGAATTTATTGTTGATTTTGATGTTAAAATACAAGTTCATAAGACTAATGTTAACCTGAAATTTTTACCTCTAGGGTCATATGATATGATAATTGGCATGGACTAGTTAGAGAAGTATAAAGTAGTGTTAAATTGTTTTTACAAAAACTTGTACTTATATTGTTGAAGATCAAATCCTTTGAACAGTAAATGGCATACTTAAAATTGTCTATGTAATATAGATTTATGCTATGAAGCTAAAGAAATGTATGAGAAAAGGCTGCAAGCTTTATGCGGTTCGGGTCACTAATCTACTCTTTAATGAAATTCAAACATTCGTAAGTGAACACCTTGTTTTAAGTGAATTTTTAAATGTTTTCTCAGAAGAGATACAAGCACTACCTCCTCAACGAGAAATAGATTTCTCCATTGAAATTTACCTAGATCCTCTATGGTATCAAAAATACCGTACCGAATGAGCATTTTCGACCTAATTGAATTAAAGATTCAAATACAAGAACTGTTAGATAAAGGTTATATAATACCCAATGTGTCACCCTAGGGAGCACCAGTTCTATTTGTTAAGAAAAAAGATGGGACCTTACGACTTTGTATCGACTATAGGAAGTTAAACAAAGTAACCATTAAAAATAAGTATCTTCTATCACGAATCAACGATCTCTTCGATCAGGTAGGACCTGAGCTAAAGTATTCTTAAAAATAGTTCTATGATCTGGCTACCACCAGATTGGAATTAAAAATGAAGACATAAACAAAATGACCTTCAGGACTCGTTACGGACACTACGAATTCGTAGTGAATTTGTTCAGTTCAACTAATGCTCCCAACACATTTCTGTCTAATGAATGGTATCTTTAACAAGTAATTATATGAGTTTGTATTAATTTTCATCAATGATATTTTAATTTATTCCAATATAGAAGAGGAGCATCAACAACATTTAAGAATTGTTCTAAAAACTCTAAGAGATCATTGGTTGTACGCTAAATTTGAAAAGTGTGGATTTTTTAAGAAAGAAATTCAGTATTTAGGTCACAATATTTGTGAGAAAGGAACTACGGTGGATCTACATAAAATAAAGGCTATCTCAGAATGTCTAGTGCCTAAGGATGTATCCGATATTCAATCCTTCATGGGACTCACTGGTTATTACAGGAGTTTTATCGAAGGATTCTAAAAATTTTCCTATCATATTACCTTGCTGCAGAAGAAAGGAATAAAATTTGTATGTTCTCAAATGTGTCAAGAAATATTTGGAAAACTTAAGAAGTTATTAACCAAGGAACCTATTTTAAAAGTAGCAGACCCTTATAAGGACTATACAATTTGTACAAATGCTAGTAAAGAGGGGGTAGGAGGAGTGTTGTCTCAGGATGGACATGTGGTATGTAACGAGCCCATAACAAACTACCACCGCTGAAATGTATCATAAATAAGGAATGGATTAGAATTTAATTAAAATGTAATTAGCGTAGTTAAACACTTAAGGAAATTCCATCGAAAATCTTTTTTGATTGCATGCAAACTTTCCTTTCAACAAAAAACTTTCCTTTGCTGGAAAAATTTCCTTTCAACAAAAAAAAATTTAAATGACAGAAAAATTTATGTTAGTAACATATTTAATTAACATACTTTATTTGCTCTACGTGAATGCTTGGTGCGCCTGTAGGTCTCTTAGTATTGAAACTGGGCCCTGATACCACTTGTAATGTCCCCAAAAATTGAAAAAAAATAAAATTTATAGGCTAGTAAAAACTACCTAGATGGAACATTATTTACTTACGGAACTGTATCGTAAACTTTATGTATCTTTGTTTAGTCGTAAGCTGTTCTTACGTTCTGTCGTTTATATTTCAATCGTTACTTTAATGTATTTTACTTATGATGTTGTACTGTTTTTTACTACTTAGTAATACGTTTACACTTTTGTTGCTTATGTGTCGTCATTGGATTTATGTGCTTCGTCCTTTCTGCATTATCGCACCTGTTAATTATGGAGTCCTAACTTAACTTTGTTTGTGGAAACAAAGTGGGTGGAGTGGCGGGACTTGTTCTCCCATGATGGTTTGAGAGGTAAAGTATTACATTGTTACGCAAGCTTAATTACTTCAATCAAACTAAGTCACCTCTTTTATTTACTTATGCATTTCATTACTTTGCGACAAGATCTAGTGTAAGGTGTGTGTGACAGTCTTGATCCTACAGGACCTGCTGCTAGTTGTTACGTTGCTTATCAACTTGGTTTTGTAACTTGGTAAGTGTTGTTATCGTCAATGTAGCTACTACGGATAAATTTATTGTACACTAATTATTCTTCGTTACATTTTAAATTCGTTAGTCTATATGTCATTAATACATTTTACGTTATATGTATATTTTTACTACACCTATTTACATCACTTATGTTCTTTTATTTGGAAGGTTATTTATTGGCTTAAGAGAGGACCTTTGAGTTTTATAAGGGTTAAAAATTTAACATGGCATATTTCATATGCCATGTTCACTAAGCGTTTAAGCTTAACACATTTCATGTTGGATTTAAGTTAAGGCTATAATCCTAAAGTGTAGTTTGTTTAACTTATAAGATGTATGCCTTATGGAATTACACCTTGGACTAACGCCACCTATGGACTGTGTATTTTTGAACTCTTACCATAATGCAAACCTCGTAATATAATAACACTATGAGAGTGTTAGGGTGGTGACATAAAATATGGTGGAAACCATATGATAGCAAGTTTAATGCTACGGGCTTGTGGTCACAAAACAAAGACGTTCAACTATGGAGAGTGGGTTTAGTGTTATGGTCAATGGATTTAATGGTTTCCAGCTGGTGCATTCAATGCATTTAGAGAAACGTGAAAGCCTTCCCTTAGGATTGACTCATGATGGTTGTGTGTTGTTTGTCATTTGGGGTTTTTCACATTGGCTCTGGGTAGGGGAAAGGCCATCGAGGCAACCTCTTAACTGCGAGCTATGTCCTCATTGGGTTTACATGCTTGCACATTGGTTTGGTTTAATGTTTCTTCATGTCCATACTTCTCATCCCTCGTTTGGATTGTGTTTTGCAAGTGTTGAAAGGGAATGAGTAGAAGCATGGATTTACTTATGTGGGCTCCAAATGTTTGCACTCGTGGCATGGGTAAGCTTGTGTGCAAGTTTTTACTTGCTACCTTTCGGCCTTCTTGGGCATACTACGCATACATTGTTACTTGGTTTGGATTTTTTGTTGTGGGTCTCGATGTGGGGTTTACATTTCTCCTTTGGGCATATGATTATAGACTTGGGTTTTGAATAGTATCTTGACAGCTTCGGCCATGGAGTGAAGTCACACTCCCTCTGGTTCTGTGTATAATTTTGGGTTTGTAATTTTACTTGGGATGTTTAGCAGCAAAGAGAGGAATGTTTGGGATTCCTAACACATTTGCTTTTTGGTTTAAGAAAATCATGTTTTTAGTTGGGGATTTTATCCATGGGATGCACCGTTGCTTGCAATGGTGTGCTAACCCATTGGCATGCCTGTGTAAACTTGTTTATGATCTTTATTATGATGACTGTGTATTTTATTTGGCAAGCTCTATGTAAATGGATTCATACTGTTTTTATTATTTGTTTTACCATGGTTTTAACTTATGATGTGCATAGCATGATTTCACTGTGTTATTCCGTGGTTATGGTGGATTTATGTGGGCATTCGTCAGCTTGAAAGTTCTGTGTATTACGATGTTACTTAGTTTGTAATGTAAGATATGGAGAGCGTGGGTATAGGCCATGCCGTGAATGGCATGAGCCTTCCCACAGTGCCGCGATAATATAGCGCATGGTTAAATTTGTAGGGTTGTGTATTAAATTTAAAACTTGGTTGAGGCCGTGACTTAGGTGAGTACTATGCATTCGTCGGTTTCGTAGAGGCCAGGGTTTAATACCCTTGATGTCATTCATTATATTTAATCGGTAATGGACTCTATGTATTTATAATGGGTGTATTTTATAAACCACAACCCAAATACGATTCGATGTATAGCGTGGCCTGTGTAAGAATGGTTATATGAAATGGATTATTGTTTTGTACTTATAATACTCATGGGTTGTTTTAAGGCCTTGCCTTGGCTCTAGACATCCATGGGAATCGATGTCGTAACCTCTGTTCGCAAGAAGGGTTTTAATGTAGGGTGTGTGCAAGAAGTTGAGGGACCTTTTAGATGCAATGGTAGAATGAATTCAATCATGCTTGATCCATAAAATAGAAATCATCCCAAGCAATCCCGACCTTGCCAAGCCTAATCCCAAGGCTGCCAACATGCATGCCAGTTAGGATAGTAGAAAAAAACGCGCGCGCGTTTTGCTTCACTAAAACGCGCTCCCGTTTTGCTGCAATAAGACGCGCTCCCGTTTTGCTTCACTAAAACGCGCTCCCGTTTTGCTTCAATAAACTTAGTACTAGAGTTATGTTTATAGGTATAAAGTTTTATTTATGGCTAAGAATTGTATAAAATGATTAACTCTTTGAACTTTGTTTAAACTTTAAACCCACGTTATGCTCTAATATGGATTTAACTTTGTTAAAGTTTTAATTCTATGATAGATTTGTTTAAAATTTATATCAATCCATACTATATTGGTATAAACTATGGACTTAAATGTGGATTTATAACTATGCGGAAGTTTGAAAGATAAGTTTAGAGGGCTCCACAACTAGCAAGTTTTAATGCTACGCCAAGTGGAAGGTTTGATGTTGCACTTTAGGCTTGAATGGTGATGGTGAGGATGATGATGATGATGTCCATGATGTTGATGGTGATGACGTTGATGGTGATGATGTTGATGGTGATGATGATGATGAGGATGATGTTGATGATGTTGATGGTGGTGATGATGATGAAGGTGAGGATGATGATGATGATGATGAGGATGATGTTGATGATGTTGATGGTGATGATGATGATGAAGGTGAGGATGATGATGATGATGAAGGTGATGACGATGATGAGGATGAGGATGATGATGAGCATGATGATGATGATGTTCATGATGTTGATGGTGATGAGGATAATGAGGATGCTGATGATGAATGATGATGATGTTCATGATGTTGATGGTGAGGATGATGATGATGATGTTCATGATGTTCATGATGTTCATGATGAGCACGATGATGATGATGTTGATGGTGTTTATGATGTTGATGGTGATGATGTTGATGGTGATGGTGAGGATGATGATGATCATGTCCATGATGTTGATGGTGATGACGTTGATGGTGATGATGTTGATGGTGATGATGATGATGAGG
>LPNX010580493.1:99231-153665 GCA_001517045.1 Pseudotsuga menziesii | reverse complement strand
ATATATATATATATATATATATATATATATATAAAGTAGTTCTAATTGTAGGCAATACTCTAAGGTATCTATTTAGTTAATTTATTTCTCTTAATCTTACTCCTATGATTAAATATACTATAATATGAATCTGTCTCTACTGATAAATGTAATATATCAGTAGTGTTATAAAGAATAGATGAGCAATAAATAGCAGGTCTGGATTTACCTAGTTTACAGTAATAGTTTTTTAGTATTGAATGAATACACAAACAAACTTTAGAAATGCAATTCCTAGCTATATGCATCCTATGATAACATTTACAACCCAAGGTAGTATTGAAGAGAATACAAACCCTAGCAGATTCTAGCCAAAAACTCAAATACATAGGTTTAGTAAATACATTGGTAACGTTCATCTAACATATCCATCATAGGGTTAGATTTTAAGAAATGTAACCCTAGGAGATATGAACAAAACCAATCAATTTCAGGGTTAATAATATATATAAAAGAATTTACATCAAGCAGTCAACATTTAACGTAGAAATGAACTTTGACATACTAAGAACTCATACCTATAATTTATCTTCCTCAAGCTCCTTTAATGGTTGAACCTGGACACTTTTTAAATAACCAACATTATCAATTTAAGACAGATCCGACCTCTGATTTTGATAACCAAATCACTTGGGAAATACCAAGTTCCTCCCAACCATGACCCAAAACCGTTCCTGGTTCTAATCTGGATCCCCCTGAGCTCGAATCCAACATGCAAATAGCTTAGAGCTCCTAAGGTAGCATTTCCTAACTGATATTCAGTTCTGAATCAATTTTCTTTTCCTTACAGGAGAAAGTTCTCCAAGAAAACACTCAAGACTAGAAACAGGCAGAATAATAATTCTCCAAGATAAAAATTAGAACCCCAAGCCTTTTCTTGGCTTCAGTCTTTATAGACACACTTTTTAGTTAAAGGGATATTTAAGTCAATAAACCCTGGTTTCTTGATTTAACCCTTTTTAATTACTAGGGTAATTTTCAATATTTAACTTAGGAACTTTTAACTAGTTCCTAGTTGAACTTTTAACTAGTTCCAATTAAACATTCATAGGCATTATACTATTTATAAATCCTTTAATAATAAATAATAATTGATGGAGCTTCTCTTCTTTCTTTTATTTAATTATATGTTTGTTCATAATTAATTCTTTATACATACTATGTACAAAATACATAGTATTATAATACTTGTTAACATTAATTTTTGGGAATCATGTACCATGATCCCTAGACTTAATGACACTTCTTCATTAAGGTCAAGTATATAGGTAGCTTAGGTCTACTAGGCTAGGAAACTCTAAACATCCTTGCATGTTGGATTTCCCTTGTATAACGTGGTAGCTCTTAGGTACTTTGATGAGAATACAGAAATTTGAAATTTCATTTAATCACTTACAAATGAGTATGATGAGATCAATTTTTTTCTTGAGTCGTTTTCACTTGGAAGTTATTAAATTATTTTCAGTAACCCCTAGCGCTTACCAGAGCCCATACTCAATGCCTATAGCAAGGAGTTACAAACATAATGCAATTCTAGATATTTTGCTCAACACTAAATGCTAGAATGTACTTGTACGATACACGTAGGGATACCATGGCCAAGGATCCGATGCTCCAGAGCTTATGCTCAACATCAACATGGAAGGCTCCAGGGATTATGCCCAACACATCCAATTATCTTCTCATGTGTTATAGATATTCTCGCTGAAAACAAAGCTAAGTACTCATATGTTCTAGAGCTTCTTTCTCAACACAAAAACATCGCGTCAATCATGTGCTTCAGGATTCAGGCCCAACACAAACAAGCACATACATATATCATCAATAATTGGCTTATGCCCAATATGTAAAAAAAATCATCATGTTCATATGCAGCAGGGTCCTTGACCCAATATAAAATAAAACATCAAGATAATCATCATAATCAATAGACACATGCCTATAAGTGTTAGGTCCAAAATTCAGGATATTACATACCTACAATACTAGTTAGTTGTACCTTTTATTAATCACTTTTCTTCTTAGAAGGAAGAGATATTAATTTACTTCAACATCCATAGTTCACAGTATTTCCACTTTTAGTGCTAACCACAAAATAGACAAGTTATGTGATTTGTTTCCTCAAAGGAGTATAGAAGTTGTGTCAATAAAGTTTGTGTTTGCAATTTTTGTAGGTTAATTATCAGTATAATGTACAGGGATCTTTGTAGCTTTGGTTTTGGTTAATATCTTTAAAAGTGGATCTACATGATGGGCAACTATCGAGTGGTTTTAACTAAACAAATATATTGGAATAACAACAACTACAAGCTATTTGTTTATACTGGATTGTCGATATCCAAGTAATCAAATTATGCACATCCAGGTAATACAATAAAAATAAAATACAAGTTATCTTGATACTGATATCCAAAGAAAACGAAATATCCAAAATTACAATAAACTAACTATGAATTATTTTTGCTGATATTCAAGACCATCCATATTAAACAGTAAAAACGACATAGAGCCACGAGATATGCTCCAGGAAAATAAACACCAAAACCAAATAAGGAGTTAATTACTTCTTGAAGCAAAGAATCTACAAATCAAATACAACATTTACAATTTAAAGCCTAGGAATTAGAGATCTGCTTCTTCGTTTATTATTTCAAATTAATTTTGTAACGAAAACTAAATAGAACCAATAAGATATTACTGGGTTGTAACATTAAGTATCCAAGTCGTATATATTTATGTATTACACAAAAAAAGAGAATAACAGTTCTTAAATAATATTTTAAACAGTCATCAAATATTGTATCAGTATTAACTGTTGCAGGATGTATTCTAGGTTCAAACTCTAGGTCAACCCCTTTATAAAAATTCTACCTTATTCTACAGCTAGGGATGGGACATCCCGCAGAACTGAAAATATGCAAAACCTAAAGCAGCCTCTATGCCTAAACAATGGTGTTCCCCATGAAAGAGGATTCATTTCTAAGTCTAAATTCAATATAAGTACCATCTAGAAGCTTTATCGAAAGACTAAGAGAGGTCACGACTTTTCTCTTGCAGACCTCAACAAAGGTCCTTTCTTTCTCGAGTCCTCTTAACCAACGAAGGAATTTAGTCGGTGGTTGATTTATTTCTTACCTGGGGGAACGTAAAAGTCTTACGTGCTTGAAGAATTCCACTAGTATGACATACAGCCAATAGTATAGGTGGTTAGACCGAGAGGAGATAAGTTTAAATTCTAGAATATCAAAACTGTAAAATTATGAATAAACCGCTCAAAGCTTAACTATACGAGGGAGAATGCCAGGAATTTTTGGAAAACACGAAGTCCTTCTTCTTGCAAGGACTAACCCTTGAACCAAATTTTGTTGACCAGAGTGTTTGGGCCTCTCGGTTACTAAAGTTAAACTATAAGGACAAAATATTTGAACCTATAATCTTTTCCACCACCTGCACCAGAGCGGACTTCAACCCTAAAGTTGAAACCCATAGAGACGATCGTGATAATAGTTGGTTCTTTGCACTTTATCCTCTACCAAGGAGTTCGTTTCAGAAAGGTACCATTGCATTGATTGGAAGTTGACTTCCAATATTCAAGTACAATAATGAGGAGGGTTCTTTCGAAGAGCCAAAGGTCATTATGAACATGGATTTGACAAAGATGTCATGATCAATATTGAAAACCTCCAAAAGATAGGTTGGCGCTAGTTTTCACCCACTTAATGGAATCCCCTTTTGATATTCCAGCCTCTAAGGTAGTGGTAACACGATCTCCAAGATATAATATCCTTGTTGGAGAACTTAGGGGTAAGTTGTATACAAACCACTTATTTAGGAACCTTGGTACTAATGGGAAAAGTTATGATAATGAAAGGCCAGGTAGATCCTTGTAATTTTAACTTATGTGAAGAACTTGGTTAGAGGGTTTTAAAACCAAAAGTGGAGATATAGGATTAATATTGTAAGAACGTTACACCTGCATCAAAGCTTTAAAATAAGCATATATTGAAAAAGCTAATCCAATAAAGGAAATTATCTTAATGTATAGATGAGAGTTTATACCTGTACCATTTCATTAGCTTCCCAGGTATTCAGTCAAACCTATCATATTAAAATTTAAGGGTGTTAGCCAAAGCTAACTAAACAATAGACCAACTAGTGAAATATTCCTTGTTGAAGAAAGAAATGTTAGGCGTTTTTTATGTGTTATACAAATAGTAAATTATTTTCCTAAAAATTTCATTGCACAACTATGAAGTAATTTAACAAGGGATTTAGTTAAGGAAGATAAAAAGAATTTTATGGGTATTTCATAATGAACCTACTAAAACAACAATAATTATAGCCTGAACTAGAGGGAGAATAATAGATGAAAAAGTAGCAGTTCTCGATTCATCATCACAAACACATCCACAAATTATGATCAACAACAAGCATATATAGAGATACAACTTCAAAATCAAAACAATGTCATATTTTGTCTAAGTGATACATATAGATTTGTTAAATATGGTTAGACTTGTAATTAGCTTATGTAAATGAATTGGTAGTGGGTAGACTATGGTTAATCTAGGAATAAACCTATCTGTCAATATTGTATAGCAATACAGAACAAAATTATGAAAAAAGAAAAAAGGGGAGACTTTTTATTTCCAACCCAAGAAACACAATATGGAACAAAATTATGCAAAAAGACAAGAAAACTTAACTTTTAGTTGGTAAATTTTATTTTCTTTCATTTTTTTCTAGTAATTTCAATGGTATAATACCAAAGCCTCTGTAGGTAGTAACAAAAAAAAATTGAAACTAGAATCTTTCCTAAACCTATTCCCTCACATCTAAGGAAACTTAACTTTCACTTCGTAAATTTTATTTTCATTGATTTCTTATTAGTGATCTTCTATGGTATAGCACCAATCATAATAGAAAGAAAATTCTTTCAAAAAAAAAAATTTGAACCAACACTTCCATTAAAATTTACAAATGTTGAAGTACTAAATCTAGTTCTATGCAGTTAATGGAATAAAACTCTAGTATAGTAATATTGAACAAAAATATCCAAAAAAAAAAAGGAAAACTTCTTATTTCTAATCTTGGAAGGTGTAATATGGAACAAAATTATGCAAAAAGAAAAGGAAACTTAAGCTTTAGATGGTAAATTTTATTTTCATTCATTTTTTTAATTAATAGTTTCTACAGTACAACAGCATAAAAGTGAGCACGTAATATGCAAAAAAGAATGAAACTAAAAGTTTTCCTAAACTTTGTGCTCGTATCAAAGGAAGCTTAACTTATTGTTGGTAAATTTTATTTTGATTCATCTTTTTATTAGTAATTTGTATGGTATATAACCAATCATGATTGTAACATCCCCATAGTACACGTTCGAAAATGACAAACGGTAAGTAAAGAGAACTGTAAGTACAAATCCTAGCCTCATCAAAACTATAGATGAAATTAATAATGCTAGGAGACTAAAAAAATGTGCACAACTAAAACGATGATTGGGGACGAATCCAATAGGGGGAGAGTCTTAATGTCTTTGAAAGCCATGAAATTGATGAAATGTGTCATCTTTGTGTCATTTATGAATGGGTGTTCACTTGATATTATCCTCAGTAAAATAAAATAATTAGTTGCATTTTAGTAAGAAGTTAATTATCTCTAGTTAATCAAAAATAAAATAAGATGAATACCCCAAGTATTAGTATTACCTATCTTGAGTTAGACAAGAATACTCAAGGATAATCATAATGACACTAAAAAGGAAATAAATTAAAATTAGTCCTATTTATTTAAAAAAAAAAGAGAGAAACTGTGAGTATTGTTTAAGCAAGTTTATTGCGCTATGGTATATATATATATAGTTAAAATTTTGTACACCTAATATGGTGTCATGTTGATCGATTAGTTTGTCAAGGGACAAGTGGAACACCCCCTTGTGTTAAAGAGAAAATGTGGAGTTTCCCATGCCACTTATCCTCTTTAAAGAATATTTCTTTTCCCTTTTTAAAGGCTCACGATTTTCTGAGGGAGAGGGATCTTTTATGGAGAAGGAAGGAAGGGAGTTGAGTGGAATTGTAGTCTGGTGAAGATAAATAGAGGCTTCTGGAAGTACTCAACCCACATTCTTCATACAACCCTTCCAATATCTGCGACGAGGTATCATCCAACTCTGTAGAAAATTCCAAGATTTGGATTAAAGAAGACATGATCCAAAGCTTATGTATTTTGATTGCTTAACATGCTACTAGATATGTAGATTGATTTGAGTAAAATATGTATAAATTTTTTTGCATTATCGATTACCTAAAGATCTGTGTGATCTATAGTGTGTAGGGTAACATGTTCTGTAGAGTGTAGTGTATCTACAATTTTTTTTCCAAATAAGGTATCTGCAAATCGTTTTTTTCCATTATAAGTATTGGTACTTGGAACGATTCTGAACTTATGAATTTGTTTTACCCAACACCTACACCTCACGGCTTTTAGACACTTTGTGAAATCGCTATGCTTTTGGATTGTTGAATTTTAATTTCCATTTGAAGTTTAAAAAAACCAGATCGCTATTGCTCTTTCAGATTTTCTGTATTGTGGAAATTACTACCGTTTCGAAATTTTATTGAGCCAGATTCAATTGTTGGAAATCAATATTTTTTCGTTTTCTTATCCTCTACGTAACCCTCAGCGTGATTGAGTTAGAAATTATTCTCGAGTCAAGTATTGAGTAGATTACATAAAATAACTATCTGCTTATACATTTTATCTCTTAATGTACACATGTACACAAAAATACAACCATTCATTGTCAAATTTGCAATGTATATTGTACTTTCATGTCAATTGCAATAACAAACTCAGTGTATAAAAATAGTTTCTACAATTCAATCATACACTAAGAGTAATCGTCATAACTTGAAATTATTCATTTGTTTCGAGTAAATACTTCATACAAAGAGAATTCATGAGATTATTTTATTCTATTCATTTGTTTCTAGTAAATACTTCATATAGAGAGAATTCATGTAGCTAACCGAATCAATTTGCAGGTATTGAAAATCACTCCTCTAAACTTATCATGCACTAAGCATAGTCGTCATAACTTGAAATTATTCATTGGTTTCGAGTAAATACTTCATACAGAGAGAATTCATGAAATGATTGTATTCTATTCATTTGTTTCTAGTAAACACTTCATACAGAGAGAATGCATGTAGCTAACCGAATCGATTTACAGCTATTGAAAATCACTCCTCTAAACTTAGTCATGTTATGAACTATGTCAATTGACTGTCCATTTAACGAAAGTCGATATTATGTTTCACTAATTCAGCATTAATGCTCATCACACGATATTTCCAAAGTGCGGTGAATTAGAGCAGGATTGGTAGACTTTGTCAAACTGTAAGATCTTGTAAATCTTAGATGATTATATAGTTTTGATATATCTCAATCTTGGATTGTTTGATGTCTTCTATTTCTTAAGGAAACGTTTTGAATCTGAATATATTATATTTAGTTTAAATACCAAATATTTTATTAAAATGAATTTCATTTATTAACAAGAATGTCAAATGTGGGTTTTATATCCCATTTCAAGATCCAATCTAATTGTCAAAACGTTGGTTTTAAATCCTATTTCCTGATTGGCGACATCATTTTTTGCGACATGTTAGATTTTATCTTGGTTTTATTTGCAAGTGCATACTAAAAAAACAAGCATTTCAACGCATTATTTTAAATACCAAATCTATTATTCAAAAGATTGTCAAATGTGTAAAAGTCGAGTTTCACTCTTAGTCTTGATGAGAGAGTGTGAAACTCATTAATGGAGAATTAGCTTTGATATTAAGAGTAAAGTTAATATTTAAAAGGGATAAAGGCGAATCAAAATGGCTTAAGATTCAAGTTTTGATATTTTGTTTTAGTGATATATATATATATATATATATATATATATATATATATAAAACTGTCCTTTAATCACTGGAAATGTAACTCCCTAGTCTACAGAAGTATCTTTTATTTAAGGAAGTATGTTTTAATAATTTGTGGGGAGAGTTATTGTAAGTGTTATAATTTAGTTAATACTTTAACTTTTTTGTTTAAAGAAGTATATTTTATTAATTTGTGGAGAAAGTTATTGTAAAGTATTAGTTGAATTACTAGTTAATACTTTTTGAGTTATTATGATTTATGAAAATGTTTTATCCTAATAAGATCATATTATATAAAAAGTTTAATTGCAGTTAAAAGGATAATAAATATATTACCTTCTTATGTTTATCCTAAGGATTTTACTTAATGGTTTATATCTTAACGTATTGAAGGAATATGAATAAATATCTAACTCATTTGATGGAATCAATGGATTAATAACAAAGAGTGTGATCTACCCCATGTTTAAAGAGTCTCCTGTTGGAAAACTTGCCTTATTGGATTCATTGCCCAACTCGGGGGTGGATTTAGACTAACCAACATACATCGAATGAAGCCTATGGTTGGGAGGTAAATTGTAGAGACACTTTCTGTCGCCCAAATTAAAAAAAGGATCCTGAATAGTTAGTTGTGTTCGTGAATGTTATGTACCTTCTTTATCAGACTTATGCTCTTGGATTTGTGGTACTAATATGCATGTTGAGTTATATAAACTGGTGGTTGCAGGCCCGCTGTATTACAATGGTGGAATAGCTCTCGAAAGACAAGAGTAAAATGAATTAATTGTATTAGTGCATATTCCGTAGTTTAGTTGATTCTATCATATGAAGTGTGTTTAACATTGTTGTATGTCCCACTCAGGACTCATGTGTCATCTTGGATGGTTGCAACCAAGAATGCAAGTACAAGGATGGTACCTTGTTATGAGGGATGTTAGAGACATTTAAAAGAAAGGGTTAATGTGCAATTGTTATCCCAAACGAGGGATAGTCTAGCGACTAATGAAACGATCGTATCTATCTTAAACTTCAATAAGATTCATTAATGTAGATTTATATTAGAGTGACTATAGTTTGATGGTTCTTAATTGCAACAAAGTATGATTATGCATTTGAGGTATAAAGTTCTTACCATTATTTCTGGTACTAGTATGACCATTGGTATAGCTCTAATGTCAACTACTGGGTGGAACTTGATTTAATTAAATTACAGTTTGTTTATATGAATAGATGCAAATGATAGTAGAGTTTACAATAATGTGATTACACACTCTCAAGAGACTAACATGGTTGACTTGTTGAATATATAGTAAAAGAGAAATATTTACCCCATTTGCATAGAATTTACATTGAGGAATTTTGGGTATGTTACAAATGGTATTAGAGCCTCAGGTTCAAACACTATGGCCAAATGGACCCACGTATGGCCAAAGTTTCTTTTAATGCATTTCGTTTTTCGCGAGATGCCTGTTTGAATTTATTAAGGCATGAATTATATATTGAAGAAATTGAAGCATTTCATTTCTCGTACCTCTTCATCATGACGATATGGTTAAATGGTAAAATCTCTATGAAAAGGTTTTTGGAACTTTCTCTCCATAGATATTTGGTGGGATTTAGTTAACCCCGAATATTTAGTTAACAACAATATCTTAGTGTACAACCAGGTTATGATATCAATCTACAAAGCTCTTGATTTTTGTTTCATTTATGATAGTTTCTAACATGAGCTTTGTGAGCATAACCTTATATTATTAACCACAATAAAATATATACTATGGAAAGTTTTAAGTCGGTATCAAATTTTATTGCAAGACCTCATTGTAAATCATAGCTAAGTTCACCTTTGGTTAGAATTATACATTGTCATAGACATTAAAAATGACTAAATGAAAGACGTATTGAAGTAGTCCTTCGCAAAGGATAGAAGGTGTAAACAAAAGGAAATTGAAGTATTATTGAAATTATTGATGGAGAACTTTTCCTAGACTCAAGCAAGAGGCTGGGTGGAAAATAAATTCATGGACTCAAGCATGAAGGATTGAGGGGAAAATAACCTCTTCTCTAAGGGAACACCAAGGGGAAGAAATGAGGATGCAACTCTACTTTACTAAAGTTATTTTTCTTGGACTCAAGCAGAAGGCTGGGTGGGAAAAAAATTCCTGGACTCAAGCGAGGAGGCTTGAGGGGAACTATGAAAGAGTCTATGATATCAATGGAAAGACCTAGGCGCAAAGTTGACATCTGGAAAACAAGACGTTGTTTGATGTTTTTTTGGGGGAAATAGAAATCAAAAGGGAGAGTAGCCTGTAAGTCCAATTGGTGTCAGCAACTCGAGAGAGAGTTTAGTGTTCAACAAAGAGCTGTTAAATATGAGAAACTCAAGGGAGAGTTTGTTTATCAACAAAATTATTGTTGGAAGTTGTTCAACTTCATGATGAAACAATATAACACATATTAACGATTATTCAAATAACTAGACAATTGAATGTCTTAACATGTAAACGTTATGAATACTTAAGTAGGAAAAATTCCCTCAAGAGAGAGGGTGAATGGTACTTTTGAAAATGTTACTATTTGAAATCATGTGAAATAGATGATGCTAACTTATGATTGAAAGAGATGTCTATGTAAATTTAAAGACGAGTTAAAGAATCCAAGTACTGGAGGTAAAATTCGTCCTTCAAATAGATATGTAAATATGAATTACTTATGAATTATTTTGATGGTAATGTTGTATTAGGCCTTCTTATGAGGATAAAAGAACAAACAAAGAATAAAATATGTTTCATAAATTGAAAATGTTGTGTTACACAAAGGACTTGTTGTTTATGTTCTAAGTTGGATTATGAATTAACGACATGTTTATAGAAAAAAATTTAGAAGACCTGGTTTTGTTGCACAAAAGTACGGGATACAAAGGATAAAAGCTTGTAGAAATAAAAAAAGATTGAATATGATCAAAGTAAAGCTAAAGAACATCGTGAGGGATGCAAAAGTAAACAATAAGAACTTGAAGGAAAATGAACACCAAACCTTGGATGAATATGTAACACCAAGGACGACGTTAGTTATAAGGGGAAAAGTATGTAACATCCCCTCTGTACGCATCCAAAAACTGCAAAGCATAAGTAAAGAGAATTTTGTAAGTACAAATTCTCGCCTCATCAAAACTATAGATGAAATTAATAATGCTAGTTGACAAAAAAAATGTCCAAGACTAAAATGATGATTGAGGATGAATCCACTAAGGGAAGAGTGTTGGTGTGTAGGGAATCCATGATATTGATGACAGGTGTCATCTTTATGTCATTTATGAATGGGTATTCACTTGATATTATCCTGAGTAAAATAGATTTACTAGTCGCATTTTAGTAGGAAGCTAATTAAAGCTAGTTAATCCAAAATAAAATAAGATGACTACCCTAAGTATTAGTATTACCTATCTTTAGTTTGACAAGTATACTCAAGGAGCATACATAATGAAACTAAAAATGAAATAAATTAAAATTAGTCCTATTTATTTATATAAAAAAAGAGAAACTATGAGTTTCATTTAAAGAATTTTATTGCGCTTAGGTATATATATATATATAGATAGATAGTTAAAGTTTGGTACACCTAATATGGTGATGTGTTGAACGATTAGTTTGTTAAGGGACAAGTGGAACACCCCATTGTGTTAAAGAGAGAACGTGGAGTTTCCAACTCCACTTGTCCTCTTTAAAAAAGAATTTTTTTTCCTTTTTTAAATGCTCTCGGTTTTCTGAGGGAGGGGGATCTTTTCTAGAGAAGGAAGAAGGGGAGACGAGTGAAATTGGATTTTGGTGAATAGAAATGGAGAGTTGTGGAAGTAGTCAACCCACATTCTTCATACGATCCTTCCAATATTCGTGACGAGGTATCATCCAACTTTACAGAAAATTCCAAGATCTGGATTAAAGCAGGCATGATCCAAAACTTATGTATTTTGATTGCTCAACATGCTACTAGATATGGAGATTGATTTTAGTAAAATATGTATAAATGTTTCTCCATTATCGATTACCTAAATATCCGTGTGATCTATAGTGTGTAGGGTAACTTGTTCTGTAGAGTGCAGTGTATCTAGAAATGATTTTCCAATATAAGGTATCTGCAAATCATTTTTTTTCATTATGAGTATTGGTACTTGCAACGATTCTGAACTTATGAATTTGCTTTACCCAACACCTGCACCTCACCTCTTTTAGATCCTTTTTGAAATCACTATGCTTTTGTATTGTTTAATTTTACTTTCCATTCAAAGTTTAAAGAAACCAGATCGCTATTGCTCATTCTGATTTTTTGTATTGTGGAAATTACTGTCGTTTCGAAAATTTATAAGGCCATATTCAATTGTTGGAAATCAATATTTTTTCATTTTCTAATCCTCTAGGTAACCCTCTGCATGATTGACTTAGAAATTATTCTCGAGTCAAGTATTGAGTATATGACATAAAATGACTATCTTCTTATACATTTTCTCTCCTAATGTACACATGTACACCAAAATATAGCCATTAGTTGTTGTATTTGCAATGTATATTGTAATTTAATGACAATTGCAATAATAGTCTTCGTGTACAAAAATAGTTTCTTCGATTCAATCATACACTAAGCATAGCCGTCATAACTTGAAATTATTCATTGGTTTCGAGTAAATACTTCATACATAGAGAATTCATGAAATTATTTTATTCTATTCATTTGTTTCTAGTAAATACTTCATACAGAGAGAATTCATGTAGCTAACTGAATCGATTTGCAGGTATTGAAAATCACTCCTCTAAACTTATCATACACTAAGCATAGTCGTCATAACTTGAAAATTTTCATTTATTTCAAGTAAATACTTCATACACAGAGAATTCATGAAATTATTTTATTTTATTCATTTGTTTCTAGTAAATACTTCGTACAGAGAGAATTCATGTAGCTAACCGAATCGATTTACAACTATTGAAAAGCACTCCTCTAAAATTAGTCATGTTATTAACTATGTCATTTGACAATCCATTTAACTGAAGTCGATATTATGTTTCACGAATTCAGCATTAATGCTCATCACACAATATTTCCGAAGTGTGGCGAATCAGAGCAGGCTTGGTAGACTTTGTCAAACTGTAACATCTTGTAAATATTAGATGATTATATAGCTTTGATAGATCTCAATCTTGGATTTCTTAAGGAAACGTTCCATCTGAATATAATATATATATTTTAAATACCAAAGCTTTTATTAAAAATAATGCCATTTATTAAAAAGAATGTCAAATGTAGGTTTTATATCCCATTTCCAGATCCGATCTAATTGTCAAAAAGTTGGTTTTAAATTCTATTTCCTGATCGTCGAGATTATTTTCTACGGTATATTAAATTTTATCTTGGTTTGCTTTGGAAGTAAGTGCATACAAAAAAAAGCCAACAATTTCAATGCATTATTTTAAATAGCAAATCTATTATTCAAAATATTGTCAAATGTGTAAAAGTTGAGTTTTACTCTTAGTCTCGATGAGTGAGCATGAAAATGTGTAAAAGTAGAGTTTTACTCTTAGTCTTGATGANTATATATATATATATAAAAGTGTCCTTTAATCATGGGAAAGGTAACTCCTTAGTTTAAAGAAGTATATTTTGTTTAAGGAAGTATCTTTTGATAATTTGTGGGGAGAGTTATTGTAAGTATTAGTGAATTATTAGTTAATACTTTAACTCGTTTGTTTAAATAAATATCTTTTAATAATTTTTGGGGAAAGTTATTTTAAGTATTATTTGAATTACTAGTTAATACTTTTTGAGGTATTAGGATTTATGAAAATGTTTTATCCTAATAATATAGTAGTATATAAAAGGTTTAAGTGTAGTCAAAAGGATAATAAATATATTACATTCTTATCTTTATCAGAAGGATTTTATTTAAGGGTTTATATCTTAACGTATTGAAGGAACATGAATATATAACTGGTTTCATGGAATCAATGGATTAATAACAACGAGTGTGATATACCCCATGTTTAAAGAGTCTCCTGTTGGAAACCTTACCTTAGTGGATTCTTTGCCCAGCTCAGAGGTGGCTTTAGAAGGAGCAACATAAGTCGAATGAAAACTATAGTTGGGAGGAAAATCATAGACACACTTTCAGTAGCCCAAAGTAAAAAGAAGTATCCATAATGATTAATTGTGTTTGTGGATGTTATTTACCTTCTTTATAAGACTTATTCTCTTGTATTTGCAGTACTATTATGCATGTTGATTTATATAAAGTGGTGGTTGCAGGATTTGCGTTACAATGGTGGAATAGCTCTCCAAAGACAAGTGTAAAATCAATTAATTGTATTGGTGCATATTCCTTAGTTTAATTGCTTCTATCATATGAAGTGTATTTAACTTTGTTTTCTGTCCCACTGAGGACTCATGTTTCATCCTAGATAATTGCACCCCACAATAAGAGTACAAGAATGGTACCTTGTTATGAGCGATGTTAGCGACATTTAAAAGAAAGGATTAATGTGTTAATCTCTATCCCAATCGAGGGATAGTCTAACAACTAATGAAACTATGGTATCTATCTTAAAATTCAATAAGATTCGATTATGTAGATTTATATTAGAGTGACTCTAGTTTGACGGTTCTTAATTGCAACAACGTATGATTCTATGTTTGAGGTATAAAATTCTTACCATTATGTCTTGTAATTGTATAGTCATTGGTATAGCTCTATTGTCAACTACTTGGTGGAACTTGATTTAATTAAATTACATTTTGTTTATATGAATAGATGCAAATGATAGTAGGGTTTAGAATAATGTAATTACACACTCTCAAGAGACTAACATGGTTTACTTGTTGGATATAGTAAAAGAGAAAAATTTACCCCATTTCCAAAGAATCCAAAGAAATTTACAATAATCCAAAGAATTTTTTTTCCAAATTAAAATAAATATAAAAAATAAGAAAATTAACTAAACACTTAAACTTTATAAATGTTGACGTATTAAATCTAATTATATGCAATTAATGGAATAAAATAAAAAAAATAGTCTCTCTCTACCAAAAGGAATTTTTTGAAGTATATAAAAATCAAAATAAATAGCACATGTTGTATATTAGGTGTAGAACTTTAAGAATAATAAATAGTTTTCTGTGTAGTAAAAATTAGTAAGTATAAATAAAGAAAATAATAACAAAGATTACCATCCAAATACAATAGTAAACAAATGCATGGAGTGAGTTTATTTTAATATCTTTCATTTAACTTCAATTATTATTATAATCAACTTATTGTTGATTTAGTATCTTTTGTTTAACTTTTAATATTATTACAATCAATGACTTTGGAACAACGTTTTAAGCTCTCAATTATCTATATGTAAAAAAAAATGTAGACCCTAGAAAAGTATATGAATATATTTTTTTAACAATTTATCTCAATTGTTTTTAATAACAATAATGGCCAACTTGACTACTTTAAAATTGTTTATGAAGCAAGAATTAATACAAGAAATGCATATAGGTTTTAATAACAATAAAAATATAATAGATAACTGTATCCCAAGTTATGTATATATAAAATATATGACGATGTACTGTATTTAACACTCTCTTATTCGGAAAGCTTGATGGCCAATGTTTCTATATCTTACTGATGCAATATTTGATATTGCAAAGAGCACTGACAAATACTTTTGTGGTGAGATTTATAAAAAAATATTTATATTTGTCGCTAATTTAATATGGTTGTTTAGCTTATGATAGATATTGATGATAATTATGATTCCAAGTGTTTGATTTTTGATATGGTAGCTGAGTGAGAAGTCAAGTATAAATGAAAGTCAAGTAAAAAATTAAAGTTATATTTTCTTTTCACATTTGTACACACCGTGAGAGATATGAATTCATAGAACAAATATTAGGTATAAATATCACTAATTATATGCCTTATTTCAATTCATGAATACAATAAGCATGAGGGTGTGTGCAAGAAGTTGAGGGACCTTTAAGATGCAATGGTGGAGTGAAGTCAATCACTCTTGATCCAAAAAAATAAATTATCCCAAGCAATCCCGAACCTACAAAGCCTAGTCCCAAGGCTACCAACAGCCATGCCAATTAGGATAGTAAATCAAATTGTGCCTCCATTTTATTTAAGTAAATTGCACCTTCGTTTTATTAAAGAAAATTGTGCCTCTGTTTTAGTGAACAAAATTGTGCGCGCATTTTGGAAAGCCTATTTTTTTTTAAAATAGGAAGAGTGCATATTTTTCACCACATCGCATGACCATTGGACTTCTTTGGAGAAAATATCGACTGGGAAAATGCATTTTTGGGTGTGCCAAATCCATCCATATCCACCTTTGGATCAACCTCCTATTTGTGAGGTATTTTCCTCATTTCTTTTCATGGTTTTTTTCTCTTTCTTCATCAATTTATTTTCCCTAAATTGAAAAATTAAGCCAAAATAATTTAAATTATGGCCAATGGAAACAAAAAACCCAATGGAATTGGACAATGGAAACAAGAACCAAAATGTAATTGGCCAATGGAAACCAATTCCCCAATTTAATCATAAAAATTAGATAATTTTGATTATTTACCAAAATTCATACCCAAAATTGCCATGCCCAATGGAAACAAAAACCCCAATTAAATTAAAAAAAAAAGAATTTCACTATTTCCATATGCATATTCACAAGCATCCTTGTGAATCCATACCAAAATCCACAAATATGCAAAGTTTGTCAAGCACATTGCAAGTTTGCATAAGTAATTTACATACCCAATGTAAACCAAAACCCTAGTTAACTCATAAAAAACAAACAAACTTCACTATTTGCATATTTTTATATTCACAAGCATCATTGTGAATTCAAACCAAAATTAACAAATATGCAAAGTTTGTCAATTATGTTACAAGCTTGCATACAACTAAAATAAAATCAAGTAGAATTCATATATTCCCCTAAAATACATAAACAAACATGGAAAATATGTTGCCTCTATCCAAAATATTGAAGTTGCTCTTCCAAGAACATCAATAAACACCTTATAGTTTTGATGAAGCTTCCCAATCCAAGTGTTAAAATAAGGTATAGAAGCCTCCCGTGCTTTTAACAAATATTTCGTCTTCAATGAAGGGTACTATTTGGTTAAGGTCAAGACAACAAAGTTCAACAATAGACTCTATGAATGTGAAGATACATAGGTAGGTTGATGTATTTGATTAAACATGCCAATCACATACTATCATACATGATATAATCCAGTGAACCCTTGCAACCATAAAATCCATAAAGATCTACTAAATAGACTTTGGAGTCCAAAAAACATCACACTACAACAAATAATTACATATCTAACAAAATCGTTTCCTATACTAGGATTTTATTCATCAACAGCATATTATGTCTCCTATTCTAGGGTCTAGTTGTTCCTCTACTCACAATCTAGGAGTTGTTCTTGCAAAGGCAATAGTCAGCACCTCACAATTTCGACGAAACCTCATAATCCAAGCCTCAAAATAAGCTAGAGGAGCTTTGCAATCAACATATGCACTCAAGACACTTTGTGTACACATGCATACTTAAAAATTGGAATTAATACTTGAATTTAGGACATAAATATGAAATAAAAAAATGTTAAATGTTTATTCTTTACTGTAAAATTCAAGATCAATTTTTAAATTTGCATGATAGATTTAGTTTATGTTATTATTTGTCGTACATTAGTTATACAGTTTTCAGTGCTTAGATATGTCACTGTATCATGTGTTTATATTTCTAATAATATTTTATTTGTATTTATGATTGTAGTGGGTACTATGGATAACAATGCAGAGATACTGAGGGTTATTTCCCATTTGATAGAGATTGGTTCTGCTTGGAGGGGTGGAGATGAGCTCCGTCGCTTCTTGTCAGATTCGTTGTTGTCTATTGTTGATACGATTGCAAGATTGAATGATGCTTTGTATAGAATCGCATCTTACATGGAGAGGAAAAGACAACAATATGCTGATGGGTTAAGTTACAACGAGGTAAAAAAGCTCAAAATAAAAAAACAACACATCTATTCATTGTTTAGACTGCCTGGGACGGATGAAATTTCGGAGATCAATAGGCCACATATTTATATTGAGTGGTGCACCTTTACACCCATCACAGACAATTGGATGGATAGGTGGTAAATGGTTTTTGACATTCCCCCTCCTAACAATAGGGAACTACCAATGTACTTCCTCCAAAAATTGTATGTAGAGTTTGTGATGGGGAAACATCTCAACTATTTTGACATGTTGAGCTTCCAGGGAGTTGGTAGGGGGATGCCCCAACACTGACCCAATGCTATGCATAGAGATGTCAATCCACAGATACCTAGAACCTATGCCCTACCAAGGGAAGACATCCCTCCTTCACATGACATGGTTTCCTAGACACATGATGCATTTTTTACTGTAGCTGATATGGTCTCTCGACACATGACCACTATTGACTAGAGAGTGCTCTCTTCCTATGTTGGTGTACAACCACCAGCTTTTGGTGGTGGAGGGACATCTATTGGTGGGGATAGACCGACATCCCATGTGCCTCAGAGCGAGCCACACATCTACACATCATGTGGGGGACCTTGTTATGGTATTGGACCGAGACATGGTACCACTATGATGACTGGTGGTCAGGTGAGGACATTGTTTTACAACTCTGTTATTGTTCAATTTTTAATTTTTCCATACTATATGTAACATATTAAAACATTCATAATATATGCAATATTTACTCTTGTAGGAGATTGATGCCTCTCACGAGGGTGGTACTGCACCCAGTGTGGTGGTACCTGATGCCCAAACAACCACCATTGAGGTAATATTTAAACATTTGTCATTTTGTTATTACATATGATTTTGTTCATTCATGTGTTAGTCTTGATTAATTTATTAAATTGTCTAATATTTACAATTTTTTGAAGTTGTAGGAACCCCCGTTAGAACGTGATGCTGGAGATGTTGATATCATCGAGATAGTCCAAGGTGGAATTTACGATTACTTGAAGAATGTAAGTACATGGGTTATGATTGAATCTTGTTCGAATTATTTAAATTTCTTATTGTACACTCCTTTATAGATTGCTAATATTTATAATTTTTAAACCTGCAGATGCTATTAGCATCTGAAGAGGGGAAATAAATTGATCGAAGTGGTCACTCCCATGGGGGAGATATGTCCCAGGAAGGGGTAAGTATATTACAACATGTTAGTTTTTCAGTACATATTATTCCATCCATTCAAATCCATGTCTAACTATGGTAACACTTTATGACTGTAGACATCATCGCAAATCCCTGCACCACCTCTTTGGATTGGATCTCCCCATAGTCCAAACATAGATAAGGGGGTTGTTTACAATAGATGACCCTCTTCCTTGAACAGGGTGGGTGTGCATGAGGATCAACCTAGTCATCCCATGATGATGTACACACTTCCAATGGTAGTTGTTGGTTAGCTATGAATTAACTTCACAAGTGTTTTTTCTTAATATTATTTTCGCATGTTTACAACATCAAGATGTAGATTCATCCATGCTAGAACTTAGTGGGATTGTTGATGCTACGGTCAATGATGCATCTACAATAGGGATAAGTCACACTCAGGTACATCTACTTGAATATTTGTAATTGTACATTTCATTTGTAATTTTTATGGACATGCACGATGTCTAACTATTTTATCGTTTGGTGAATGTATCCACACCCTGGTCCATTAGTGCATGCAACTGAGGTTGATGTTTAACCTACGACTCCTCTTACTACTGAAGATTCCCAGCGTAATACCCTAGAAATGGTTTTTTCAGTTAGATGTTCATTTTTTAAATAATTGATTAGTACTTTCTCATTCATGTACATGTTGATAATTCTTGATTTAATTGACATATTTTTTTATTCGCAGAGAAGCATTGCAAAGAAACTCTCTGCAAGTAGGAGGACACTAGAGGCACCTATACCCTTGACACTAGAGGCACCTATACCTCCGACGAATGCAGGGAGTCTTTGTTTTATTTACAATTGAGTCATATTTTAAATTTTCAAACTTTGTTATTGCTGGATAGTACTAGTTCAGTTACCTGATCAAGAAATATTGTCATTGATTTGCAGTCACTAGAGATGCACAGTGGTCGTAGACAGAGCCAAAAAGAATCAGGGTCTGGGAAAAAGAAGAGAAAGTTAGATTTTTGATGTGTTAGTCCAGGAAAAATATGTATTTTTATATACAATCCATATTTAGAGTATAGTGGTGTGGTCCAGGACATATGTGCTTTTGTTTTCACATGTACATCAAATATTTTTTGATAGATGTACATTGAAAGGCCATATATGGGCCTTCTATTTTTGTATTATAAATTTCATGATATAAAAAATATTTCATATCAAGGCTCTTGAGATCTTCATGGTTCAGTCTTTTAAGTGTGATTATACATGTGTGGCCAAGAATGTTTCTATGTGTAATGTTCTCAAATTATTATATATTTTACGATTGCATGGAGATATAAGTTATAAATTTGAGAACAATGCACAATTACAATATTACGTAATGACAAAAAATGTACATTTTAATTGTTTTTTACCACGATCCAATTGCATATACAATATTATATTAAAAATGTCAAATTGTATTCACAAAGATGGAACATACTTAATACACATAAGCACCCAGCACAGCTAAGAAACTGATCCAACTTGGTGGAATACAAAAGCACCTTACCCACATAACGACCTAACAAACTTTTAAAGGATGCACAAAGTTGACACACCTAAGTTATGCACCTGTGTGGTCTACATAAATAAAATTAGTGTTTGGCATGATGTCTTTCCTCTAACGAATACATGGGATACACATCAAACCTAAAAGTATCCGAGTATTATAAGGTTGATTCAAAATAATGGTTATGACTATATCCTGCACATTATGTATGTCCTGCACATTTTTTTATCATTTTTTTTAATGTACATGGAATTTGATGAATGGCCTCGAGTAACAAATTTGAAAGAGATGAAAGTTATCTATGATTTTATTATAGTTTAAATTGATTAGAGAAGTACTATTTTGAATCTTGTTTTATAAATTCATGTTAATGGAGTATTATTCAAAGCATTCGTAGAGTGAAGATATATATTTTTTGTAATAATGGCGTAATAGGTTGGCCACTTGTTTCTAAACATAAACATGTTCCATTACATGGTTACTAACATAATGGCATTGTCTCCTCGTGCATTTCATCGTACAAATTCTCACATCTCTTAGATGACCTAGATAACTTAATATGGTAAACAACCTTCTTTCGAGTTTCCAGTCCCACGAATGATATGATATCCTAAGATCAATTCACCTCCACATAGAGATTGACAACTCCTTCAGCCTTGATTAAAACAAAAACAAAGAATATTTCTTGCTTGACAACGATGGGAAATAAGTCTTGATCAACACCTCACAACAGGTAACATAATTCTCGATAGATGCACATGGAATAATAGTTTGCAAAAAGTATTTGTTCAAGAGGGGAATATCTACAATCACCTTCAAGCTAACCTCTATGTGCAAAAATTTCACATTCACTTACTGAGAAAAACCCTAGTTTCCAAAATTGACAAAAAAAATGATCCCTTTTCCATGGACCTAGAGTAGAGGGCCACTCTAGAACTATCCCAATGTCCTGAATCCAATGGAACCAATGGTTCGTCATTTCGAGCAACGGACATCAATCTATGGAATGTTGAATCCCATCTCCTACAGGCTTTTAGGGACACCTGTTGAATCCCTAACTGGGGCATAGAATGGAAATCGTGCATCAAAAAGGGATTTTGGTGGTTTGTACAATCGCGTTTGGGTAGGTTCCATGTGGGAATTATAGTCACACGTTCACGGTCGAGGAATTTGCAAAGCCGACCCCTATGTGCAGAAATTGGACATTCACTTACTAAGCAAAACCCTAGTTTCCAAAATTGACCAAAAAAATGATCCCTTGTCCATGGACCCAGATTAGAGGGACACCCTAGCACTATCCCGATGTCCTGAATCCAACAGAGGTAATGGTTTATCAATCCAAGCAACGGTCATGATTCTATGGCACATCGAATCCCACCTCCTATAGGCTTTCAGGGACACGTGTTGAATCCCTACATAGGGCATAGAAATGGAAATCGTGCATCAAAATGGGATTTCGATGGGTCGTGCAAGCATGTTTAGGCATGTGTTATGTGGGAATTCTAGCCACACCTTCATGGTTGAGAAATATGTCAATTTGACCCCCATGTGTAAAACTTTCACATTCACTTACTGAGCAAAACCCTAGCTTCCAAAATTAACCAAAAAAAATTGTCTCTTATCCATGGAACCATATTAGAGGGCCACCCTAGCACTATCCCCATGTATTGAATCCAATGGAGCCGACGGTTCTTCGATCTGAGCAACGGTCATGATTCTATGTCATGTTGAATCCCACCTCCTATAGGCTTTCACGGACACCTGTTAAATCCCTACCAGGGGCATAGAATGGAAATCGTGCATAAAAAAGGGCTTTTGGTGGGTCATCCAAGTGTGTTTAGGAATTTTTTATGTGGGAACACAAGCCACACCTTCACGATCGAGCAATATGCAAATTTGACCCCCATGTGCAAACATTTAACATTCACTTATTGAGCAAAACCCTAGTTTCCAAAATTGACCAAAAAAATGATCCCTTGTCCATGGACCCAAATTACAGGGCCACCCTGGCACTATCCTGATGTCCTGAATCCAACAGAGCTAATGGTTTGTCGATCCGAGCAATGTTCATGATTCTATGACACGTTGAATCCCACCTCCTACAGGATTTTAGGGACACCTATTGAATCCCTACTCGAGGCATAGAATGGAAATCGTGCATCAAAAAGGGCTTTTGGTGGGTTGTGCAAGAGTGTTTAGGCATTTGTTATGTGGGAATGCTAGCCACATCTTCAGAGTTGATCAATATGTGAGTTTGACACCCATGTGCAAAAATATCACATTCACTTACTCAATAAAACCGTAGTTTCCAAAATTAACCAAAAAAATGGTCTCTTATCCATGGAACCAGATTATAGGGCCTCCTTAGTACTATACTGATGTCCTGAATTCAACAAAGCCAATAGTTTGTCGATCCGAGCAACCTTCATGATTCTATGGCACGTTGAATCCCACCTCCTACAAGCTTTCAGGGACACCTGTTGAATCCCTACCCGAGGCATAGAATGGAAACCATGCATCAAAAAGGCATTTCAGTGGGTCGTGCAAGCATGTTTAGGCATGTGTTATGTGGGAACACTAGACACACCTTCATAGCTGAGCAATAGTATAATTTTACCCCCGTGTGCAAAAATTTCACATTGACTTACTGAGCAAAACCCTGGTTTCCAAAAGTGACAAAAAAAATGGTCTCTTATCCATGGAACCAGATTAGAGGGCCTCCCTAGCACTATCCCGATGTCCTGAATCCAATGAATCTAGTGGTTCATCGATCCGAGAAATGACCATCATTCTATCACACGTTGATTCCAACCTCCTACAAGCTTTCAGGGACACCTGTTGAATCCCTACCTGGGAGAAACAAATTATTGGAGTGAAGGAGATAATTATTGGATTCAAGGAGATGTCCTTATAGGATCAACTTCTAGATTCAAGGAAAACACAATAGACATATCCCAGATAGAGTGGTCGATAATGGTCTTGGGCTATAAAGCATGAGTCGTGTAAGTATCAATATGATACCACAAATCCATTGTAGAAGTTTATTGAATTTATCAATATATCAAGTGCTCAATGTATCAAACTGCAAATAATCAATGAGACCATGAAACCAAAATATTTGACTACCACATATCCAACTACATACCTATGGTCATTCGACTAGACCATCGGGATCACCTCTAATAGCAACGATATCCTTTAGCCTCTCGTGCTCGGAGTAAGGCAACAAGTATCGTGACTTTGAAGGGTTCTTGTCTGGCATTGTTTATAGCTAGAGGTTTGTGCCAATAACTAAGTTTGTATAATGGTATACAATTTTACCTGGTCTATAATCTTCAAATACATAACCTTTTTTCTTCCATGTATGGGAAACCTGTGTTAAATATTCCCCTTTGATAACCATTGACCCAATTGGAAAATCATTTCCTTTGGAGTTGCTTAATGAGACAATGAGGGTCTACTTCCCATCCAAGCAATGTGCCAGCCAGTAGTCAGTGTGCCATTCATTGTCTCTCAGGGAAACCACTGTGTATATGTGCCTTGTATAAAATAAAGTGCACACCTAGGAGTCAACTAACTAAACACAACTAGTCATCAAACATTTCAAAGTGATCAACACAATAGTCAAACCTGGTTGTATGATATCTAAAATGTGGTCATAGTCATGTGAAATACTCGACTTGCCCTCCTCCAACTGGGATAATTATGAAGGTATTTGTTGGCCAATTGGGAGTGATACACAATCCCAGCTGTCAACCCAATCTGTGGATTCACAGTTGTCCCATTCACCACTGCTACATGGATAACAAAAACAAGAGAGTTTTCTTGTCCACATTTCAACTATAGCATTGTTTGACATCCTAATTGAATGGAATGCACGAGTTCCTTGGATGGTCTTGCACTCATATAGGTGTGATCGATCTACATTGACCACCTCCCAAAAATATCTACGTACATGTGCTTTTTGAGATGATTGGTCTTCTTTCCTTCTAGCTCCCTGCCCCATCACTGAAGAACACCATGTAATAGTGGTCTTTGCATCTCGGATGAGCGAAATAGTTGTGAATTTCATCTCTTGCCTACGTAATGTAGTCTTGATGCATGCACCTGGTCCATCATGTTCCCCTTTTCCGTGTCTGGTCTCAAAATAGTTCCAAATATGTGGCACCGTGTGCCTCTTGTGGAGAATACACACCCATTGGAAGACACAGGAATTTTTGAATTTCCCCACACAACCATCAGACCAAATTCAATGTTGTTCCATCTATATATTGTTATCCTCCAAGTGTTTGTATAAAAATTCAAAGTTGTGTTGTACAAAATCCAAGTCATGACACATGTCATCACTTATGTAAAAGTGATACTCCTTCAATATAACCCTGTTCTCTTCAGTACTATCTACCCCATGTCTATAGCTGATATGGACCATTATGCTGACCTTATATGAGTGATAATATTGACTCTGAATCTTGTTTTGTGGTTGAAGAGTGTATTTTTCCGCAAAATCGACCACTAATAATATATTTCCAATAGGAAATGTATCCCTGCATGTTCTAAACTGCTCATCTTGCCAACGAGCCACATGTACATGCTTTACATATTGTTGTGTCTTTTCAAAGAATTCATTCATAAAGTTGCATACCAGTACCTGGTAGATCAACAATAAAGATGTATAGATCAATAGGTTGTTACATATATGAACTAGCAATAGATATCAATAGGAAAAAATACTATTTAGGAACTCATTGCTAACCTGAGAGGTGACCAATTGTATTTTTTTCCTTTCATTCCCTCCACCGATATCATACATGACATATTTGAATGACTGTAAGTTCACTTCATGTCTCCCAAGTTCATGCTTGTCAGTGACATGTATGCATTTGTCAAAAAATTTCATTCCACCACAGCTTGGGCATGTCCCATCTACTCAAGGCCTTTGATAAAATGTACAACCTTCTGTCCTTCTACACAAGATTCTATGGATAAACTCTCTAGATGATGGCGATGGCAATGTAGTTGAGCATTCCTGCACAAGAGTGTTATGCAGTATATATGTGTCATAATAATAAGCGTACTCAATGTGATATCGACAACAACATGTGTTACGAGTTGTGTTTATTTTAACATACCATGGTTTGCATTTGTCGAAGGATATTTGGCTCAAGTTAAGTTCATTATGTTCATGCCTAAACCTCTCATATATTTCTATTTGTGTCATGTCAAGAAAATGTTTAATGTGGTCCTCACGATCCCTTGAACCCATTCTCAATTTTAGTACATCCTTTTGGTTGGATGAAGGTCTACTATTGTCACACCAAAACTCTTGCACCAGTCCCTTTACTGCATCAATGAGCTTCATATCAGAGCGTGGAAACTTGCCAACAAAGGACCAGGCATCTGTTTCACCAGAGTCAAGTTATTGTCTTCTAGAACAATACCTACATAGTGCTTTGATATCCAATCCTACAAGTTTAGATGTAGGCTTAAGAAGGCGAAGGGCCCTGGTGCTTTTGTTCATGATTGATTATGACAGCACACGGTGAGCTGCATTACGATCCTTTGAACAAGATTTCTTTCCAATATTACTAAATGCATCTACCAAACTTCTGAGAACATAAAAACTTGGTTCATAACTATTTATCATCTTTATCCTTAAGTTTTTCCTAACAACAGTCATAGACCTAGATTTTAACAACGATATAAATAATCTACATTTATATCCATCACATTTAGAATCAAAATAGTTGACAAGTATCTGATGAGCTTGATATGCAATATTGCGTTTAGACAGCGTACCTTCAAGTGAACCAATGAGACTTTCATCGATTTGTATACGTTTTGGAGTTCTTCGGCATGAAGTTCCTAATGGAGGTAGGGAGGTTGAAATTGCACCATGTACCATATCACCTGGTCGGTCTGGCTTTTGAACATGAGCTTCATGTCCTTCCGTGTCTTCTTGACGGTTGGACGGTGGCAATTGGAAATCCTCTTGAGTGGTCTGAACAAAATTACATTCTTCAAGCATACCTTCGGCATTCAATGCCTCTCTAACTTCGTCACTTGTATACCCACTTTCAATTAAATCTGCAAAGGTTTCAGGTGGCCTTGATGTGCACCTACATTTTACTCCTTGATCAGTGCCATGCAGTGCTCGGTCTTCTACTGATATGGTAACCGAACACCCCTCGAGCAAATGCTTTTGTCTTTCTTGATGTGGATTGGTAGGAAGAACTGTGGCATCCTCAACAACCGGAATTGGTTGAGTGTCCATAGAGCGTCTTCGATTGGTCATGTCATTTCTTTTCTTCTCTCTAATTTCTTCAAGGATTTCATTGGGTATCCACTTCCTTGCTGATTTTATTACTCGATTGTGTGAGTTTCCCATGACCACAATGATCAATGATATATATGGTTTCCTTTTCTAGCTCCTCAATGGGAAACTACCCAGGCTTGGTTTCTTTCTTGCTCAATTGTGTCTAAATACTCAAGATAGGGGGAAGATTGGGAAGAATGTTGCCTTTGCTAGCTCCTCAATTCCAAGGAAAACAATGGTAGAGATGCTCTATGGTGCTCCTCAATGGGAAATTCCCCAAACTTGGTAAATATCTTGAGCAATTGTGTCTACATACTCTTGAGCTAGGGGGGAGATTGGGAAGAATACATTGCCTTTGCTAGCTCCTCAATTGCAAGAAAAACAATGGTAGAAATGTTGTATGGTGCTCCTCAATGGGAAATTCTCCAAACTTGGTTTCTTTCTTGCTCAATTGTGTCTACGAACTCTACCACAGTGACCAAGTTAATGTTGCCTTTGCTAGCTCCTCAATTGTAAGAAAAACAATGGTGGAGATGCTCTATGTGGCTCCTTGCTCAATTAATGGATTCTTTCTTGCTCAATTCATTCTTTATTTCTTGCTCCTCAATGTATACCATGCTCCAAGCAAAACTTAGAAACTTGTGGTGGAGATGCTTGATTCACAAAACAAGATTGTGTGAAAATATGGTGAAGAAGATAATGTTCACTCACTATCTATAACCTGAATTTGTGCGCACACTATCAAACCTGTGAAAATGTGTTTAGAGTGTTTCTCGGACAACCACTACTACTGTTTATACAAAGGATAAACTTGCGTGCGTTATTGCTAACAAAAACGGGGGCACGTTTTACTCTAATAGAATTTTGGAGCATTTAAGAAGGTAGTTGCATGGCTAAGGGATCATTCAAGGTTTAGGAGGAATTAACAAGCACCCCCTTAGTCTTTGCGCCTTAACATCCCCCCTTTCTTCAACCTAACTATATTGTTTTACAACTCTAGGGGTGTGTAATAAGGGGATACATGGGGATATGTGTGTGTGAGAGAGATAGGTTAGGGGGTGTTAGTTGTAATGGGAGACATACGAATGTGTGTGTGTGTGTGTCAGAGAGATAGGTTAAGGGGTGCTAGTGGTAAGGTCTCGCACAGGGATTTGTGTGTTTGTGCTAGAGAGATAGGGTAGGGGGTGCTAATTGTAAGGTCTGACATAGGGATTTGTGTGTGTGTATGATGATGATGACGATGATGATGATGATGACGATGATGTTGATGATGATGTTGATGATGTTGATGTGATGATGATGATCATGTTGATGATGATGGTGATGATGATGATGATGAAGATGATGATGATGAAGATGAAGATGAAGATGAGGATGTTTATGATGATGATGAGGATGAGGATGATGATGATGACGATGATGTTGATTATGTTGATGATGATGATGGTGATGGTGATGATGATGATGATGATGATGATGATGTTGATGATGATGATGATGATGATGATGATGTTGATGATGAGGAGGAGGAGGAGGAGGAGGAGGATGACGATGGTGATGATGATGGCGATAATGATGATGATGAAGTTGGGGATGGTGACGATGTTTATGATGATGAAGTCGGGGATGATGATGATGTTTATGATGATGATGGCAATGGTGATGATGATGTTGACGATGATGATGATGAAGATGATGATGAAGATGAAGATGTTTATGATGATGATAATGATGAAGATAAGGATGGTGACAATGGTGATGATGATGGCGATGATGATGATGATGATGATGATGATGATGATGACGATGATGTTAATGATGTTGATGATGATGATAATGATGATGATGTTTATGATGATGATGACGATGGTGATGATGATGTTGATGATGTTTATGTTCATGATGATGATGATGATGATGATGATGATCAAGATGATGATGAAGATGAAGATGTTTATGATGATGATGATGATGATGAGGATGAGGATGGCGATGATGGTGATGATGATGGTGATGATGATGATGATGATGATGATGTTGATGGTGTTGATGATGATGATGATGATGACGACGACGATGGTGATGATGATGTTGATGATGTTGATGTTGATGATGATGATGATGATGATGATGATGATGAGGATGATGATGATGAAGATGAATATGATGATGATGATGAAGATCAAGATCAAGATCAAGATGATGAATATGATCATGATGATCATGGCGATGTTGATGATGACGATCAATGATCAATGATCATGGTGATGATCATGGTGATGATGAAGATGAGGATGGTGACGATGGTGATGATGATGATGATGATGATGAAGATGAAGATGCTTATGATGATGATGATGAGGATGAGGATGAGGATCGTGATGATGGTAATGATGATGGCGATGATGATGATGATGATGATGATGATGACGATGATGTTGATGATGATGATAATGATGACGACGATGGTGATGATGATGTTGATAATGTTGATGTTGATGATGATGAGCATGTTGTTGTTGATGATGATGATGATGAAGATGATGATGATGATGATGCTGATCAAGATGAAGATGTTGATGATGATCATGATGATCATGGCGATGTTGATGATGATGATCAATGATGATGGTGATGATGATGATGATCAAGTCAGGGATGGTGACGATGTTTATGATGATGAAGATGTTTATGATGATGATGATGATGATGATGATAATGAAGATGATGATGATGATGATGAAGATGAAGATGAAGATGAAGATGAAGATGAAGATGTTTATGATGATGATGAGGATGAGGATGATGACGATGGTGATAATGATGGTGATGATGATGATGATGATGACGACGGTGAAGATTATGATTATGAATATGGCGATGGGGATGATGTCTATGATGATGAATATGATGTTGAGGATGGTGATGATGAAGATGATGATGATGACAATAATGATGATGATTATGACAATAATGATGACGATGATGACAATGATGATCGATGATCATGATGGTGATGATGATGATTATGATGATGATGAATGATGATGATGACGATGGTGATGATGATGATGATGATGATGATGATGACGACGACGATGATGTTGATGTTGATGATGATGATGATGATGATGATGATGATGATGATGATGTTGATGTAGGGGGGAGAGAGGTAGGAGGAGGAGGGAGTTAGAGATAGCGAGAGGAGGATTATGGATTAGTAAGAATTGGGGGGGAGAGGGGGAATTTTAGTCATAGGGGGTGACCCATGGATGTGTGATGTGGGTGTGTGTGTGTGAGAGAGAGAGAGGGTTGGGGAATAGATAGGGGGCTGGGGGCTAAGTGTAGTTGGATGAGTTGGGGAGTAAGAAAGAGTGGAGAGAGAGGTTTTAGGTGTTAGGAGTCAGAGAGAGGTGCTAGGGGGATGCGTTTGTGTGTGAGAGAGGAAGAGAGAGAGAGAGTGGGGGAGGGAGGTTTAGGGCAGTGGGGTGTTAGGAAGAGAGAGGAGGGGTTAGTATGAGTTAGGGGGAAGAGGGGAGTCAGGGGGGGTCATTAAATAATAAAAGTATTGGTATAATTGACAAAACAAGCACTCATTGTAGTATCTAAAAAAACGCTCCCATATTTATTAACTAAAACATGCCCCTTTTTTTATTGGCTAAAATGCGCTCGCATTTTGCTTATATAAAATGCACTTCCATTTTGCTTTACTAAATTGCACTCGCATTTTGTTTAAATTCAAAAATATATTCCATCCAAATGATAAGGCCGAGCCTCAACCCATGCTTTCATGGAATTCTTATTCCTATGTGTTTGATTCATACTTTTCTTCGGATTCAACATGCATATGCCTTGGAGTATGATAAACCATGGCTAATTCAACATTATATCTGAAATTTCAATATGCTCATGTTTAGCGGTTTGTCTAATTATGTTCCACACCTCCATTTTTTATGAGATTTTAGAAACAGATATGGAATTTTTTGCAGATTCTAAATATGTAAATTTTAACAAGAATACATATTTTTTTCTATTTTCTTCTTATTTATCTTCTGTCATCGCTCCTCAACTCAAAAAACACACTGTTAGTGTTTCGTCCATATCTCTTTCGTTTATCAACCATTTAAAAAAATATTATATGGTGCACTAAAGAACACCAACCTCTACATTCTATAAAAAACCCATTTCCAAATAATTTCATTAAGAAATTCAAACGCTGCACCCACAATTGACGTACCATTTTTGAGGTTTGATCTCTTAGATAATTAAAAAAAAATTAAAATATTATTTTTATTATTGGAAAAATAGTCGTGCACTAGTCCTATATGTTCTCTATATGTATACCAATTTTAGTAAGTTTATTCCATCATTTATACACTCAAACATTGCACCCACAAAAACACATTACCTTATAATTTGTCCCAAAAATAAAAAGTGTCTGTTAAAAAATATATAACTTTACATAGTTAACAACATTTTCAATAGAAAAAAATTATATATTTGGAAAGGTCATTCAATTTCCTACATTTATTGTTTTTTACTCATCGCAATATTCATTGTGTAAGTGTCTCAAAATATCCATGCAAGTTGATGGATGTCTATTTTTTCAGTTTTGTATTGTATCTAACATGCCAAAAGAGACCCTCAACTTTGTGCACTCACCCATGAGATTTTACTTCGTTCATTTGTCCATCAAGGGAACAGATGTAAGTCATATGATATTGTCAACCATTACTCTTTCCCTCATTAGAATGTGCTTTGTTAGGTTGACGATGGAATGGAGGATTGGGAAACTGTATGGAAACGAAAGGAGAGAAGCCTTTGAATTTATTGTTATGGTGTATACCTTGATCATGCTTTATCCATCAAGTTTTTTCTGCTTACATTGTAGAAAATCACTCAAACAAGTTCGCAAGTTCCCAACCAAAACACACATTTAATATGAGAATGCCCAATACAAAACATAAGCGAAACTTGCGAAAAAAGAAAAAAAGAGTATACATTAATCTAAGATGATTGTTCCCCATTGTTATAATTACTCATATATTCACTAATCAAAAGAATAACAAATAATAATGTGTTCTTGCACATGGGTGTTTCGAAATAAGGTAGCAAGTTGGGCACCAAAATTTTCTAACACAAGCCTTGAATATATATAGATAGATTGATTAAACCAATCAACAAACATTACGATTACAATGCTAAACTGAAAGCACAACATTATTAAGATAAGATGATATCGAAAAGATAAAAAATAACATAATGATTACAATGATAAAAATGAAAGAACATCATTATTAACATAAGATGACATTTATAAGATCAAAACGAAGAAGCAAAATTTGATGAACCTACTGAAACTCCTAGAAATACAACCTGAACTAGACGAAAAATAATAGCTGAAAAAGTAGTAGTTCTCTAGTCATTGTCACAAACACATCCACAAATTGGGATCATTGGGAAATAGAAATAGAGCTACAACTTCAAAATCAAAACAGTGCCATATTTTGTCTAAGCAATGCATATAGATTTTTTAAATGTGGTTAGACCTGTAATGATATTATGTAAATGCAATGGTAGTGGTTATACCTGTAATGATATTATGTAAATGCAATGGTAGTGGTTAGACTATGTTTAATCCAGGAACAAACCTATCAATAAATAGTGTATAGCAATATCGAACAAAATTATGGAAAAAAAGGGGGGGGACACTTTTTATTTCCAATCTTGGAAAGACAATATGGAACAAAATAATGCAAAAAGAAAAGAGAACTTAACTTTTCGTTGGTAAATTTTATTTTCTTTCATCTTCTTTTCTAGTAATTTCTATGGTATAATACCAAAAAGTGAGAAGGAAATAACAAAAAAAAATTGAAACTAGAAGATTTCTTAAACGTTTTCCCTCCCATCTAAGGGAACTTAACTTTCAGTCGGTAAATTTTATTTTCATTAAATAAATAAAATTGAACCAGCACTTCTCTTAAATTTGACAAATGTTGAAGTATTAAATCTAGTTCTATGCAATTAATGGAATAAAACACTCAAATAGTAATATGGAACAAAATTATGCAAAATGGAAAACATCTTATTCCAATCTTGAAACTGTAATATGGAACCAAATTAAGCAGAAAGAAAAGGAAACTTAACAAGTGGTTGGTAAATTTTATTTTGATTGGTTTTTTTATTAGTAATTTCTATGATACAACACCAATCATAATCCAAAGAAATTTGTTTCAAAATTAAAATAAATATAAAAAATAAAAAAATTAACCCACACTTTAGTTACATTTTTTGAATGTTGAAGTATTAAATCTAATTCTATAGAATTAGTGAAATAAAAAATAAACAATAGTCTCTTCCTAAGACAATGACTTTTTCTAGTATATCAAAATCAAAATAAATCAGAGATGTTTATTAGGTATAGAATTTTAAGAATAATAAATAGTTTCTCACAAAAATTAGTAAGTATAAATAAAGAAAATAATAATAAAGAGAGTCATTCAAATATAATAGTAAACAAATGCATAGAGTGAGTTGATTTTTTATCTTTTGTTTAACTTTGATTATTATTAAAATAAAATTATTATTGATTTAATATATTTTGTTTAAATTTTAATATTATTAGAATCAATGACTTAAGTGGAACATCCTTTTAAGATCCAAATGATCTATATGTAAAAAAAAAATGTAGATACTAAAAAAGAATATCAATGTTTTTTTAAACAATTTATATCAATTATTTTTAATAACAATAACGGAAAATTTAACTACTTTAAAACTCTTTATGAAGTAGGAATTAATACAAGAAATGCATATATATTTTGGTAACAATAAACACATAATAGATAATTGGATCAAAAGTTATGTAGATATAATATATATGGCAGTGTCTTGCATAACACTTCCTTATGTGGAAAGCTTGATGGCCAACGCTCTTATATGTTATTGATGCGGTATTTTATATGACAAAGAGAACCGGCAAATACTTTTGGGGTGATATTTATAAAAAAATTATTTATATTTCTCGCTAATTTAATATGGTTGTTTAGCTTATAATAGCTAGTGATGCTAGTTATGATGCCAAGTGTTTGATTTTTGATATAGTGATGCTAGTTATGATGCCAAGTGTTTGATTTTTGATATAGCAGTAGAGTGAGAAGTCAAATATAAATTAAAGTCAAGTAAAGAATTAAAGTTCAATCTGTTTTCACATCTATACACACCATGAAAGAGATAATTCATAGAACAAAGATTAGGTATAAATATCACTCAGCATATGCCTTATCTCAAGTCATGAATACAATAGGCATCATAGTTTACTTCCTTCGTGTGCCCATCAATGGAAAAGACTTAAGTCATATGATATAGTTAGTCAACACTCTTTCCCTCATTAAAATGTTATTTATGAGGTTGATGATAGAAGGGAGGAATTGGAAACTGTATGGAAAAGCAAGCAGAAGGCTGTAATTTAGTGTTATGGTGTAGACCTTGATCATGTCTTATACATCAATTTTTTTGTCTTACATTATTGAAAATCACTTAAACAAGATTGCAAGTTCCCAACCAAAATGCACATTTAATATGAGAACGCCTAAGGAAAAACATAGATGAATCTTGCAAAAAAAAAAAGAAAAGCAAAGTATGCATTAGTATAAGATGATTGTTCTCTATTATCATAATTACACATATATACAATAATCAAAAGAATAATGAATAATAATATGTTCTTGCATGTGGGTGTTTCCAAATAAGGTAGCAAGTTGGGCACCAATTTTTTCTAATACAACCCTTGAATATATATAGATAGATTGATTAAACAGTCAACAAACAGAATCATTTACAATGCTAAACTAAAAGCACATCATTATTAACATAAGATAATGTTGATAATATAAAAACAAACATAACGATTACAATGCTAAAACTGGAAGCACATCATTATTAACATAAGACGATATTGATAAGATAAAAACTAAGAAGCAAAATTTGATGAACCTGCTAAATCTTCCAGAACTGCAACCCGAACTAGAGAGAAATAATATCTGAAAATGTAGTAGTTCTCAAGTCATCATCACAAACACATCAACAAATTATGATTAGTAGGAAACATGTATAGAGCTACAACTTCAAAATCAAAACAATGTCATATCTTCTGTAAGCATTGCATATAGATTTGTTAAATCTGGTTATAAACTTGTAATTAGCTTATGTAAATGTAGTGGTAGTGGGCAGAATATGTTAATACATGAACAAACCCATCACCTATCAGTAAAGATTTTATATAGCAATATGGAACAAAATTATTCAAAAATAAAAAAGGGAAGCTTCTTATTTGAATCTTGGAAACTACAATATGAAATAAAATTGTGCAAAAAGAAAAAAACTGAACTTTTAGTTGGTAAACTTTCTTTTCTTTCATTTTTTATTAGTAATTTCTATGACATAATACCAAAAAGTGAGGAGGTAATAACAAAAAAGGAATAAAACTAGAAGCTTTCCTAAAATTTTGTCCTTGCATCTATGGAAAACTAACTTCAAGTAAATTTTATTTTCATTCTTTTTTTATTAATAATTATGGAAAATTAACTTCTAGTAAATTTTATTTTCAATCATTTTTTATTAATAATTTCTATGGTATAGCACCAATCATAATTGAAAGAAATTTGTTTAAAAATAAAAATAAATAAATAAATAAAATCAAATTGAACCAACATTTTGGTTAAACTTTACAAACCTCGAAGTACTAAATCTAGTTCTATGCAATTAATGGAACCAAACACTAGTATAGAAATATGGAACATATTTATGCCAAAACAAAAAAGTGGAAAATTTTTATTTTCAATCTTAGAAACTGCAATATGGAACAAAATTAAGAAAAACTAAAAGGAAACTTAACTTTTAGCTGGTATATTTTACTTTCGTTCATTTATTTTATTATTATTTTCTATGGCATAGTACCAATTATAATCCAACGAAATTTGTTTCGAAAAAAAAACCAACATTTTAGTTAAACTTTACAAATGTTGAAGTATTAAATCTAGTTCTATGCAATTAATGGAATAAAATGGAAACAATAATCTCTGCCTACTGCTAGGACTTTTTTCAAGTATATCAAATTAAAAATAAATAACACATGTTGTTTATTAGATATATAATTTTGAAAATAATAAATAATCTTTGTTAATTAATAAATATAAAAAAAATAACAAACAATGCCATCCAAATACAATATAAAAAGATACAACAGTAAACAAATGCATAGAATGAGTTGATTTTAATATCTTTTGTTTAACTTTGATTATTATTATAATCAACTTATTGTTGATTTAATGTCTTTTGTTTAACATCATTTTAAGATATGAATTATGTATGTGTAAGAAAAAAAAGTGTAGATCCTAAAAATGTATATGAATGTTTTTCCAAAGCAATTCATCTCAATTGTTTTTAATAAAAATAATGACGAGGGTGGCTACCTTAAAACTACTTATGAAGTAGGAATTAATACAAGAAATGCATATATCATTTGGTAACAATAATCATATAATAGATAATTGTATCACAGGTTATGTATATAGTATAAAAACTACTTATGAAGTAGGAATTAATACAAGAAATGCATATATCTTTTGGTAACAATAATCATATAATAGATAATTGTATCACAGGTTATGTATATAGTATATTTAATAGTGTCTTGCATAACATTCCCTTATTTGGGAAGCTTGATGACCAACGCTCCTATATGTTATTTTTGTGGTATTTGATATTGCAAAGAGTACTTTTATGGTGAAATTTATTAAAATGTTTTTATATTTGTCGCTAATTTAATATGGTTGTTTACCTTATGATAGCAAGTGATACTAATTATGATGCCAAGTGTTTGATTTTTTATATAGTTGCAGAGTGAGAATTCAAGTATAAATTAAAGTCAAGTAAAAAGTTATTTGTGGACACCGTGAGAGAGAGGAATTGATAGAAAAAATATGAGGTATAAATACCACTCAATATATGTCTTATTTCAAGTCTTGAATATAATAGGCCTAATAGTTTACTTCCTTTGTGTGTCCATCAAGGGAAAAGATGTAAGTCATATGAAATTTCGAGTCATCACTCTTTCCCTCATTAAAATGTGCTTTGTAAGGTTAATGATGAAAGAGATGTAATACATCAAACAAATGTTAAATTATTTATTATTTTAAATATATATATATATATATATATATAGACAATAAAGTCAAAATGAATGTAATGGATTATTATTATTATTGAATAATTGAATAACTAAGAGGAATCGGAACTGAACTAGTTGTTAAAATATTGTTTGTTGATTCAAAAGGGGAAATGAAAACTGGTGAAAACTGTTGAGTGAGAACTCAAGTGATGCAGGAGACATCTTCCCCAGAATAAGGTCATGAATCCGTAATACACCTAAAATTAATAATTTATTCTTAATTTCTATTGAGATATTTTATTTTATTATTCTAAATATTTTTGACCGAAACTAAAAATAAAACAAATGTAATGATATATTCTTTTATTAATAAAATATACTAAAGAAGACATAAATAAAATTGTAAAATCCTCGTTAAAAAAAAATATTTTCTAAATACTACTTATACCATAAACCTTCCACGAATGAATTTATTAGATGCTTTCTTTCCTTTGAGATGCCATATGAACTGTATTAGTTCATGTATAAGTCCTTTCCACTTTCCAAACGTTTTCCTTTACTACACTTATTTTAACATATAAACCATGTAAATACTAAAGTGATTAAGGTATTGTTGCAAATGGTTGTTGTTCCACATACTTACTCTCCTAGCTAAAAAACACAAACTACCCATTTTAGGTTTTCTTTCCCTTCAAGAAAGTCGGACGCCCATATTAAGTGGCAAGTGGTTCCTACCACTCGTTCAAAACATGGCTTATTGAAATTATGCCATGGTTCCTAACTAAAGTATTTGTTACCGTAATCGCAACCTAAGATTTAACAAAGGGTATTTTCATTTACAGGATTGGCTAAACATTACATCAAAATCATTGGAGGAAATTTCAATTCAAAATGGGCCTCCTAAGAAAAATAATAAAATAATATTTATTAATTTTAGAGGAAGAAAAGAAAAAAACTAATTTTTTTACATATTTTCGACATATCTTCCTGTGTTTTTACTCAAATTTCGATCGGAGAGCTCATTGGATGCAAAACTAAATTATGCAATGTGCATCCAACGAGTACCCACACTATATACTTTTGACGGACCCCGCTACCCAAAAAATAAAAAATACCTGAAAAAACGTGATGATGACATCATCATTACAGTTTTTTAGGTATTTCTTGTTTTTGGGGTAGTGGGTCCGTCAAAAGTATTCAGAGTGGGTACTCATTGGATGTAGAATTTAATTTTGTATCTAGGGAGCTCTCCCGCTCGAAATTTGAGTAAAAACATAAAGAGATATGTAAAAAATACGAACAAAAAAAGTAGTTTTTTATTTGATACCTATCCCCAAATTTATATTAAAAATTTGTTTAAAACCTATATGGTATTTAAATTTAAATAAATCTTATTGGCTAACAAATGATAACATGGAATTTGAATTAGGGTTGAAAGGCCCATTTTGAGTTGAAATTTTCTCTAATGGTTGACTTTCAAGCAAGGGGAACTGTTATTAAGATAAGGTTGGAGTTGGCGCCAACTTGTCTCTCAAAAGTTAAAACCTATCATCATAACTTTGTACAATGAAAATGTAGTGTCCCTTGCTCTTCGAAAGGACCCTTCATATCAATACAAAGGATTGGCATTCAAATCCATTCAATACGTGTGTACCTTCCAGAGTTGAGCCCTTTGTTTTGTGCTAAGAGTATGAACTAATCGTTATTCGGAAATTTCCCCTATTGGTCTATTGGTCTCCTGGCAGGAGGTTGTTTGCAGGCTCTCGTGTGAGTGGTAACCGCTACAAGGTTTAGGCTTAGGATACAGTTTGTTCTCACAAGTTTTCATTGGTGATAGAGAAACCTAACACATTCATGTCGCCATTGTCTTGGTTCGTAAGTTTTTCTAGTAGAAAAGCTCACACGGGCAGAAGGACTCTTAACTCTTGAAGTATACATTTTTTTGCTTCTTTCCAGGTTCAGGTAACCGCACGAAAAACATTTTAATTTAAAGTTTGTTATTATAGTTTATTACAATTTAACTAACCCTGCAATGTTGTTTGCAGGTTACGCTGAAGTTTCTTTATGGCATTTTGGCATGCATCGGGTGTTCGGGTAAGCAATACGCCAACCACATAAAATTTTCCTTCGTTGGGGTAACACGAAATCGGGGAGTATGATGGTCCTTTGTTGAGGTCTACGATGGGAGAATCCGTAACTTTTCTTGGGTTCTCAACAATGTTGTAGCTGGTACTTATCTTGCTTTTAATTTTTGAAAGGCCATAAGCCTCTGTCGTGGAGGAAGTCGATAACTATAAATTTAGCGTTAGAATATGACTTGAGATTTTGGTCTTTAAATTGAGAGCGACATCCAACGCTACGTGTGGAAAAGTAATACTTCTGTCTACGAAAGGCCGTCCCAAATTCGACTTTCATTGGGGGCTTGTAAGGCAGTCTGTAGTTTGTTTAGGATGAACTAGTATTTTATTGACCGTCTATAATTACATTTAACAAATGTTATTAGGGTGTATACTTTTCTTAGGTCATATTTTTAAATATTGTTTTGAATACTGCTTATTTTCATCCCAGTAAAGACTCGTAGCTCTTGAATATTTTTCTATACTTCATATGATTGTTTAAAATTAAAGCTCCATTTATCTTTTCGGTAATCTTATAACATAGTTTCGTTAGGGTTTTATTTTTCTTCATAGTAAATCTAGTTACTTCTAGTTACTTCTTGATCTTGGATATTGTTTTGAATACTGGTTATTTTCATCGCACTAAAGACTCGTAGCTCTTGAATATTTTTCTATACTCCATATGATTGTTTAAAATTAAAGTTCCATTTATCTTTTCGGTAATCGTATAACATACTTTCGTTAGGGTTTTATTTTTCTTCATAGTAAATCTAGTTACTTCTTGATCTTGGGTATTATCGACTAACTCGTAGAACTTATCGTTTTAATGTGTTATTAAAGGTGTATGATGGTATTACAACCCATAGTTCAGTTCAAAGTATTACTACTGTAGGATTACCAAAATCTAGATACGACCTACTTTACTCTGTAGGGTTTAAGGTTTTAGTGTACGCAAAAGAGGGAAAACTCCTGCAACCGAAGCACCTAGGGTTGAAGTAGTTTTCGGCCATAGACTACTTACTTATATCGAATATTTGATTGTTGATCTTATAAAATATTGTTGCAAATAAAGATGGGAAAATAAAAACTCAAAGCAGTGGTTTCTCTACTTATGACTTAGATAATTCAAAATCATCACAAGACAAAAATGTAAGGATATGGTACACCCTTGGAGAGCATTGGAAGTCCTAAAGAATCCATCTTTTACCAAGGATAGATGTTACTAAAGGAGAGATGAGTTGGCCATATATTTTGATCCCAATTCAAATAAGTTGCCTCCATTATAAATATATGAGAGGGTCCCTCCATATGTTTTTTTTTATTGAGAGAGATTCATATAATCAATTTCAAATCAATATTTTGAATATTGGAATCTTAATCACATTCAAAAGGTTTCATATGCATGGTCTATGTTGTTTGTTAAGGCCTCACACATGGAATGTAAGGCTTGGAGAAAGATTCCATGGAATTACAACCTAAGTTTTTGCACCAAACTATGCCCTTATCCCCAAGAAACATATCATTTTTTTCAAACTTTGAAATCACCAGAATATCAAACTTAGAGGCCAAAGATTATGTATTATGGGCATGTGTGAATCCTTGCATTACAAAACATGGCATGTGAGCCCCATATAAATATATGTTATGTCCTAGTGCCTTGCATTTTATCCCTAGAGCATGGAATGGGCATCAAGAAACAACCTTCATATGTTAATTCTCAAAATGCTTGACATATTTCACTCATATGCCAAATATTTCCTTTGTATGGCATGTGTGGTCGTTTGGGGTGCTACACATCACCCATGAGACCTAAACCACTTATACTATGAAATGAGAACTTTATACTAAAAATGAGAACTCCAGCCATAAAAACGATGATTTTTGCATAAAAAACCCCAAAAACACCCCCCAAATAGAAAACTGTTGATACTAGTATACATGTTTTTTTTTCGAGGTAAACTGTTGATACTAGTATACATGTTTACAAAACTTTGAAATCAAGCCCTAAATTGGAAAATATTTTTTTTCTTTAAGAGATAAAATACAACTTTTTTGAAACTTGCATATTAAACAAAAACAAATATTTCATAAATAATTTCACCACTCTAACCATTTAAAATCAAACAAATTATGATCTGATTCATAATGAAATAATAGATTAGACCCTACAAGAACAAATTATTTATATAATTATCAAAAACGCTTTTAGATTTTCAATTACAAACATTATACTAATAAAAAACATATAAAATATTTCATGTGAAATTATTCAAACTCATTCATGTATTCTAACACCCTATCAGAATCTATATTTTCTACAGATCAACGACTGGATATAATAATAATAATAAAAAATAAACCCCTAACCCCCTGACCTGCCCCATTACATTACATTAAAATAAATAAATTAAACACCACCCCCTCCCCCAATCGCTAACCCCCTAAACCCACTAACAACACTACATTTAGAAAATTCAAAACACCACCCCCTAACCACCTCCCCCTCCCCCCACCTCCTCATCGTTCCCTCCTTTGTTCGCTTCCCCGCATCTCTCTGCCCCCATCCTCTCCCCTCTCCCCCCACCTCCCAAAGAGTCACCCCTCACTGGTGGTGCAATTCTCAGAATCACAACTTAGGATAAACCTCCAAGGTAAGCAATGTCATTAATTCCTTTGACTCTTCAAATTGATTTTATGTTATTAATTTCAAATTGAACAAAACAAAAATATCATACATAAACTGAGTATTAAATAACATATAATTAAAAGAACCATATTATTGATAACAAGTAATAACACTTAACTTGTTTCACTAGCACAAAATATTAAAGGTAGTGGTTGTGCTTGTAATAACATTTTCCTATGGTAATAAAAGAATTTAGTCCAATTTTAAGGGTGATAAAAATCAATGTATTGTCACAAGCCATGACACCATCATTTAGTAATTTTTTTGAGAGTGATAAAAATTAATCTTATGTCCTAAGGCATGACAACATCGTGCATAAATTTTATAGAGGAAGTTCCATTGCACTTGTAATTTCCTCCTTCTAATTTCTATCGAGATCGAGAAATGATTCAATAAAGTCGCCATCCAGGAAATGTTTTGCATATGTGGTCGCAGTCGCATATCTAGTTGTAGTTACATGTCTAATGCTTATAAACCACTGCCATTTCCAATGGCTAAACACATCGATTGCTTTGCTTACTTTCTGAATATTCATTTGCAACTTCTCAATAATTTGGTATTGCTCCTCTAAAAGAGATGCAAGAACACCTATCATACCACTACGTGTCACAAATATAACTATAGGAATTTTTTAGCTTTTAGTGCTCAACACATTGACAGCAAGAGATCCATGTCTGAACCGGTTGAAAAATTCCCCCACATGATATTCACCTTCAACATCCAATTCCACTCCCTCTTCGTTATTTTCCATTAATGTAAAAAGGTTGAAATTGGTATATGCTCCCAAGTATAAATCAATATCTAGAGTTTGAATCGCAGAGGTCATCCGTTTTTCACTATCATCATAAGCTATCTCCTCGAATCCCTTGTCATTCTTGTATTTCAACAAACAGATAGATCTTTATGAATCACTAACGAGAATAATTTCTCCACAAGTCTGAACTTGCAAGGCATGCATTTGACCTCTATGTATACAATTTTTCTGAATCACTATCATCATAAGCTATCTCCTCGAATCCCTTTTCATTCTTGTATTTCAACAAATAGATAGATCTTTCTGAATCACTAACGAGAATAATTTCTCCACAAGTCTGAACTAGCAAGGCATGCATTTGACCTCGATGTATACAATTTTTCATTAACAATTCTGAACCATCAACAGATTCCATCAAAGTGTACAACACAATCCGGTTGCTTATACACGCAATTAGTTTTCCATGAAATGCATTGAGATTGAATACAATACCTTTTGTCTTCTCCTCAAAAATAAGTTGCAGTTGCCCATTTTTAACCAAAATAGAAAAAATCAACCTTCATATGGTTCATTATCGTCATCATGCACATACAGTGTCCCAACACAATAATAAAAATTATTGTCATAGATATTAAATTAACAACTCACTATAGAAGATCATTATTCATCAACATCAAATGCATATCAAGTGCATATGATGAAATATCCTCACATATTTAAAAGCTTTCCTACATATTAAAACAAAATAAAATATTATAATATTAGAGATAAAGTGAGAAAAGGTGATCATCCTAGATTCACCTTTTCTCCCATGAATACAAAGACTTCACATTATAAATGAAACTCTTGTTTTGAGTGTCGAGTATAATTTTCATATCATGAAATCTTTAAAGGCCCACCTACCTATTAAAACAAAATAAAATATTATAATATTGGAGATAAAGTGAGAAAATGTGATCATCCTAGATTCACCTTTTTCTCCCCCAATGAATACAAAGACTTCACATTATAAATGGAACTCCAGTTTTGACTATCCCATACAATTTAGGGACTTCACACTATTTAAAAGTGCTATTAAACTAAAATGATTGATCGCTCTATCCTCTAAGAAGTTGATCTAGAGTCGCTCTTATGTCTCTGCCATGCTCCTCCATAAATGCTACCACTCGAAATATAACTCCAACTCAATCCCTATCTAATATCGATATTATTCATCATAATTATATTGTTATTATTCCCTCCTCTCCATTAATAAATGGGAATTCCCATGTGCATCCCAATTCATCGATCTTCAAAATCATGGACTTTGCTTAAATATGGATCTTGGAAATCGAAGATTTGATATGAAGATCCGTGCGTTCCTTTCTTAAATTTAAATACAACTCCAAAGTAGGGTACCTTGCTCAGTTTCCAAGCTATTTAGCATTGGACTTTTGTTGCAAGAACGTCATCCAAGAAGGATGCATCTTGCATGCACCTGGTTACACAGTAAGATCTATCTGGTTATCTGCAATACCTTGATATGTCATAGTTAATATATTTTTTTTATCTTGCAAAACATCAAGATAACTTTGATAAAAAAATCATGACGTGTGTTGTACAACTATGGGAGGAGATGCATATCACTTCAAAAAAATTCTCTACGTTAAACAACGTTATAACATGAATAGTTACATTCATTTGAATACTTGGCGAGTCTTATCACAAAACAATTGCAAAAGTATAACCTAGGATCACATTTGCAATCTATACCTCTTTTTCAATCTCCATTTGAAATGGATAGTCATTTTATCTGGACGATGGTTTGAAAATTATTATACAAACAATTAACACAATCTATACTTGGATTATGAAAATGTTACATTTCTTTGGAGAGTTGTAGCACATTTTTCTTTCATAACGTCTAAGTATTTATAGATTTAAAACCAAAAGACAATATAAAAACATATCTACTGCTTTAGATGGACAAATTCATAAATTTAAAACGAAAAGACAATATAAAAACATAGGTATGATGACAAGTTACTTATAAAAAATTATAGCATAATAGTGTTTACCTTCATTCTTTTTTTTAATATAATATTGTTTAAATAGAGACATTTACAAATTTAAAAAGAAAAGAGTATAAAAACATATGTCCATCCATGTGACATAAATAATATCGAAATAAATTTGTTATTTTCAAATAGATTAAAATAATATTAATAGGAATATGGTTATATAATGTAAACAACACAAATGTCTGACATAATTGTTATTTCAAGAAGGTGTAACTCTAAATTAACTTATTAATTATTAATATATATAGTTTAAGTATTATTTCATATAGTTTTGGGAAATTACTAAATTCTTATTTAAGAAAAAACAATTACAACTCCATGAATAAACCGCATGAGATCTGGTAAAAGACAACCAGCAATAACGCCAACGCCATGAGGTAAAGAGAAACGGAAAATACAAGTGATTACTAATTAATGAAGAAGACATAGCACATCTGAAAATACAAGCTGAGTTTATTAATGGATGGAGCCCTAAATGCGTCAATGAATAAATTAATTGATGAGCATAGCAGAGCATTTATTAAAGTATTGGCAATGATTCTAATCAAATAAGTAATTTTTGTAGCATAGGTAACAGTTAGGATTGGTGCTCGTAACTTGAGCATCGATGACGTAGCCGCAGAGATGGAAGATGTTGTTCGCAATGCGAGTAAGGAAGGAGACACAATAATCGTTATTGGGTGCATAATTACACATTGAAATCCTGTAGGCTGAACCTAAATCTGTGCTCTATCTTGCAACCTCTTGCATTTGACCATGATTTGCCTCCAAAAGTGAGAGCAGCTCCTTGACAGTAGCAATGAAAGGAAATCCACTTGATCTGTAATTAAAAATGGAAGTGGAATTATAAAGCTAAATTACTTAACTGAGGCAAGGAAGGGAGTGGAGCTCCGCTCCCTTGGCCACCAAAGAACCGCCCCTTACTGGTGGCGCGATTCTAAGAATCATGCCACCAGTAAGGGGAATCGCGCCACCAGTAAGGGGCGGTTCTTTGGTGGCCAAAGGAGCAGAGCTCCACTCCCTCCTCCCTCTTCACTAGTTTTATTTGCTTCCAATACAATCTAAAACTTGGACAGCTCCACGACTCCACCGTAATGGTGTAGCTCACCCCAAGCGGTTGCCTGCAAAAGATACAAAATGGATAAATTCACAATCGAATGCCATGTGTGCTTTTCAAACTGAACTCAATCACTTAACTAAGGCGAGAAAGGAAAGAGGGAGGAGGGAGCGGATCCCCGCTCCCTTGGCCAGCAAAGAATCGCCCCTTACTCGCGGCGCGATTCTGAGAATCGCACCGCCAGTAAGGGGCGATTCTTTACTGACCAAGGGAGCGGGGATCCGCTCCCTCATCCCTCTTCCCTTCCTTGCCTCCCTCCACCCCCATTCTTGCAACAGGATGATGGTTCCAGATCGTCTCTCACAGTAGGTAGTATCTTTCAAGTTTTCAAATTGCTTTGACGCTATCTTTGGATCATGTACATGAATCTTTACAATGATTACACAGTATACAATTGAAATGGAAAACAAAGGGTTGCATTGGATTTTGGGTACAGATGAAGCCCCATCTACCTCACACAATAGAATCAAGATGCAGACATCGAAACAAAATATAACCCAATGAAAATATGACTCTTCTATCCTAATAACGTTGGTGATTTTTGCCTTCTCAGTTAAACCTTCTAAAAATCTATGCTGAAATCCATGTTCGTCGCTTTAAATATGCCGTAAATGTCTTGTATATTAACAACACTTTAAATTTGCATTGATCAAAAGGAATAGAACAGATTAGAATGGCCAATCTTGACTATTTTGATCAATCTCATGCTGGATATTGGGACTATAATCTCAGTTAGAACTGAATTTAAAGTGCACTACCGTATTCAGTTCCATTTCATTCTATATTGATTCTCTGGTGCATTATTCAAAGTAATAAAGCCATGAATTTTCTCCCTTTAATGTCGATGGACAACCAAGTAAGGGATTCCAATATACAATGGATCTTTCAACCATCTATGTGCACCCACCCAGCACTTACCCAAAAAAATTAAGGTGTTGTCTAAACAGGGGACGATTATTTTAAGTTTTTATTGTTTGTGATTATTTTTAGTTTTTATTGTTTATGGCTCAATAAGAAATAAAATCACTATATAAAAACCGTTGAGACACACACCCTTTATAATATTTGGCTCATTCTTACCGATTTTGAAAATTCTGAAAATTCATTACCAAAAATTTGCCAAAACTAAAAAAAATCACTTTTTAGACAAATCGTTAATTTTCGCTTCAAGCAAAAGGATCCACATCCATGCATTGCGAACTGGAAAATATTTTATTTGCACAAGTTATTCCACCTTGGAAATCCACATAAAGAGGGTACACATTTTCTATTCATGGTAGTCACCTCAAATATGTCATACCAAAGGTATGACTCATTTAACAAAAAAAATTAATGGAGTGGGATTTCTAAGGTTGTACAATGGTGTTTCATTTTTGTATGGAGGTAAATAGAGTGTGGCATTTATTTGCCAAACTATTTGGCATAAAACCATTATTAAGTTTCTTTTAAAATCAAAACATTACTATTTTGCTTCACGAATAATCATTGTTTTTTCTTTTAAACAAAACATTATTAATACTCACTACTTTATTATTCTAGGGATTTAATAGAACAAAGTGGAGGTAATAAAAGGGCAAAGATACACCATTTTTTTCAAAACATTACTATTTATAAAACATGTCATTGTTTTTTTCTAAAACAAAACATTATTAATAATCACTACTTTATTATTCTAATGTTTGAATAGAACGAAGTGGACAAGAAAGCGATAAAGACAAAAGGGAAAAGACACCATTTTTTTTTAGTCCTTTGTGTTATAATGGCTTTATCTTTTTAACGAGCAAAGCTAAGTCCATTAATTTCATTCTTTTTTGTTTCGTGTTACATGTTTCAAACAATTCTTTTTGGTTTGGTGTTACATGTTTCAAACACTTATAGGGCACATAAATTGAAGACATAAACTCAGTGAGTAATTAATACATCATACTTCTTATTATCCTCCTATTAACACTAGCGTAACTTGTGCAATTGGGATATAATAAGAATTGGAATACTTTTAGCCCAACAATCCTCACAATTGTTCTTATTACCTCATGCAACATGGTGCCATATAAGTTATTTAATTTTACTTTAGTTTTAATTTTATATAAAAAAAAGAAATCAACAGTTGAGATTAAAACCCAACTTTTTACCATTGACCTTACTTGCATACAAGAAATGTACCTTGAAAGATGAACATATAAAAGGTGAATCAGTGCCCAATTCCCAGCCCCAAAAACCCACTTCGCTAATTCTAAATTCATCATAAAGCACCAATATGCTTGAGCCTGCATTTTCGTCAAATATTGTCAACTACTTCCAATTTCGGTCAAATGTCTCTAATTAGTGACCACTGCTTCAATCACTTTCACAAAAGAACAACACATCTTTAAAACTACGAAAAAAAAGGTAAATGTATTCAAATACCTGAAAAATTTCAATGTAATTGGATGTGCATCAAAAGCATAAGATCGTAATGACATTCAACTGCTACCTTTTACTGTCAAGGAAGCACTTCATGACTCTTTCTCTCTTGTTAACCACAAAACAACATTATTCATCTCTATTGTACAATTACAAGCTAAAGTGATTTTGAAATCCAAAGCTTGACAATTGATTGCATAACCTTTATAATCTTTAAATATCTAGCCTAAACCTCCTAGGACATCCAATATGAATCATAGAAAAATAAATATTGCTATGTGTAGGGAAATGAGTAATGTTAGCCTATAATTTATGGGTCCAATAAGGATTAGAAAGTGGTGCACTCGAAGTTGTCATGCAAATTGTCTACAAGGATCTATCCCTACTATGTTACCAACTTATGTTGTCGTGGAATTTGATAATTACCTTGGGTCTCCATGGGACCAATATAAACCAAAGCACATACCAATGTGACCCGTAAATCAAAGTAACAAGAAACAAATTCCCCTCAAGATGGCTTGGCCATTGCCTATCCATAAATCCCAAGGATTGAAATTAACAAGGTCAATCATTGACATTGGTACCATGGATTTTCTCTATTTACTCTAAAAACCATGGCTTTGCTCTATTTACTATATTTTGTGACAGTAATGAACATGGCATCGTTAACAAGAAGGATGATTATGTCCATTCACAAAAAGAAAAGCATTGAATAAGTTGAACAGGTCATTTGCATTCAATGGGTAAAAATATTTCAACATGAATAGAGATCATGAAAAAAGTTGAATAAATGCATTAAATAAGGTGAATTGGTTATTTGCATTCATTTATATTGATCAATTCAATTTAATGTAATATCGATGCAAATTTTTTAATGTAATTTTTTTAATTTTAATGAAACACTTGTGTCAAAGATGTTAAAAGAGCTTCAAACCCTATTAGGAAGATGTTTGTAGAGGATCACTTTGGGCATATTGAACAAATAGAATATCTAATGGAAGAGGACATTGAGGTCCCTGAAGAAATACAAGCTCAGAAAATTCCAATTTCGAAGAAGAATTTGGCCTACATGATATTGTTGGTTAGTTTCATGTCTTGAAGAAAATGTTAACTTTCACAACTTTTTGATAAGATATATTGGTAATGTTTTGACTTTTAGACTTTATTTTAGAAATAAACTTTCTATGTTTAATGTTTTTAATATGTTATTTACATATATATGGTATAGTTTTTCTTGAATTTATGTGAATGGTCACTTTTTAAAAAATAATAGAAAATGGTATCATTTTTATACAAAAAATCTTTGAAAATCCATTAAATATGGCTTTAAATGTATTTATTTTCTCGAAATTTTACCATTTTGTCAATAAAAATGTCATGTTTTCTCCTTAAAAATGTCTTATTTTAAATTAAAAAATGTCTTATTTTAAATTAAAAAATTGCAAAATGTATATGTTTTTCATTATAACTTGCTTCTAAATGTATGGTATTTTGTTAAATTTCTAAAAAAACACTTGAAAATAGAAATTAAAAATATTTTACGACAAAGATTATTCAAATGCCCAAAAAAATGCCTCAAAATAAAAATGTGTGATATTGGTATCAACCCTTTTTGAAACGAAGGTAATAATAGCTACTAAAATTAGGAGAGAGAAAAATGAGAACTGTGTCGAGTTCTCGTTTCATAGTATAAGTGGTTCCTAGAGGAAACTATATGAACTTAGGCCCTATAAGTTAATATCAAACCATTTCCTAGTTGTAAAAAAATATTCACGGTGTTATACATCCCAAAATTGCCACCATATCCCACTCATAAGCCAAAACTTCCCTCTATAATGCCTATGTGATGGACTTGCACCTTGCACAAAGTTAGGGGTCATTTATGGGTAATTATAGGTAAATGAAGGGTAATTAGGGGTTAATAAATGATAATTTAGGCATAATTTGTGGTCAATTGTGGGTAATTAAGGGTCATTTAGGGGTAATTATTGGGTAATGAGCTAGATTGTAATTAGGGGTTAATAAGGGATCAATTATGGGATAATTAAGGGTTAATTATTGGTAATTAAAGGTCAATTATGGGTTAACTATGGTAAATTAATTGTACCTCTAGATCAATTATACGTAAGTAGGGGCCATTTAAGCCCAAGGGATTAGCTAAGCTAGTGGTTATCCATGTTTTGGGGAATTTAGGTAGGTTCATGGTGGCATGTCCCCATTTTGAATCCTTGTGTGTCAACCATACTAGTCTACATTGATGGGTTTACTAGGGAATGTGTCATCTATGAATGTTTGGAAAGATCCATTGGGTTTCTGCACGAGGTTTTCCTTGGAAAAAAGTAGCGATCATTCAGAGGTTATCAAAGGTTAATTACTGGTAAGCATGCATTATTTGGGGGTAATTACTAGTTAATAAGGGATGAACTATGGGGTGATTAGGAGATAATAAATGGTAATTAGGGGTCAATTGTGGGTTAACTAGGGGAAATTAATGGTACCCATGGGTCAATTATGGGTAAGTAAGGGCCATTTAAGCCCAAGGGATTAACTAAACTAATGGTTGTTGTCAAAACACCAAGTTTTTCCAATTTTTTTTTTTAAATGCATATATTTTCATTTAAATAGAGTCATTAACTGATTGATTAGTTCTACGTTACTAGATTCATATCTGAATGATATTTTGACTATATTTATATTTATAGAATAGTTTCTTTTCAATTACTGATTTGTTTTTCTATTGCGACCACAAGGTGGGATTGTCATGAAAAACTGGGCTTACTTAGCTTCCGAGCTAACGCGGAAGTTTTCCTTCTCTTACAGATATACAGGTAAGATGTTCGGATGCTGCTAACAAATGTCTAAAGTATTCAATAATGATTTTCTGCACAAAATTAATTCAGTAAAATTATATACATGCTAGTCAGATTTATCAAGCTTATAAAGACAAAGCTTTAACTATGATTCCTTTAAAGATCTTACTGATAAAGAATTGAATTCTACTAGTAAAGGTGGCAGCTATTTTTTCTACAAATTGTAAGTGTAAATGTGATAAATATTTCTTTACTAGCACAGTAAGTATGGCAGGATTACAACATCAAAGATCTAATTTTAATTATTCATAATTACTGCATCATGCCATGATTGAATTTGCAACGGAAATTGTAAAATGATAAGGAGGTTTTAGTACCAAACTTATACTTTTCTTAATTCAAGAATTAAAAGGTTTACTACTTGATACAAGTCACTTTTATAGTCTTCCTTTAGTATTTAAAAATATGTATTGTTTTGGAATACTATTTCTATTCCATGGTTAATAATTTTATGGTAACTTATAGATTATTCTCAGATTTATTATACTCAAATACCACTTATGATTTTCATAACTATACTATCAAGTAAAGAATGCTAACTTACCCAAGCTACCTATCATATAATGAATTTATAATATCTTTTATAATCTTTGAGCTTGAAAATGACAAAAGACTAATTGTCACAAAATAATTCTAAGACAATTAATAGGATTGTTATTTTACTAGCAAGGGATGATCATAAGGTCAAGAATAAAACCATAATCATGATCAATTGATCACTTAATTTGATTATTACCATGCTATAGACTTTATATTATTATTCCCTTTACCTTCATTCATGAACTAGGGCAATAGATAATATAGAAAATAGGTTTATAAACAAGCTATGCCATGGTAAACTATTATTTCCCCTTTGCTCTTATATCTCATTAACAAACAATACAATCCTCCATACATAAATGTGTTAGACCAAACGATGAAAAAATTCTACATTATAATGTTTTCTAAACATCATTCTAATGTTTATATGGTTGATTTTATAATGCAGGTGGTTGACTATGGTATAACGAACCTTGTGAAATCCCCACGATATGATTTAGGTTGTGAAATCATTGGAGATCTTGTTCGTGGAACTATAATTTTCCTACCCACTGCATGCCAATTATTAAAAGGGTTATGCGAGCTCTTTCCAGCCATGCATTGGTGTTTATAAAGGGTTGACTCAAACCCTAATCGTCATTCTTCCACTGCCTTCGGGCCTCCGGCCACTCTGCGATAACCTCCTTGTTCGTTCCGTTGTTTGCACTGTCTGTTAGCAGTCCATATGTTGGTTCACCTCATCGTGGGCTCATCTACTGCGTTGTCAGGAAAATTACTGTGTGAAATAGCTTGCAGTTGAATGTTGAGTAGTGTTGATTTTCTTAGGGTTTCTCCATTGGCATCCATTTCCTGAACTCTTTACTGTGTAGGTCGTCGCCTTAACTTGGTGCTGTGAATCGTCCTCCATCGTGACAAGTTACCTATCACTCCAGCGAGCTCCTTCTCTTCTGCGGTAAATGAAGGGTTTACCTTTCCTCTTGCTGGTGGTTGTCTTGTTGTTCTTCAGTGGCCATATTTCTGTTAGACTTGAAGGTAAGATACAGGGTTTTCCCTTCGTTTTCTTTTCAAAGAAATAGCTTAAACAAACAACAATTTTTGGCAAGATTTTTAATAATATGTTTATCCTTCGTTACAGGGTTGTTCTTCTCCTCTTGGCGTGGAAGGTGCGAGACTTCAACGGCTGGCTACTTCTGGTAAGCCTGGTTTTTATCCATGGCTTTCTCCTCGTTCCTGTTCCTTTAGGGCAGTCATGGGTTTGGCTTCGTGGTGTGTAACCCTAGCGGTTACTTTGGTTTAGTTAGTGAACCTAAACGCTGTTAAAAGAGTTTCAACTCTTCGTTTAGCATGGGATCTTGGTTGAAGCCGAGAGTGTGGGTTTTGGGTCTTTATTCGATTACTGTGTAAAGCATGCATATATATATATATTGCTGTTTGTACAGGCTGAAGATTTATTTTATAAATCATGTTGGTAGCCGTGAGGTACAAAGGAGATAAAACTCCATCGTTTTGATGAACCTCAGTACGTACTTTTAATTTTGACAGGGTTTACCCTGAACTTGGAGCTATAAGTTGTTCATACAATTTTTCTTGAATTAATATTTTGTTACTATACAGTTTTGAAAAAATATAATGTGTAGACTCGGCTTCTTGAGCCTATATGAGTTCGATACCTCCGATTCCTATAAAATTGATAAATACCTAAATTACTCTCTGCAAATTATTTATGGTATTAGTTGGTAGGGTTTTTCCTGTATATTAATAATATATTGGGTTAATTAATTACTCAAATAATTTTATAAATTGTTATAATGGTTATACTTTGTAAATTCTAAAGTCTGAATGTTTTTAATGACATTCTTTAAGTCACTGACAGTGTAACCTTGGTTACAGGTTTTATATTAAATTTATGTTTATTAATAATAGGTTAAAATATTACTGTGATTTCCAATTAATATTATTTCTATACAGTAGATAATAAAGCATTAATTATTACTTATTACAATAATAAAGTTACCGTACCTGGAATTCTTATTACCTTCACTGCTAGCTCTATTTAGGTTCTTTTATAGGTATAAATGGAAATAATAATTTGTTTTCTGTTTATAAAATAACCTATTATTAGTGTATCCTCAAAACTTATTATTAATTACACTATACTTCTGAAATTATAAGCATTTCTAGTTATGCTTTGTACAATCTAGTTAAGCTCGAAGTCGAGCATTCTGTCAATCTGTTATTTGCTTACTGTTGATTATGCACTTGAATTTTTTACTCTTAATATTTCTTTTATAAATTTACTATCAAAGATTCTGTACTCGATTTTAAACCTTGACTTATTAGTTATTTAGAAATTTGTAAGTGTTAACATATATTTTATACCCTTCAGTTTATATAGGGTCTTTATATTCTTATTTTATTGTATTAATGTTCTTAAGTATTGTTTATTTACCTCGCAGTACAGAAAGTATAAATAGTTGCAGTTTGTAATTAATGTAATAAATACATTACCTGAAGTTCAAAAATGATAATACTCCTATAGTGTATGTAATAGAAGTTTATTGTTATTAATACAATAAAGATATTATCTCCCCTCAGAGTACCTATTTTTCCATGATTATTATTTAATTTATTTTATAACATTCTATTATTTATTTCTTGTG
>LPNX010580493.1:52171-83859 GCA_001517045.1 Pseudotsuga menziesii | reverse complement strand
GGGGGGGGGGGGGGGGGAGGTAAAATGGAACCCCCCCTAAAGTTGTTTTTGAAACCCCCCCCCAAAAAAGTGACAAGAATTATACATTTGTGTGCGGTTATTTTGAAACCGCCCCCAAAAGTTCAATCATCATGACTTTTTTTTGGGGGGGGGGATTCTAAGAACTGCCTTCAAAAACATGTTTATGGGCGAATCTTTCTAAAAAACCCTCAAAAGTCCTAAGAGTTGGAATTTTGGGGGAGGTTTCCAAAAAACCACCCCCAAATGTCAGGAATTTTGAGGGGGGGTTTTAAGAACCGCCCCAAAGACCTAAACAATAATTTTTTTGGGCGAGGGGTTTAGAAAAACTGCCTCAACCCAAAACCGCCACCAAAAGGGTATTTTGTTTTAGTGTTAAAATCCATTGTACGACATGTTATATTGTTAATGTTTACTTTGCATGTTTACAACATGATGTTTAGGATTCATCTCTTGTAACCTTACATGGGTCATCGATGCAACAATTAGTGTCGCAACTGCAATGGAAACAAGTGACACAGAGATACAACTATTTCAACATCTAAATACACAGTTTATTATTTTTAGACTGTTTATTCATGCATGTCTAACTATTTCAACATTTTGTGACTGTATCCATTTCGAGCAATAGTGTAAAATTCAATGAAGAATAGGATTATTATCCTATAGGATTCAAATGGAGAATTGTAGAAGAGAGAGAAGCAATTGATAAAATTAGATCAATAATTCATGGAAGATAAAAAAAACTCATGAGACCAATAATTGGAATAATAATCATATATGCATTAATAGTTATTAATCCTCATATTCAGTAAATAATATGTAATACAATGGTTATACATATAGAAGAATTCGAATACCTAATATACTATTCAAATCTACCAAGTCAAACTACATCTAGATCTAATTTAGTGTGGAAAAATCAGCACTAGATCTCACTAATGCAACTCTGAATCACTAAAACAGTTCATAACTAGTTCGCTGATTTGGTTAGGTGAGAAAATTTTCCCTACCTCCCTTTAATCGAGCAAAATGGTGCTAGGATGACTGAAAGTGATATAACTGATGAGAATTAGAGCATAATTGAACATAACTGAACACCAACTAGGCTCAATTGTTGGACATTGCTAGTGGGTTCCTAAATTTTAGGGATTGGTCCCTAGAGCTCCTAAACTCATGAAAACATGCACATTAAGTGTTAGGTGGGCACTAGATAAGTACCCCATGGCACTAGTGAAGTGGAAATGACCTCCTAAGCTAGGAAAATACAAATAGACTATGGTGGTCAATGGAGGATTAATTAATTAGTTGTAACACCCCCCATTAATCCTAACTTGGACAACCTAGGCCCTAAAAACTAATACCAAAGGTCACCCATACAATCTAAATGGGAAAGGAATTGGTTCACAAACTAAGGAAAATGAGGAATACCTCATGGGAACCCCCCCATAAAAATAAGCAGGAAAATCACGATCAAGATTTCATACTAAGAGGAAAATTTTCTTCTTGAGGAAAAACTTTTGAAAATATTTCTACAATCTGCATATTTCTGGAGCAGTAATGCAGTGTGATTGTCCTTGTGTGCACTAGTATCCTAGGATTGTGCATGCGAACCTCTCCAAACTAAATTATTATGTCTGGAGTAATTTTATTCTTTCCAAGAACATGAATATGCTCAACCAAATTAGGAACATAGACAACTGCATCATAGATTATGGGACCATGTAGAGCAACTGAGATAGTCTAAAAACATAGAAAAAATTATTGAGAATTCAAACCATGTGAGGTAAGCCTAAGAAACCAAGATGTTGCAGCTTTGAACATTGAACCATGTTAGGTAAATTAAACTCTATATGTGAGGAGAAAGTGTCCAAGAGAATGCAAGAGGTCTCCTCTTTACTGTGAGGATATGAGCATTTGATCATGTGAGGAGAAGACATGAGACCAAGGAGAGTGAATGTGTGAGATATATAATCTAGTCTAGCTTTCAAAATATCCATGAAATCACAATATTTAATATCAGACAACTCATGATAAGAAACTGACATCGAATCCCCAAAAACAAGTTTGAAAGAGACTTGAGGCGCTTGATTTTTCACACAAAAACTGATGAGAACAATCACAAGCATGAATGAAAGGTATTGAAACTTTAAATTCGAACCAAATTATGTGTTATCATATCCAGGAATGAGTGAAAAATGGTCCAAGTGCACCATTGAGATGGAAGATGCACTATTTTCTTCTCCTTCAATAAAACGCTGAGAATATGTGCAAGCAAACATGTAGGAATTTGCTAAAAACACTAGATCAATAAGGGTGAATGGACCAATCCTAAATATTATATTTCTTTCAAAATATCACTTTTCTGCACACCAACAACATGATTGGAGAGAGAGGAATCGAATTTCTATTTATCTCCTTAAGCTTTCATCGGAAAAATTTGCACCTAATTTAGAATAGAAGAATCAGTGGACAATAACTGAGTGGGATGGACAGATATTTTTTCTTCAAAATGGAGGTTTGAATGTTTTATTCTAGATCAACTATATGAGATGTTGAGATATCATAAATCTCATAAACTTTTGGAGCAACAGGACGAGTCATTACAAGGATACTTTCAACAATTTGAATTGAATAAGTTGAAGATTTTTCTATTTCCTCATCTTGAAAAACTTCATCAGAGAGAATTGAGGCTGAGAAATTTGAAGGAATAACACTTGAGGAGGAAACAAATTCACTTTGGGTATTATATACTTCTTTCTGCACACCAAAGGCTCTATCCATATTTCTCGAAAGATTGAATGGATACTCAAAAATTTCCATAACATAGCACATATTAGGAATCATTACCATACCCATACTTCTTTATTCTCTATCACTATCATTTATCCAATCATTTTCTTCTTCATAATATTCTTTACTAGATCCAAAATACACATCAAGGAGATCATGGCTCTCAATATATGTAAGCATCTTCAATTTCCACTCGGCATAATTGAATGGTGATGGGTGAGGAACTCATCTCAAATCCATATTAAAGTTGTACCTACAAAAAAACGCTACAAAAAAATTCATTTTGAATCAAATTAGACCAAAAAATATCTACTCATACATGTGCACTTTCTATGGGTAGATCACAGCTAGATAGACTTCTCTAGACGAAATACATAGGGAGCAAGGTAATAATTCTAGGATTTATGTGGAACCCAATTTCTTCTGGTGCATCAATGGCAGTATCTGAGGTTTTTTGTTGGCCTTGATTCCAGCTATGATACCATGTAAAATTCAATGAAGCATAGGATCATCATCATCTTCATCCAAATGGAAAATTGCAGAAGAGAGAGAAGAAAGTGATAAACTCAGATCAATAATTCATGGAAGATTAAAAAAACACTCATAAGACCAATAATTGGAGTAATAATAATATATCCATTAATCAATATTAATCCTCATATTAAGTAAATAATATGTAATATGATGGTTATACATATAGGATAATTTAAATACCTAATATAGGATTCAAATCTACCAACTCAGGCTGACTCCAGAGCTAATTCAGAGTGGGAAAATAACCACTAGAGGTCACTAATGCAACTCTAAATCACTAAAATAGCCAAAATCTAGTTAGCTAATTCAAAATGGGCCTCCTGAGGAAAATTCATAAAATAATAGTTAAATAACAAAATAATATTTATTAATTTTGGAGGAAGAAAACAAAAAACTACTTTTTTTTGTTCATATTTTCGACATATCTCACTGTGGATCGGGAGACCTCATTGGATGTGGAATTTAATTTCACATCCAATGAGTACCCACTTGGTATACTTTTGATGGGCCCTGCTACCCCAAAAATAATAAATACCTGAAAAAATGTGATGATGATGTCATCATCATGTTTTTTCAGATATTTATTGTTTTTGGGGTAGCGGGGCACATCAAAAGTATGCTAAGTGGGTACTCGTTGGATGCGGAATTTAATTCTGCATCCAACGAGCTCTCCTGGTTGAAATTTGAGTAAAAACACAGGGATATATGAACAAAAACAATAGGTTTTTTTATGATACCTATCCCCAAATTTATAGTAAAAATTTGTTTAAGAGGTGCTCCCTTTTTTAATTTTAAAGCATTTTGATTGGCTAATACATGATGACATGGAATTTGTATTATTTTTGGAAGGCCCATTTTAAATTGAAATTTCCTCTAATGGTATGCGCAAATTCTCCCTACCTCCCTTAAATAATTCAAACTGGCGGTAGGATGACAAAGAGTGAGATAACTAATGAGAATCTGAACATAACTGAACACCGACTAGGGTCAACTATTGGACACTTTTGGTGGAACTCAAAGTGGAGTGATGAAGGCCTTATAGGCTAGGAAAATGGGAAAATAGATTATGTGGTCAAAGGGAGGATTAATAATAATCCAAACAAGTAGTTCCTAGGCCCTCTAGCCCAGCCATGGTTCTGAAAGGGCTTAATGTTTAACCAATCACTCCATGTGCTATAAAATAAATGCAATCTCTTTTGCCAAGTTCTATATTTTAGGTAAGATGTCCATTAATGACCAAGTGTTTTATGCAATTTCTTTGCATATATCGATAATCATTTAATTAATTGATATATGGTTAATTTCTATTACTAATGTTTTAGTGTAGTTAGCTTAGAAAAGAAATTGATATTTGATTTGTAGAATCCAGAGACGTTCACTAATCCTATATATAGTCTCCAATGATCAATTTTAGGAAAAAACAAGAGGAAGATTGATTTTCGAAGTGTATTATAGGATATATGTACATCATTGTTCATTGGGAGACATGTTCTTTGATATGACATCTAAGGGCAATCTACATTTTCATGTGTTTTTGTTTAAACTAATGGGCCGTATAAATGAATGATACATTTTACTGCATATTTTCTCTTTAGTTCCCACATGTTCTTGTGTCGATCCATTCTGTTGATTTATGTGGATTATCTCTTACTTACAAATGCACTATCTAGAGAGAACAAACTAATTTATTTCAGGATTTCTTTGAACTCATTACATGCACACTAATTGGATATATATTAACACTAAGGGAAATACATTTCAATGTTCAAGTTTAATTTATTAAAACTAAGTGTAATAGATACTACACATTTCATCAATGCACAATTAGATTCAACAAGTTACATATAAGTAATTACATATGAGTAACTACATACTAGTTCTCAAATTAACAGTTCTAAAAGGAACAAACATTACCCGAAGAATTAATAAGTAAAATGCACTTGAGAAAGAAAAATTGCAAGTATTCTCAATAAGCACAAACAATAAATTCTCACTCAACACGAAGCTCTCAAAGCCAATGACACTATTCAATGAAACTCATGCACCAAACGAATAATGTACAACAATACATCTAAAACAACACATAATAATCAACAACATGTATATATGTTCTCAACTATCCAACATTCACTAACCAACCTTCTCAAACTTTTCCAATACAATGAGTATAATTAATGATGGATTGGAAAACTCAGTATGAAATAGATCCAACAACACATATGATTTAATGCAAAAATAATACCATGTACATTAGTTCATTAGTTCAAGATATCTCAAGTAACGAGCCAACATATCTATTGAAGAAGATTGTGAATTTATACGTGAGGATGTTAATTGAAGGCCTAATAGTTACTTAGTAGGTTAATAAATACATAATCATCTATAGCTAAAATAGGTTACATCTATAAGCTCCATGTTTATTTAAATGTGGAAAATTCCTTTCACTAGCATACCATGAATATGTCCTCGATTGAGGATTTCTTGTAGTTTCAAAGTATAGAAACCTATACTTGTATTCTAAACCCTAGTTGGTAATATTACACTAGGATGACTACCAAGTTTGATAATGCAATGCCCTAGTTTGTAGAATAACCCTAGATTTTTAAATGGCATAGAAGTAGATCATCGGGCGATGGACACATGGGACAAGGGAACCCCTATATAGAATCCCATGTCGTGAGACAAATGGAATCGAAGATTCATTGTTTTGAAGGCTTGATGATCTGTCTAAGGCCTCTGACAGTCATTCAGGGACTCTTCGTGAATTTGTTCATGGGGCACAAAAAATCATACCGAGTAGCAGTTTAAAATTCCGTCAACTCGTGTAAGTTTTCTTAGAAATTGATGATATGGGAACGCCACATGCGACTTCAAAGTCCAGGTATTTTAAAAGTGGACCCTAGTTAGTGTGAATTGAACAATCCCTTATAGAGAGAATACCTAGTTTTCGAAACCACTGTAGAAGGATATCACTGGGATATGGACACATGGGACAAGGATTCCCCTACATAGAATCCCGTGTCATGAGATGAACAAAATCAATGGTTCATTGATCTAGGCCTAGTCAACGATCTACAGTGAGTTGAAATTCACCTTCGAAATTTGTTTAGCGACACTTAGATGGGGCACAAAAAGCCATACCGAGCAACGATTTCGAATTTCGTCCACTCATGCAAGTTTATTTGAGAATTTTTGATACGAGAACAACACCCACGACCTTATGATCCATGTTTTTCCAAAGTGTACCCTCGTTAGTGTGAATTGCATAGTCCCTTCCCAAGAGAAACCCTAGTTTCTGAAACCATTATAGAAGGAAATCATCAAATTATAGACACACGGGACAAGGCCTCTCTAGCTAGAATCGCACATCACAAGACCAATGGAATTGATTATCTATTGATCCAAGGCCCGATAATCTATTTAAGGTGAGTTGTAAGTCCCCTCTAAAACTCATTCATGGACACTTGGTGAATTTTTTCATGGGGCACAAAAAACCATAATGAGCAGCAGTTTTGAATTCTACCTTATCTTTACATCCCTCATCATCCCTCCCTCCATCCATCTATTCTCCCCATCCTTTACACCTTATCCCTACATGTCTTTCTCTCGTCATCCCTACCCTTCTATTTAACTTACTCTCTCTCCCTCACTTCCTCTTCATCTGTCCCAACCCATTGATCCCACCTTCTCTCTTTGTCTCTCTCTCTCTCTCACACACACACACACACAACCTACCACTTTCTCTCTCTCACCCCTCCTCCTACTCTCTCTCTCTCTCTCTCTCTCTCTCTCTCTCTCACACACACACACACACACACACACTCTCTCCCTCTCTCTCTCTCTCTCTCTCTCTCTCTCTCTCTCTCTCTCTCTCTCTCTCTCTCTCTCTCTCTCTCTCTCTCTCTCTCTCTCTCTCTCTCTCTCTCTCTCTCTCTCTCTCTCTCTCTCTCTCTCTCTCACACACACACACACACACACACACTCTCTCCCTCCCTCCCTCTCTCCCTCTCTCTCCCTCTCTCTCTCTCTCTCTCTCTCTCTCTCTCTCTCTCTCTCTCACACACACACACACACACACACACATTATATCCCTCCCTCATGTTATCTTTCCCTAAACCTATCGTCATCTCTTTGTCACTCTCTCTCACTCCCTCAATTTATTTTACTACCCTCCTCTCGTATTCTATCTCTTTATCCATCACCACTACTTCCTACATGTCTCCCTCACTATCTCTCCCATCACTCTCTCTCTCTCTCTATTGATCCCTTTCATCCCTCCCCTTCTCTCTTCCACATAATCTCTTTCTCTCTCTGAGTGTGTGTGTGTGTCCCCCCCTCTCTCACAACTTCCCTCTCTCTATATATATTTATGTTTGTGTATGCCCCTCCCTCACTCCCACTCACTCATAACCTCTCTCTACCTTCTCTATCCCTATACCCTACCCTCTCTCTCTCTCAACTTGTAGCCCTTCCTCCGTATCTATGTTCCTCAATCTATCACAATCTCTCCCTCAACCCCTCTACCACCCTCCATCTCCCACCTCATCTTTATCTATCTCTAATCCTCCCTCTCCATGCTTCTCTCTCTCTCTCTCTCTCTCTCTCTCTCTCTCTCTCTCTCTCTCTCTCTCTCTCTCTCACACACACACACACACACACACACTAGGTTCCTTAAATCCTCTAAAACCCATCCCCTCCATCCATATCTATATCCACTTTCTCCATCCATCCCTCACCCTTATTTCACTCTCTCCTCCTCTCTCTCTCACCTTCTATACATCACTCATGTTATATTTCCTTGAACCTATCACCATATCTCCATCACTCTCTCTCACTCTCTCACTTTGTTTCACTACCCCCCTCTCGTATTCTCTCTCTCTCTATATATACCCATCCCCAATACTCCGTACATGTATCCCACCCACACCTTCTTTCCCTCTCTTCCTACCCCTTTATATTATTCTATCCCCATCTATCTCTCACTCTTATATCCAATTCCTTGCCCATTTTATGTCTTCCTCCTTAACTGTATGTCTCCCCCTCCCTCGTTCTATGTCCCTTCCATTCCAAGTCCCTCACCATTTTTTGTCTCCCTCCCTCGCTTTATGTCCCTCCCCTTCCCCCTCTCTCTCTCATCCCCTTATGTAAATCCTCTCTCTCTATCACATCCCCTTACCTCTCTCTGTCTCTATCACACACACACACACACACACACATCCCCCTTACTTCCATCCCATTCTCTCTCACAATCTCCCCCTCTCTCTCACACTTTCTCCAGATCTCTTTCTCTATATTGCTTGCTCTCCCTACCTCAATTTATGTCTCTTGCCACTTGTACCTCTCATCCTTTCTTACCCCATCCCTATCTATCTTATTCTCTCTCACACTCTATCTACATCATTCTCTCTCTCTCTATTATACTCCCTTCCTCTATGTTTTCAATGCATCCCTTATCATCAACCGCTATGTCATTATGACCGATGTTCTCGCTTTCACCTCATCTCATTCCCTTCTCTTCAGTTTCCCTCTCCTCTTGCCTCTCTCCTCTAACACACCGTATTCCTCCCCTAATACACCATATCCACCTTTCCATTCACCAATCCTCTCTCTGATTAAACCATCATCCACTTCCTCCACTCCACATTGTCCCCTTGTCTCTAAGTATCACGTAATAATTCTAACCCTATATGTATTCAACACCTCTAATCCTTCTAACAGTGCTCTCAATCCCCACTCCCTTCACCCCTATAACCCATCATGTTCCCATTCCCTTCATCTTTCCCCACTTGAAATTATAGCTTGACCCTTCCCCACCCCCTCTCAACTATTAACCATCCCCATTTTAAATTACAACATCATCTTAGGCACTTGATCTTTCCCTACCCCCTCTCAACTATTAACCATCCCCACTTGAACTTCCAACATCCTCCTAGTCCCTTAACCCATCCCCACCCCCTCCCAACTATTAACCATCCCCACTTGAAATTTCAACTCCCATAGGCCCTACACCCTTCCACACCCCCTATCAACTATTAACCATGCATTTGATGTCTTGATTAATCCACAATAATTGTAGAACTACATGACATGCACTCCTTTTGTAGTTATATAGAATGCATGTGTTATGTAGTTATATAATGCGCACACGTTTTCTAGTTATATAACGTGCACATGTCTATCAATTCTACTAGGGCAGGAGATGCAATTTGAATTTAAACATAACACACTCTCATTTTTTAGCACCTAAACCATGCCAATTCATTTTCTCGCATGTCACCAAAAGTCCTATGTGTATCATTTGGACTTTGATTTGGTGATACCAAACTTATGCTATGGTAAATGGTAAACCATAGTTAATTGGGCATTTCTTCTAGTTTCAGAAGAATCTTGTGTTTACCCACTCATTACAATACACTACACACAATTATTTTTGATGAAATATTAAACTCATATAGAATTTGTTTCTCTAGATCTAGATATGTAATTTTTATTTTAAAAATTTATGTTTTCCTATTTTTTTTTTAATTTCTATTGTGTCCTAACTCCTTAACTCAAAAAATACACAGTTAGTGTTTTTTCCATAACTTTCTCAATTCTTCATCATTTAAAAAAGAATGTATGGTGTTATCAGACATTGACCTCTATATTCTATAAAAACCCATTTCATGATTATTGCATTAATACCTTGAAAGGTTGCACCCACAAAAGAAGTACCATTTTTTGAGGAATGATCACTTAAATAATTCTAAAAAAAATCAAAATTACCAGTTTTAGTTTCGAAAAATAGCATTGCACTAGTGTGAAATGTTCTCTACATGCCTGCCAAGTTTTTTAGCTTGAAACCATCATTTAGGCCCTCAAACTTTGCACCCACAAAACATATACCTTACCATTTTCCTGAAGAAAAAAAAGTGGTTGTTAGAAAAAATGAAACTTGACATAGATAAGAAAATTTTTAATACATAAAACTTATATATTCAAAATGTGATTCGATTTCCTATATTTCATGTTTTTTTACTCAAAGAAAGATTATTTGTGTAATTATCTCAAAAAATCCAATTAAGTTGAGGATGCATGCGTTTTCAATTTTCTGTTGAATCTAACGTGTCAAAAGAGACCATCGTCAGCTTACACACACCCATGGGATATGGCATCCAAAAACACATTAGCAAATATTGTTCTGTGGTTGGAGAAACTCATGCTTAGGTGTTACAAATTTCCTCCCGATTGGAAATTCAATGCATTAATGGTTGATGATGCATTCATTTCTCTACTTTGAGGTAAAAATAATTTATGCTACAATATATATTGAATTGATATTAAGAATGTCACACTTAAATTCTCTAAATATGGAAGGAGGATCGCAAGGTGTGATGTGATCTTTTTTTTTGGCATGTGTGGAGGGCATGGAAAAAAATTTGTATCAGTTGGCTAGTAGTCCAAAAAAGGAGAATGAGATTTTAAAATACTTGGGCTTAATCTTGAAACACGCTTCAAATCATGATGTGGATGATGCAATCCATGATTTTTTTAGAAAATTTGCAGTTGGGAAGAATTTCTTAGAATATTTCCATGAGAACTAGCTTGTTGGTGATAAGATTCCTACGTGGAAAAACTATTGTTGATGCTTCTATTTTTTCTTTCATAAAGATTATATACTTTTACTAACTTGGTTTTTTACATTTAGGGATGTGGGTGAAAGGTTGTTGAGAATTTCCCCATGCAAATCTGAAGACCAACAATGCTATTGAGCTAAATCATTGCAACTTGAAGATAATTTTCTTGTCCGATCGAAGGAAGAAATGTGATCATGGGATGGATTGGTTGTTGTACATGCTTCTAACAAGTGTTGCACCTTGCTATTGGTACAAGGAAATTTTGAAAGAAGACGGATAGCTAAATAACTACAAGAAAGAAAAAAATTTGAATCATCAATGGAAAAATACATAAGAATTTGAGATAGTGATTTTTCTCCTTGAATCACACCACATTCTTATTGGGAGAGGATCCAAACAAATCATGACAAGAAATACCTTGTAAATCGGTGTAGAAAAAAATTCATAGTGTGCAAATTCCCAAGGTCTATTCTTGGGAATATCTGCAAGTACACCATAAAATTCAATTAGTTAATTTTCCATTCCAGTGACTCATACCCATCACTTCATCAAATTGCAGTGACTAACGCATTCCATGACCCCCTTGAAATAAGTGTAGAGCCTGAAAACCTCAATGTATATATGAACACCACTCTTATGGTCATTGATAGTCTTGATGCAATTTTAATGCTCTTAGTTTTGATAGAGAGAAGTTGGTTATATACTTGCAGTTGATTCAAAACAACCCCCCTACTACTTTCAGCAAGATCAAATAATTTATTGAATTGGTTAAAAAATGTTGGATGAGGCCAATAATTTACACATTAGGGATTTCGACTTCGCAGAAGGGTTAGATGCTCTTGATTCGTCTTTGAAGAGGAATAAAAGTTTCCTTATCCCTATAAATAAATAAAAAAGGAGAAAACAAAATAGTGGTTTGGAAATTGATTTGATATCCATGCATCTGAATATGAGTTGTTTCAATTTGATTACCTCAAAGAGAGGGGGCATTCTCAAGCAAAGAATACATTTCCTATGGACTCGGGTTAGTTTCATAGATTCACAAGAGTAATAGTTTTATATTTGGCCATACTTGGTTAGGAAACTTACACCAAAAAATATTGCATGATTAGATTACCTTTAGTATCCTCATGGATATCATATTTCTCTCCATACTCAAATTTTGTTGTGCATTCTTCTTCCTTTGTGTAGTTCATTTCCATAAGTTGCAACCTCAGCTGGACATACTTTGTTTTGTTGTACATGATGACAAACTTGAAAATACTAACCATTAATATCAACTATTCTAAATTTATTAAATAGACTCTTGGCTATTTATTTTGAGAGACAATCTTTCCATGGTCAATGTACCCAAATTTTACATTCAAGCAATGTTAGAAATTATAATTAAGCTAAGTGTGATGTTGTGAAGTGCATGGAATTTTGTATAATTGGAAAGAAAACACATGACAATTTGTTTTTTCACATGTGTTGTGTTCATGTGTGGAGAGAAGAAACACTGCACAACAGTTGTGTCATTCTAAGGCCGTAGGGACATGGAAGGGCATCTAACTTCACCTACTATGCTAAGTAGTTTTGATGGGGCTTGTTGTATTCAAAGTTTGAATGCCTATGTTTCTTTACATGTGAATTCATTTTATAATGACTATTTCATTTTTTAATTACATTTTATAGAAATTTTCCAATTGACCATCGTCCTCCGAAACATGACCAACTAGCCAGCAAGTCTCCAATTGGTAACCTGTAAGGTTTGGAAAATGCTATGCTATCATCTCTTTGACAATTACCCTTTTATTAGGAATCAATATTCTTTAACACGTGTATTGCATGGAAAAATGGTTAACAATGAAAATTGATTGCTATATTTTAGATGTAGGATGTTCTCGTAGCAATATTCCTCCTATCGAACATGCTTAGTTGATCCCAACTATCTAGTTCATGATTTCCAAGGTTTGACAAATGCAATGTTTTAAACACTTTCATGGAAATTGTGATAGGTTTGCTTTATTTTCCTTTATTGATGTGCTGGATGTTGTATTATTATTTCTGTTGTGTTGAATCATGACACTTTTCCATGTAACTATGGAGTAAGGGGAGGAGCATTATCTTCTTCCATGAGAAACCCACCATGGAAGGGATTAAAATTTATTGTTAACCATTGAGCTATGGACATTTTTTATGAAGGAATATTCCATAAATATTGAGAAGCTATTGAGCCTTGGGAGAATGACCTGTATAGTTATTGTCTTCAAAGCTGTTGCATAGAGATTAAGATAGAGTGCATTGTCTTAGTACTCTTGGATGATTGTTCCCATGCATAGGCTTGTGGACTGTTTCATTATAGACATAAGACTTGTTTTTTTGTATGTTAATAAAAATTACTAATTTTTTGTCATTAGTCTAATGGATACATTTGTCTATTAACTTGCAAAATTATAAATACTTAATAGGATCCAAATAAACTCCTAATTGCTGTGAAAGTACAGATTTATAATGTTATATAACACATTTTCATGTTGGAATCATAATTTAATAGATCTAAGTTCTCACTTGGTTTAGGATGAGGATGTTATTTTCATATTATGATATAACTTCCCAAGTGTTCTATCCATGAAAAAACTTTAGTATCTTCATATAATTGCATAGTGACATGTAGAGAACCATATTTCATTCTAAAGTGTCTTTAATAATTATTTCAATCGTAAAAATAATAGATTATCATACTTATCAAATTTCTTGTGTAGTTTGCATTAGTTTCCTTTATTTAGTACTCAAATGAGAGATTGTTGCAATAAACATTAATTCTGCGCAATATTGTTCTACCTTAAATCTTGTTAGTTGTAGAAATCTTGAAACATTCTCCTTACACATAAATGTTTCCATTAAATTACAAGTTTCCTTCACATGTTTTTTGGGATTATTATCAAGGGGAAAATTGCAGGTTCATAAGACCTTCCTATTTGCAAGAAAGTGTTGTTTTTGTAGGTTATGTCCAATCTGAAATGTTTCTTTTTCATTTTTTGTTTTAATATGATAAATCATTTATGTTGTACATGATACAATCATCCAAATGAATTCCTCTTTGCGATCCCCAAACCAAAGCACAAAGAGACTATAAATCTTTTGCAGTTATTCAACTTAATAAAATCATTTGGTTGGCAAGACATTTGAACAAATATAGCAGAACCATTCCGTAGCGAAAATCTTTGAATCCATCCTTAGAACATGCCAAATTGGTAACTTTTAATATCTTTTTGAACGATATTGTATTTTTTTTCTAATTTATTTAGATTAGTTTTCCTTGTAGTGAGAAAAAAAATGGTCGATACATAGGAAATTCATCCACTTTCTTGTGATAATCGATTTCGAATGGTTAAGGTTAGTGCCCTACTATATATACACCTACAATAGATACATTATCACCTAAGAATCATTAATTTCTTACAATTGTTGTTCAGTCTTCTACTTTGTAAAATCATTAGTATAATATGTATGTTAGAAAATAGGACCGCAAAACAATAACATATATACAGTTAAATCAATAAACAAGATGCAAAACACATTAAAACATTACAGAGAGACACAAATATAACGTGGTTCACCCAAACGATGGGCTACCTCCACAAAGAAATTGTCAATCCTTTTATTACAGTCCAGAAAGATGAAGGGATACACCCTGCAACAAAACCATTGCACTTCCTCTTCACGCTCTCATAGTCTCTCTTCTGATACAATACAATACCATACTCAGTCGTTTTACAATGCTATATTTTATAGGGGAAATACAATGGGAAAATTCTAGGGTTAACCCAATACCATGGGTCCGCAAAATTGTTGGCCAACACACATCCCAAAAAAATTTCTCGGGGGCTTCGCCCCCGAACCCCCATTTCTTGGGGGTGCTGCCCTTGAACCCTCGTCTCTCGAGGGCACTACCCCTAAACCCCCGTGTCTCGGGGGCGTTTTCCTCAAGCCCCCTTTTTTGGGGTGCCACCCCGAACCCTAAGGCAGGGGGAATGACTGTACAGTACTCCTACATTACAATCACAACTGAATAATACCTTTGGATATAGAAGATTAGGCTCCACAACCAACAATGTATACCTTCCCACTAGCTTCTCCTATTTCTTTTTCCCATGGTTCTTTTATTATTTTATAGGATGGATTTGCAAGATTTGATGCTCTTACTGTAGTGTATCCTTGAATCGTGGGTTGACCCATAATGGAGTCATAGTTGGGATCGAACAGAAAGATGCTTATGTAGGTGAAAAGGCTCAATAAAAGAGAGGTATTCTTACTTTAAAGTTCCCAATTGAGCATGGGATTGTGACAAACTAAGATGACATGCAAAATATCTAGCATCATACATTCTATACTGAACTTCAAGTGTCTCTATAGGAACAACCTGTACTACTTACTGAAGCACCATTGAATCCAAAGGAAAATATGGAAAATATGACTCAGATTATGTTTGAAACATTTAATGGGGTAGCCATGTATATTGTCATTTTGGTTTCTCTATCTATATATGAAAGTACATGTACAACTTGTAGGTGTACTAAATTTCACTTTATTGTGGTATCTATTTATGGAATCTTATACGAGGCATGTTGAATTTCCTATCATGTAGTGTATTTTGGTCTAGTGGTATGGTGGTACCTACCTCTCATTGTCAATGATCTGAATTTGTAATGAGTCCCCACACACAACATGGGCTCCAATTCCAATTAATTTTACCAACAAAGTAGGATTTTATTTGTGATTCGACGAGCTTGGATTCTTTACTGGTGATTATGGTTATTTTAAATAGTTCTCTTTGGAATGCCATTTTTTACTATGAACTTCATGTCATAGGTATTGTTCTTGACACATGAGATAGTTTTCCACACATTGTGCGAATTTGTGAACGATATGCCCTTCCACATGATATCCCTAGGTTATATGTTTGTGGGAGATATATTAAGGATGCTTTGATGAATATATTGGCATAAAGGGGTTACTTGTTCACCACTACATCAGAGAATCAAATTGTATGTGACATGAAAGAGAAGCTTGCTTATGTGGCCCTTTACTATGATAACGAACTTGAAAAAACCAAGAGTAGTTCATCACAAGAAAAGAGTTATGAGATTTTTGATGGATAAGTCATTACCATTGGTTTTGAGCATTTCAAATGTCATAGGGTTTTGTTCTGGCCATCTCTCATTGGAATGAATCAACAGGTATCAATGAGACTACATACAATTCCATTATGAAATGTGATGTGGATATCAGAAAATTTCTCTATGGAAACATTGTTCTCAGTGGTGGTTCTACAGTGTTTCCTAGTATAGTTGATTGTATGAGAAAAGAGATCATTGCACTTGTTCCTAGTAGCACAAAAATCAATGTTGTTGAACCCCCTAAAAGGAAGTACAATGTCTAGATTGGAGGTTCTATCTTGGCATCAATATCCATATTTCAACAGGTGATTATGAGTTCTTAACATGTTGGGACTTGAGGTTCTTAGTTGGTTTTATGGTTTACAATTTTTATGAGCACAAATATTGTTTCATGATTTCATATCAACTATATATTTGTTATTTTTGCGTGCATATGTGTATTTCCAAGACTAAGTATGAGGAGTGAGGTCCCTCAATTTTCCATAGAAAGTGTTTTTAAACAAAGTAATTTATTTATTATGCTTTATGATAGGCCTTTATATATTCTAAGCATGGAAAACAAGATTATCCAAATTATGTTTTATTATCATGTCTTAGAAATTGCATTTGTATAGTTGACTTCAACATCCTCTAGTGCAACAATCCTTTCAAAACAAAACTTAACTTCCATGTAGCGTGGCATGACTACCAAAGGCTTGGATGTGTGAGCATGTCAATTCATAAATGAATCATGATAAAATTTATAATGTAAAAGCATCATACCTTTGCATCCATAGTCACACAATTTTCACCCTTATTTTTCTTGTAACTGAATCCAAGTGACACATGCAACATAAATTTTTATTGGTAGATGACTCTACTGCCCTTTGTATGTTGGAACATGAGGGAAATAACATGTATCCATGGATGACATATTCCAACTTGTGTATGCAAAGGAGTATAATTGGGTCTAGTTTGGATGGTTTGGAGAATTTATATTCCTTGTACTTAAATTTTCTTACTAGATACTTAAAAGAGCAATGAATTGTGGAGAGAATTCATCCAACCACCCTAATTATAAGTTCAATATTCAAACTAAGGGATCAAAGCTATCCATGTAAAAATTTCTCCAATCGCCTAGAAGCAACCATTCAAAAATGAAAGAAGAAACACATTGAAAAAAGTGGCACTTTGAATGTAGTATGGTAGTTTTCATTGTCTAGGCACTTCAATTCATTGTGTTATTTTTTTCATAAATATGAATACTCCAAAAGAGGTCAACCTATATACAAGAAAGTATTGCTTCTGTCAATGGTCGTAAGTTGTAAACATTGCTTTATCACTTTTTATCCAATTTATGGTTTCGATCCTATTGCAAAATTCCTAAACCAATTTAGAATAGAGACCTTGGTTTGAGTGAATTTATTAAGGTATAAATTGGAGACCTTGAACGCAAGTTTTGCAACTTTTTTTAATCTCCCCTTATTATACTATATTACTAGGTTGAACTACTGCAATAGGTAATCCACTTTAAGTGTTTTCTATTTTGTAGCTTGTATTGAGTCTATAAGTGCTACAATGTTTTTTGGTGTGTATGCATTATCTAGAAAGTGAGAAGATAAAGTGAGAAGAAAGTGTGCTACAACATTCACCATTGTCTCTTACCTAGTCTGAAATATTTTATGAAGATGGAATCTGGAAGCACCTGTTATGTAGTATGTTTAATATATTTGTATCAAGTAACTTAATCTTGTGAAAGATTAGTTCACATCGAATGTATGTATGCAATGAAAATATAGGTTGAGGTATTGAGTCATATGTAAAGCCTAAAATAGACACTTACGGTTTCCAACAACAAAAAATAAGACAATTTATAGTTGTATTTCAATAACAACATACCTCAACTTGCAAAAGACAATTGCCACTCATGTGAAGTAAGATTTATAACAACATGTATCGATCATTAAATTTTCTAATTGAAAGATCCAAAAATAACTCTGTCATAAAAAAACTCAATTTTTTTTACAATACGACATCATTACACGATGAGGCACATATAGTGTAGTATTGGCTTCTTCCTTTGTTAATGAAATAGCCACACCATGATAGACACCAAAAAATTTATAAAAAACGAACTTATACATATTAGAGAGGTGTAACAATGTCTATCAATATATCTTGATGGAATATATGTTTACACTAATTTATCTTTCACACTCTCCTCTAATGTAGACATCATCCCAAACATTAGATCAGTTGACATCCTCTTAATGTCTGAGTGGTGATTTATCGTAAATGATAGTAATTTAAAAACAATGTTTTTTCTTCTTTATGGAGGGGTTTTAAATTGACTTTTCAAATTTGATACATGCCATCCATTTGGTTACACAGAAGTTTTGTGTTGGTGAAAACCAAAATGGCATTTGCAGCATAATTTTGTGCCACTCTAGCCCTTCAATAAGGGAAACATAAAATGCTTGGTTGTTTTTTTTCCTAACATGTATATCCCACTTACTTTAGAAAACCTCATGGAAGCATTATTGTATAGGAAATAAGCAATGATTGTCTGTCCTAGGTTGGGGTAACATGACACCTCAATGCATAATGTCCATTTTGTGGCCATCGTGGATGTTTTGAACGACTTGAAAAGATAAAAAAAAAACATAAACATAAACAATTTTTGATGAGATGCTAATCAAACAATAAAATCACCTGTCTTTAAAATGTCACAAGAGAGCTTAAAGTAGGAAAATGGTATCTCAACAAAGCATGCGGAAATCATAAAAAATACATAATTCATTCATTGAACAATTAAATCTGCAAAACCATTAAATTTAGTAACTAATTTTTGTAATTCATAACATTCATATTCTTACTTTTTAAAATAAGCAATTAACCCCAAATGGTTGTTCCAACACCATTAAATATAACTACTTTATTGTATTTCCATAAAGATGAACTGTTTATCGATTTCTCTTTCCAGTTCTAGAACCAGTAAAGCAAGGAGTTTGAAAAAAACCATTTTAGGAAAATGTAACCTTCCAAATCCAACATTATCTGTAGAAAGTATGCTTGTGTAAATATGGTTCCTTTGGAAATTGATGAACTGTTTATCGATTTCTCTTTCCAGTTCTAGAACGATTAAAACAAGGAGTTTGAAAAAAATCATTTTAGGAAAACGTAAGCTTACAAATCCAATATTATCTGTAGAAAGTATGCATGTGTAAATATGGTTCCTTACACAGGTATATTATGTAAGCTCACAAAAGTATGTTTCCAAATCCATATTTAACAACATTCATATTCTTTCATATTCTTGACTCTAAACTACTTATACACCATTAAATTTAATAAAGGTTGTCGAATTCCATCTCTCAACCCTGTAGACTTAATAGTAAAAAAGAGACATTTAACTCATGTTTCAAATGTTAATGCTGTGGAAACCATGTAAGTTTTATATATATAACTACACTCAAGGAGAAAAATATACGCATATATAGAATGATTGTTGGGAATTCATGAGTCGATGGGGAAGTCCTTCCAATTAAGTTTTATTTGAGCTTTGAATTTAGAAAATTCAAAATAAAAGTTTATTTTCTTAAACATAGAATATATAGTAGCTATTAGAAGTTTAACAATGTTGGTTGTGGAGTATGATCTTTTTTATTTAAAAGTTTGTGTTTCAATCATGTTTGGATCGTGATATCATTACCTGGGTGTGGGAGATTTTCGGCCACTAAAGTTACCTTGTAAAATATTGTAATTTCAGATTCATGACTTGGTCAATAATGGGTGGATGATTTACCAGCCCATGGTTTTGGCGACCCTGTGGTATTTTCCCATGCTATTTCATTTATAAAAGGAAGACATTGTAATATGGATAGGCATTGTATTATAGCATTGTAAAAATGATCTATGTGATTGTGTGAGAGAGACCGTGAGAAAGTGAAGAGAAACTGTAGTGGGTGTGCTGCAAGTTGTATCCTCTTCATTTTGTTGAGTGATATAATAATAAAGGAATGGAAATTCAGTGTATGGAATTATCCCATCTTCAGTAAACTATGTTATATTGATATCTCTCCTGTAATGTGTTTATGTGTTTAATATTTAAATCTTGTTTATTATTATTGATCTATAATCTTGTCTTTCTAACCAACAAAAGAATATTGGTATCGTTTTGTGTGAAAAGTTTATATATGTATTCTCAGAGTCAAAATTCGTGGGTGCATTCCCCGATATTTCTAAATCAGTGTGGATGAATGGTTATGTTTGTAACTATAGAGTTATGGATACATATAAATAAAATGCAGAATAAATCCAAGGAAAAGTAACACCAAATTATGCATCCTTTGACATTTTGTATGTGCATATATGTGTATATAAGTTTGCTTTCTGGGTTGTGTTTTCCGTTATGTAATTGTGGGTGTAAGTACTGTGCACATATAAAAAGGAAACATAATATAAGTGATGCCATCAACAAATTCATCTTTACATCCCAACTGCAACATAACACTCCAACAGGAAGAAACCCTAAAAACCTGGTTTCTAGAAAGTTTGCTTTCACAAAAACATGTTAAATAATGTAAACCAAAGTATAAGGAAATCACTTTGTTTGATAGGGGGGAATTGTGTGTTTTCTTTCACGTACAAATGTTGGAAATTTCCAACACCAATGCCTCACATTGACTGTTCAAGTTTCAACTTGACTCATTCAGGGACACCATTGGTGTCTCTTTTCTAAGTACGAGATTGTTAACGGAATTATCGTAGAAGTTTAATCCAATGGTATTACATTTGTCCCTCGTATGTTAGCACTAGTTGCAATGAAAACATGTATTACTGGTCACTAAATCTAAAGAATGGGAAGAGTTGGAGATGTGATGCTAACTGCGGACAATGTGATACAGGTGACAGGCATCCAATCTTTTGCAACAGGTGATGTGAGCAGTGCCATGGACAAACTTTCCAGATTGCATATTAATCCCATATGTGCAAACCCATTTTGGCAGCTGTCTCTGTAGTGTCATCCAAGATGTAGAGGATTGCAAGTGTTCACAAATACGAATACGAGAATGGAAACAGTGGGTAAATCAAGCAATGTGAGGACTTTACTGGTCATACACACCAAGATCTTGTTAGGAGGCCAACGAATGTCTGAGATTATGGACATGTTTAATAGCATCATTTTTTTATTGGAATGAGTCATCAATTGCAGCAATAAACAAGAAAAATAATCTTAAGGCCATTAGGTAAAAAGAATTGTTCTGTCTAAAGTACTTTGACTCTGTGGTAGAGGTTACCTGCAGAGTCGCAGACTACTCCCTTCTTATTTATCCCTTCTTTATTAATTTGATATTAAATAAGACAAATGAACCAGGATGTCGAACCTGGTGACAGAGAAAGCACGGAGCTGCCGCACTCAGTATTGAAAGGAGGTCTTGGGCCACAATCGATTTTGATACTTGTTCCTCTGAGAGAGAGCAATTGACACAGAGTTAGTAAGTTGTTTAAATACTTCGCAAAGTTCAATGTTTTGATAAGGGTTGTAAGACCGTCAAGCAATGACAATTTCTTGAAACAAAGCATGTCAGAGATAGTCCCAAAACATGGCTCTTAAACTCACCTCTGGTTTCCCGGTGAAAGAGACGGGGATGCAACAACAACGTAGCGGGGTAATATATGGTGAGAGCATTCGATTGTGGGTTTGAAGTAGAGTTGACGGGGATGCAACAACATTATGCAGTCTGGTTTATTGTGAAGGAATGAGAGAGAAGAATTCTCAGCAGAGTTCATCGTCGATATAGCCATTAGAGGAAATTTCAACTCAAAATGGGCCTCCTAAAATGAACTAATAAAATAATAGTTAAAATAATAAAATAATATTTATTAATTTTGGAGGGAGAAAAGAAAAAAACTACTTTTTTGTTTGTATTTTTGACATATCTCCTTGTGTTTTTACTCAAATTTCGATTGGGAGAGCTCGTTGGATGCAGAATTAAATTCCGCATCCAACGAGTACCCACTCGGCATACTTTTCACGGACCCCGCTACCCCAAAAACAAGAAATACCTGAAAAAACAGAATGATGACATCATCATTTCGTTTTTTCAGGTATTTCTTGTTTTTGGGGTAGCTGGGTCCATCAAAAGTATGCCGAGTGGGTACTCGTTGGATGCGGAATTTAATTCCGCATCCAACGAGCTCTCCCAATTGAATTTTGAGTAAAAACACAGGGAGATATGTCAAAAATACAAACAAAAAAAGTAGTTTTTTTATGATAGCTATCCCCAAATTTATATTAAAAAAGTGTTTAAGACCTATACGGTATTTCAAATTTAAAGCAATTTCATTGGCTAACACATGATGACATGGAATTTGAATAAAAGTTAAAAGGCCCATTTTGAGTTGAAATTTCCTCTAATGTTTCTTTTTGGAGTGTGGATCAAAGCAGAGTTCATAGCAGAGTTCGATAGGGACGTGGATGCAGAGTTGGGAAGATGGAGTGGTCACCACAGTAAATGTGATGGACATCCATGCGACGACAAGATAGCGCGTTTGCAGGAGTTTATTGATCCCAAGATGGCGCATTTGCAGTAGTTGATTGATCCGGTGAAAGCATTCTATTTTTTGAGTTGATTGACCCAGTAAAAGGATTTTTTTTTTCAACCACGAGAAACTCTCCATGCCGCTCAGTACCAAGGAAGCCTTCGTAAACTCGATTTTTAGCTTTTGTAAACTGAGCTCAACTAATCCGAGCTCACCTCGTGCTGCACCATCCATCCCATCCTTATCAAAGTGAGCTCAATTAATTCACCATCCATCACATCCTTATGAAAGTGAGCTCAATTAATTCAAGGTCACCTCCTGTTACACCATCTATCACACCTCTCACCATAAGATTTGAACATAGGACCTTCATGAAGACTAAACCTAGATTTAAACATATAACCTTCATGAACACTAAACCCCACCGAAGCCAATTACTGAGCACGTCATAACTAAAACCCGTCAAAGCATTTATCCTATGACATGCGTGAAGGAGCTCGCACGAGATTGAGATCGGGATGGGCTATGCCGAAGGACGTGACCATTAACGAGATCGGTTAACATAGTTGTCTAACGCCGATTCAAATCGTTAAAGCATTAGCTACTATGATATTTTGCATGCAATAATGCACTTGGATCGACTCCTCTAGCTGCTACATTTTTAAGCCAATCGTAAGGAGATTGCGAATCATGACTGTCCCTCCATTCAAATTTTCAATGCATCTTGACCATTTGTAGTAGGTATCCTTCAAGGTTTTTAAAAGTAGGGTTTTAAATCCACCTCTTTGTGAATAGGAGAATGGCATCTATAATATATGCTTCATATATTCAATGGTCGTGGACTTGTGGTACCAAAAAATATTCAATATATTTTTATATATTGAAGGGGCATTTGTGGAGCAGTATCTGAATCAACTCAAATGCTTATGACGGTCTAAATCTCATAGAGTAATTATTGCTAAAACTCCATTTTTCATTTTTCATTGTTAAAATTGTAATTTTTATAATTTGAGATTTTTTTAAATTTGATATTTATTTTAAATCAACAGTTTGTAATAGCTGAAATCACATAATTACAAGAATTACATTTTTCAGTCAAAATTTTAAGTTTTAAAAAAGATTTTAGAGAAGAAGGTAGTTCACCTTTATTGACTTTTCTGACGTGGATAATATTTATTTTATTTCTCAATCTAAAATCAAAATTGTTAATATTCAAGAAAATGGTGCATTGTTTATATTTTAGAATTCCGTGTTGGTATATAATCTATGTTTTTCTAAGATTGCACAAGAATGAGACAAATGTACTGTAGAAATTGATTCTAATTCTCTAGTTGTTTTTTGAAATTGGAAATAAACAGTTATAAATAATTGAAAAAAAAGAATATAAAAAATAAGTGATAGTTGAGGAATGATGAATGGATAACTCCTACATTACAACAAAACCCTGTGATTAGCGTCTCTTTTAGCTTCCTTTTTAGCGTCCACTATCACTTTTAGTGTATTTTTCATCATTTTTTGGACAAAGTGGACACTTTTCCACGAGATGGCATTTTTAATGGCGTTTTTTGCGTCCCTTTTTAAAAGTTGGTACTATTTTGGAAGCTAATTAGCATCCCAATTAGCGTCCCAATTAGAGTCCCACATAGCCTCCAAATTAGCATCCCAGTTAGAATCCCAATTAGCATCCATTTTTAAAAGTTGGTGCTATTTTTGAAGCTAATTAGCATCCTAATTAACATCCCAATTAACGTCACAATTAACATCCCAGTTAGAATCCCAATTACCGTCCCAATTAGCATCCTAATTAGTGTCTGATTTTAGAAGTTGACGCTATTTTGGATGCTAATTAGCATCCCAATTAACGTCCCAATTAGTATCCCAATTAGAATCTCAATTAGCATCCCAATTAGCATCCCTTTTTAAAAGTTGGGTCTATTTTGGACGCTAATTAGCATCCCAATTAACTTTCCAATTAACATCACAATTAGCATTCCAATTAATGTCCCAATTAGTGTCCACAAAAGCATCCCATATAACGCCAAGAATAACCTCGAAAAAAACGTCCTGAATAACATAGCACCATATATTAATCCAAGGTTAGCGATAGGAATTGTGCCATGAATTTCAGCAGGAAAAACATCCAACATAGCACCAAGTATAGATCTAGGAATTGTGCCTAGAAAACATCTAACATAGCACCAGGTATAGATCCAAGTATAACACTTGGAATAATGCCAGAAATTTCGAAAGGAACTGCGCTACGAATTGCACTAAGTTTAAAGATAGGAATTGTGTTCGAGAAATCTCTGACATAACATCAGATATATCAATGTCAATGTCAATCATCATGATCCATGTGATAGTACTTTTGGATCTTGATTTATCATAGTGGAACCAAAATGACCGTAATCATGAAACTTTTGGATCATGATTAATCCTAATGAGGGTTAAATTACCTCAATGTCACCTAAATTGCTCTTATGGCATTTTATTGTCCCCAACAACATTTGATAGACCCTAATGGAATATGATTGTCCCTAAAAACATGACGATGATGCATTACAATAATTATGATGGAGCGTATGGATATGATTTAATAAGTATAAGAGCATATCATACATTCTTGTGAGGTAGTATGGCTGCTTGCTCATTATTACCACAATTGTATTGATGATGACTACGACGATGAATATGATGTTGATTTATTGTATGATGACGATGACGATGTGGACGTCAACAATGATTATGCATGTGGTATCACTTTTGGATCCTAATTGATTTTAATGGCACCTTAATGTTTATAATGACATCTAAACAACCCTATTATCATCGAAATGACTGTAACGACATCAAGGATGATTTTAAGGAACCATACTTATTTAAAAGTGTATAAATGTTGGCGAATATTAGCAATTCTTAAAACGCAAACTATAAAATGATTGGTGATATTTTTCAAAAAATATTTTAATTTCCAAGGATTTTATATCGTTTATATAATAATTTGGCGATTTTTCGGGTGAAAAAATTTACCCCATCAAAATTGGGTGAAACAGGGCTTCAAAAAATGCAAAATGGCATATCTTTTTTGGGATAAAACATGGAAAAATATTCCAATGGGATAAAATTCGACCCTAAAATTATCCCTAAAGGACATATAAATGACCTTAAAAATTACATGACATGAATCCTAATGTTGATGAGTGATTAATAACACTTATGGCATATGCATGACCATAATAACAATGATGATGATGATTTTGTTGATGATGTACTTGATGCTGACGATAAGGATGCTAACAATGATGATGATAATGAGGATGATGATCAAGATGATGTTGATGTACCATCTACAATTGACGATGATGATAACAACATCGATATCCACGATGATCATGCATGTCATAATACTTATGTATACTGCAGGACTTGAGATATTGGATTTAATAAAAAGTAATAGAGGTTGTGAGGTGTTGACCATAAAAATATTGTTAGCCATTGTGAGGTTGTGGGTTTTACATTGGATGATATGGCCATTGGGTTTAGTAGTCCTCCCCCCACCCCCCTACACCCCCCTTTCTTAAAGGTAGTACAATACCACCTATCATGGTGCTACCAAAATGTCACCCTACAAGGTTGTTTTGGACACCCCCCCCATCCATACCCTCATTTTTACCAAGAACATCTAAGGCACAAGAAGTGGATATCAATCTTAACACAAAAGCTAACTTTATTTGTACTCTTAAGGAAATTTTGGTCTTGGTTTAAAATGGAATGAAGCAACAAGAATTTCAATAATTCTCATTGTGTTACTTTAAAGAAATGGACCAATTGTTTTTACATATTTGGCCTTATAAGCGGACATCTCTCAAGGAAAAAAGTAGTTAGTTGCTCAAGTTTTATGGAATTGGTGGATTTTTCGTTAAATATTCAGAATAATTGCTTCAATTTTCGGTGATTCTTTTGAGGTTTGTCAAATTTCTATTAAAGTTTAAACCAGTTTCGTTTATTATGTGAAACGCCCTTGAACTGACATATTTGAGTGTTATTTTGCATTATAACTACTTTGAAGACAGGCGACAGACTTTGATAAACTTTATTGAATATATTTTTTTTGCACAATGGCAAGTCTTAGGTCATGGGATGCAGGAGTGTCCTATGGATAAAGTATTCCTTTGAAATAAAATGTTGCAATTTCAATTACACCATTTACGCAACATGTTAACCTTGCCAAATTTGGTACGTTGTATTACGTGTGGACCGACATTAACCTCTGAGAATGGATCATAGTCTAAGAAGAAAATCATGGATGGTTCACATGGATTTTTTACACCTTTTTTTTAATCTTACAATATATTGATACCCCAAAGAAACTTCACATACTTTCTTTTCATTTGATGTAATTTAGATAACTTTTTAGATCATGGAAAAAGTGCCTATGTCTATTGTCAAATTTATGTTGCCCCATACCTTTATTTCAAGTAATCTTGCTCATTGGTCAACTAAGATACAAGAACATTATTTTGAAATGTCTACTTCTCATACTAGTAAAGGGCATTATTTGGCTTTTCGATATGAGATTGAGTAGCATTTGTCTTAGCCTACTTGTTAGGATTTTAGACAGGACCACAATTACTTGAGGAAGCCCAAAGGCTCACTTGAAGCGACCAACTTTATGTTTAGTTAAATTGAGCCACATTTATGGTAAATTTTATCTAGGTGGGATATAATATGTTTAAATAATTAATTAGTTATATCGATATGCCCACTACTTATTTTAGGTACCAAATCCTTCCTAGAAATAAGATTTAGAAATCTTTCTCAACCTTATTTTTAGTCCTAAACCCCCATATCTTTTACTCTTGGCTCAACAGAAGCACCACGACCTCCATGGGATGTAAAGAGTACAAAAAGTATTCTTCCAAGCAAGGTATCATACAAATCTCAAGGTTGTCAATCTAGAGTGTCCATAATATTTCCCTAACCTCTATGCATTACACAAGAACAAGCCTAGCTTTACCCTCTGCCATGAATTTAGCAGCTAGCTTTACGCAAAGTGTCTCTTCCAACTGTGGAGCATAGGCAATGGATTAGGTCATTAAAATTAAACTAATAAATTAAATTTGGTGTTCAAATCTGTATGAATCACCACCATAAGTTTCATAAAAAACAAAGCCAAACTAATTGACTTTAGCTACCAAAAATTTGGTGGGTCTTGATGTGACACGAGAGCCAAAGTAATCGACTTAAGCTATCAAAATTATTGGGTCTTCAAGTGACACGAAATAAATAATTAACTTAAAGGAATAATGGTCAAATTTATGTAAAGTTTAAGTATAAAGATATAAATTTAAGTTCAATTTTGTGATATTTTAGTGCGAGAGTTTTATAATGATTTTAACTCTATATAATGATGGTTTTAAATCTAAACTTGGTGTTGGATTTTATTTTTAAAAGTTTGGCTCATTATACACCAACTATATGTTAACATATAGTTTGGTTCATTGAGTTTTTTAACATGTAGTTTGGTTCATTCGTTCATTTACAAAGTATTTGTTTACATAGTATACCATTGTATTTGGAAAATGTTCGTTATTTTTTCAATAAGTAGGTGATTTATTTCTTATTTAGTTTTTCTTAGCATAAAAGATGTTCTTATTCAATCTTTCAGAAATTTAGTTTATATTATCATAGTTATCATTGAAATCCAATGGATTTAAATGAAATTCATAGGAATTTCCCTTTACGTCTAATGTATATAAGTTTTAATAAAAATCATGGCTTGAAGGGCTATATTGCATATGCATGTTTTAATTTGTTGTAGTTATTTTATGATTTTGGTTGAGTGGTCACCATGAAGGTTATTAATTCTACCTATTTCATTGAAGCCATTTGGGTGTTTACCTGTATGCTACACCCTTCTCCAATTTTACCTTTAATATGCAATAAATTGGATCTTTGATCATGAATAAGGATGCTTAGCACACACTTTTCATCTTTTCGAATTATCTTTGTTTCTTCAAAACATTGAGAAATCAATTCGATGACTAAGTCATGAAATCGATTTGATGGGTAAGTAATTTTTTTTAGCAAAATAATTTTCCTTTTTGTTACCAACTGTGACAAAGTACCATATAGAACATATTTCTATAGTTTATATAGCAATTATTTTTTTTTAATGGAGAGACACCTCACGAAATTTTAAATTTTATTAAGAAAAAACAACATGATTTTTCAATGTTTTGTATACCTTTCCAAAGAAATTAATCTTGCCTAAACATTAAGTTGCCCAAAAAGGCCCTGGTTTTCTTTCACTTGCTGAAGAGAGTTCATTTCCGGTGCAGAGGAGAGTTCATTTCATAGATTTTGTTAATTGGTGCAAATTGAACTGGGTTTCAAAGGTTTTGTAAGGAGATCGCACTTATGGGAGAACATTGGACTATATCTTGATGATTCTTCATCTCTATTGCAATAAGAGAGGGTTTATTTTCTCTGCGATTATCCCTTGTGAAGAGGGCTCATTCAAATTGATTCTGTGGTTGCATTGTGAAGGTCATAGGCTATTGGATAATCCAGGTGGGAGAGACAGGGGATTCCTATTTACTATTTGTTTGTGTACATCCCTCCATTTGAAAGGACATGCCATTCATCCAAAACCAAAAGGAAGAGTTGTTGCAGTGAAGGGGGAAATACTGAGAATGTTGCAGACACGTACATGAAGTCTTGGGGAACGGAAAGACCAAATACACAACAATAACTCATATACTTTTACTGTTGTTACTAAATGCTGCAAGAAGGGCAACTGGGTGTTTCATCTCTATGGAGGGTGTTGAACATTGGCATCATAGTGTTATCATAAATCTGTTGTTGATGAGTGGAAGAGGTTATCTTGCTGGTGGAGTTGCCACAAGTCAAATTTGTTGCATTTCTACATTCCCAGGCATTTAAGTAGCCCATATTTCTGAGTATTGATTTTGAGTTTATGCATATCTAGAGAAATGCTCATATTGTATTTTCATTTTATATGCCAGGCCATTCTGAAACATCTCAATCCTTGAGAATTAGTGTTATGAATTTGGAAGGTGACCAATGGTCCAATACACATCAAATATTGAATAAGTCTGTTTTAGAATGGTCACCAGTAACTTGTAAGGAAAGGTTTAGTATTCAAATTTCAATCTTCCATGTGAAGCCAGTTTATATGGTTTCTGTAATATCAACTTTCAAGGCATTCAATCTCTATTATTGTTTTACTGCATAAGATCATTTTCTAGAGAAAGATAATATTTTCATGATAGTAGCATTATTTTATTTAGTCTATTTTGTGTTTTTATGATTTGTCTTTTGTCTTTCTTGAATGCAGGATTTCTCAAGGATCACATCGACTAGAGCCATGACATATTGTTTTATTCAAGCATTTCGAGAAGGGACCCAGAACAACCTATGGAAGTCTATTGAATTCTATGCATAATACCATCCGTGAAACAGGGGAAAGCACTAGTGGGTGATCCTGTCAATTCGCTTATCACTATGCTTTTAACTGGAGCCAATTACAGTGGTGGGATTACCCAGGTAACATTTATAACCATAGAAATTCCACTTTTAATTTATTGTGGAACTGCTTAAAGATGCCCATCAATTGCAAGAATACAATATAGATTATTGCAAATCCTTTTCAATATTGGAATATGTTATTTTCCTAATATGACATTGGGAATCTGAGAAGATCTAGAAAATAAATTTTAAAGCACAGTAATCAGTAATGTAATTTAACTTGGAAACTTCAAACCTTTTCACAGAAGCATCCTCCATGCTGTAACATTGACTGTGCTTTACTTTTCTTCATCACAAAACTCGAAAAAAGTTCTTCTGCCACACTCTCATGGACTACATTAAACATCAAATTTATCATAGTATGTCTCTTGTATATCAGATACTTAAAATTTCACTGTTGGAATTAGAAGTAGGCAATGAATAGAGATGGATTTCAAGTTCCAAAGTCTTTTATAGTTCCCTTTTTCAGCTAATTGTTTACTTGGCCATATGAGCATATTTAGCTCACTTGAAAAGGACGACAGTCAGCCTTCCTGTTGTATAATTTGCTTACCTAGTATATAATGGTCTCTCTTTTGAAAAAGGGGTGGCTTTATTTCGTCCAAAACAGAACTAATATATATATGATCCAATCGTGAACTCCATAACAATCTACATTGGTAGCCATTTTTTAGTCTTATTGCCTTTATAATGTTGGATGGTCACACCCATATCAAATTGAATAGGCACAGTCGAGCAATCTAGCCTGGTATCGAGTCGCAAGAGCCCAAGAGCCCAGTGGAAGGGCCAAGCCAAGCTGAGTATCCGAGTATCCCCATCAATTATCTGAGAGTATCCCAATCGAGCCCGGTATGTAAGCCAAGTATGAAAGCTGATTTCTTGGTGTACTTATAAAGAGAGAGGCTTACCTCCTTTCCCAATGCTAGTTATCATGGCCCAGTAGACACCCTGGTGTAATTAACCATTTGGTCCATTTTGCAAAAAATTATCCAGAGTCTAAATTAAATAAAAAACCACAAAATGAAAAAAGATTGCTATGATTTATGTACTACAAAATATATCTCATTATCTCTTAGGAAGACCCTTCAATTTTTTAATAGATCACTCTACCAAAGAAAAAGTGAGGACAGAGCCAGTTTACCACCTAGTGAACCACCACCTTATGGAGGGATACCAGCTTGATTATTACGTATAAGGAATCTCGTCCTAGATGGTAGCTGGTTCTGCTCGAGCAAGTGAGGATACTGGTTTTGCTTTAGGGGTGTATGGAATTGTGTTGGTAGGGATAGAAAGTGAGCATATGCAGCAATATGGGGGAGCACCCGCTCAACCTTATTGATTAAATAGGAGGGTAATTCGCTATCCCTTTGGTCAATTTAGTCACATGGGTGCACATACTTCAATCTTATGCATTCACATTGGAAATAGTTTACCTTCAAACCCAGCTTTGGCCTATAAATACAAGCCTCTTCAATGCATTAGTTCATCC
>LPNX010580493.1:0-51159 GCA_001517045.1 Pseudotsuga menziesii | reverse complement strand
CATATCTCTCTCTTCCCCACCTTGCAGTAGGGTCTGTAAGTTAAATTTATGTGGAAAAGAAAAATTCCACTGGATCATTTCATTTAGGAGATGAATGGACACGCATTAACCAAACTGACACATGTGTGGTAGTAGTTATCCTAAAAATATATCTACTCATTGTTTTGACATTCAGACCACGATAAATATTATCTGGGAAGTGCTTGTGATAATGTAATGGGTCTTGAAATGTGGAATAATTGCAACAATGGTATTGAATCCCATGGTTGGTAAGTTCTTATACCTTATATATATATATATTCGCGGGGCGGGGTGGGTTAATATCCATACAGACAAGGTTTTTTTCACCAACTATTCAAATCATAGAGGGTTTAAAAATTCCTCTGGAATTTTTTTACAATCGCAGCAGGGTCTAAACCTACACATTTATCATCTCTCACACTTCTACCTCCTGTCACTCTTAGTTTCATTTCATACATAGCCAAAAAAGTCATTCCCTCTCTCACCTCTCTATTGTTGCTGTGACTTGAGTCCTGTCACTTATAAATTCATGCCATGTTTTGGAAAATGCATTCCCATTAGTGAGGTATGGAAGTGAAGGTTCCTACTCAAGAAATTCCTTCCATGGTAATTCAAGTAATCAAATTCACCTAATTGCATTAATCTATAAAAAAAACAAGAACAACAAATAACCAAGGTGGAATATGAAATTTTTTTTTTTGTTTGATACAGGATGGCCAAAACCCCAAAGGTAGTGTTGCATCACATGTGCATAGCAGGGAGGTTTTCATGAAGTTTTGTCTACCTTCTTCTACCATTATTTTGCTTAGAAATCACTAGAAATAATAGTGGATATAACTGGGAGCTAAAGGAAGAGATAATGAGTGAGGCATGTGCACTTCTAATAACATGTCCCTTAGCTTAGTGTGGAATTCAAGGAAAGATGTCGATGGTTGTTTGGTAAATAGTCGAACAATCAATTGACAATTTATTCAAGTTTAAAGATAGCATCACTGTAATTTGTGATAATTTCATTCACTTTAAGTTGTGAATGTATGAAATTATGATGTATTCAACTTTTGAATTGGTTATTGAATGAGCTACATTGTTCATGGTTTATCGAATATGGAATTCATTTAGCTAAATATTGCATAATTCGCTATAATCTTGTTATGACCATTGTTGAAAAAATCATCATTTTATGAGTAATCCCAAGTCAATCTATGCTCGGCCTTGCTGTTGAGCTGAGATGAGTTAACTTGTTCACAAGTCAAACTAAGCATAAATGAGCTAGACTTGTGAGTACCCATGGGTTAGAGCCTATCTATGAGAAACTTGTTGGCTATTTACTACCCAACATATCCAATTTGTAGGAAGAGATGGAAAACCTTATTGAAATCAAATATAACTGCCAAAAATTAAAATAAACCCCCTCACTTTGAACCATTTCTAATTCTTGAACTTTTGTCAAATTTTTAGTGAGTTTGAGTTGAACTCTTACACTAACCAGGCTGAGTTGTTCACCGAGCTGATGTTTTCAACATTGGTTATGACTTGTTCAAATGGTTCTTGAATGAGAAGTTTATTTAATACAAGGTATGTAAAAGGGTAAAAGTGAAGCAACTTATATGATTATTATGTCCCTGGACAATAAATTTTGTCTTAAACACAATATAATTGGGATATTTTGAATGTAAGTTGATTATTGTATAATAAAGTTGTAGTTTAAGTTTTTTGATAGTCGTAAAAGGCCATTTAGGGGAAATCAATCTTAAGTCAATTAGCATAAGGTTGTCCCTTGGTTTTGATCTCTGCTTTTGCTTAGTGGTTTCCAACTATTTGTTTTGAGTCCATGGTTTTAGACTTTTAGTAAAACAACCCATCTATAAATATAGGATTATTGTCATCATTGTATCATCTTGATTTTGGATTAGTTGGACTGTTATGTGTCTATCACTTCTTGGTTGTTGTGATCTGCTTGTCTGTCCTTTCCCTGTTTTTATTTTTTTATTTTTTATTTCATTTTCCTCTCATTTGCACTTTTCTGTTGAGTCTAGGTCATGAAATATTTATCTTTATTCTCAGAAGTACAATTTGTCACATTCTGTTGCAATCTTGTCTTACATTGTAATTTTCCATTGAACTTTGTCTCTTTTCCATGGTATTGTTCAAAGGAATTTGAAGCCTGCTTGAGAGATGTCAGTTTATCAAAATCTGGTGAATCCCAAGCATACTTGATTGGTCTTAATATTTGATGAACTTATTTCCATACCAAGATGAACTTACAACTCACCTTAACTCTGATTTATCTATTTGGAACCTAATATAAGATGAGATTTCCAGAAGTGGAAGGTAAGGATCTCTGTAACAGCTTTTCGTACACTGTCACAATTTATTTGCAATTTTCTGACACTTACAGTACTAATCATAATAGTAGCTTTACAGGCTTAGATTTTCCAAATTCCAATCAATAATTTAGATGTTATGAATATATGACATCAAACTAAGCTCAAACATTATAGATCTCAAGTTATGTCCTCTTATATTCTGTATATCAAAGCAGGAATGCAATTTTGTAGGGGATGCTTTTTCTTGGTTTGCATATGATTGAACTGTTCATTATATTTTTGAATGGATTTTGTACATGAGTCCTACCATTTTTCAATCCAACGATACTTCTATATAAATCAAGGGTTGGTATTTAGCTAATCCAGTTACATAAAAATTTTCAAGCATTCATATCTGATTGTATTTCTTATAAATACCATTCCAATTGCAAATTGGTTTCATACATATTGCATTATTGGCAATGATATATGATACATTGAACTTGTTTAGATACGTATTAGTAGAATATATCTCCTGATATCATTATCATTAGAAAATATCTACATATATCATATTCATTAGAAAGCATCTCCAAAAATCAATATCATTAGAAACAACTCATCTTGTTGTCATTTCATCTCTAGTCAATCACCTTTGTTGAAATGTCTCTCTTGACCAAGAAAGGAGGGATTCTCAAATAAGAATCACTTCCCAATCTCAACATCCTCCCAATTTGATTTGGTCCATTGGGAAATTCCATCACAGGTTGCAGCTCGTGCACGTCAAGTAGGGAGCAAACAAGACTTTATGCTTGGAGGTAAATGGCATCCCATAGTGAGCTGGGCTGAAATCGATTCAGAGCTTGATCCTGATGAAATGGAAAAGGTAACTTGTTTGTTTTTGTGTGGATTTGTTTGTACTTGAAAGGCACATTATTGGAGTTTTTGTTTTCTAAACTTGTTATTTGTAGTTATATTTTAGTAGGTTTTGTGCAAATACCTTTGAAATATCTTTCGCTGCTTGTTCATGATGTCTGCTTTAATACAGATAAAAATTGCATTTATAGGAAATTTTCCAAAATAATGCCAATGAGGACTTCTTAAGAAAACATTTTGAGCCCTTTGGGAACATATTGTTTTCCTCATTGTATCAAAATCATAGCATCAAATATTTATTCTGTTATTTGTTGTGATAATTGTATATTGAACCAATGTGTAGAATTATGTTATTTACTATTCCCCCAATTTGTTGGTATGGATGCAATTGGAGAGAGTTGCAATATCTAGAAAGAGTAATATGCCTGTTGGGTTTATCCACTACTCAGCGCGTTCTGCAAGCCCTTTTGATAGATGATGTAAATATTTTGCAGATAGTAATTTATTTATTTATTAAGGTCATTATTTATTAGAATCATCAACACAAATATTGATGGTTTCTCTATCAATCACATAAAACAAGATTGATGGTTGCATGAGATGTGCTCCCCCCAGAAAAGTCACTGTTTTCACCTGATGTGTGATTAGTAAATTATAATTTGCAAGCCAATATAATCTTAGGCTGACAATCGCCTATCAATTTAGAGAATGCTAGGTTTAATTTGCCCCTTTTTTATTCCATTTGTAATTTTGATTTCCAGTGAATTACTTTGAATCATTTCTATTCTCATTTGTAAATTTATGTTTGAATCATTTCTATTTGCATTTTTTCCCTTTCTTCTTATAGTTTTCATCCTTAGCACTATTGACATTATAAAAACTTCTTTTGATTAATGTTGCTTGTTATTTTTTGTTTTTTTTATCAATCCTTAAATTTTGGTGCTTTATCTTTTATATCTTGCATTTTTCCTTGTATCTTTTTTAGTGACCATGTAAAAGAATCATCAGAATCTATACATTTTCCAAGGAAATGAATCCCTAATTCTAATATGCCAAATTGTCTTGTTCAGGTGACAGGCTATGTTTATGGATTCATGTGTGGAATTACTTTGAAACTTTATTTTTGGCTTTTCATTCGTTTTGCTGATGGTAAATTGTAAAGTTGTTTTGGGTAATGAAAAAATGCGAATTATTTTATGATTAATGTTAAACTTATTTAATGTTGTATTCAAGGTTCCAGTTGTGGCAGATCCATATGAAGTAGTTGTTCTTTCATTGCCTACTTCTGTTACATATCACTTTCTTCGTATCTTTCACCAAGGTCTTGCTACTCGATATAATCTAAGTGTTAGTTTTTGTATGCTTTTACAGACTGTTTTTTGGCTATAATAATGGCCTACTATTATGGCATAAAATTAAGCATGTCCCTTCCACTAACGTATTTTGAAGACGTACCTAAAGTGGAATGAATTAGTGTTTAATCAAAATTATTGTTATTGTGCAGAGTAGAACTATAAAGAATTTTGCAGTACTAATGGTCAATAACAAATAAGGAATGTGGCCAATTAGTTAACCCAGACATATATCTATTCCATAAAAATGGTTCAGTGTTATTATTATCTTACCTCAACTGTTGTACAAGCTCTTCTCCAACTATGTGCGAGGCTAAAAAGGGTGCATGCCATAGCATTGTGTTTCCTTGAAAGAGGTGGATTGGTTTCTTTGCTCATCTTTCCTACTAGTGGATTATTTTCAAGGTTTAACAATGTTGAATCAACTATTGTTTGTCATATTCTTGAGGATCCTCATACACTTCAGGAAGCTATGGACTCTGAAATTTGACAAGATATTGTACCTGCTTCAAATAAAAATATAAGTATAAGGTTGAGTCCTCATACTTTTATCTCAAACTTAGCTCTTGTTATCTCAAACTTAGCTTGGTTGAGTTGAAGGTGGTATTCTGTTTGATCCATTTCATATGATGCCTATTGAAAACGTTTTTGGGGAAAATCGACGATAGGGAAGTACTACCTTTACCTATAATCTTATAGGAAGGATTGATGATTGTGGAATGGCATTTCAACATCCACTTCTCATTAGACCAGCTACCCCATTTAGATTAATTTTTCATTAAGGAATATGTAAATTTTAAAATTTCTGGTTGTTGAACATTTGCTAGATTATAAATTGTTTTTCTTGGATTCAAACTTTAGAATTCATAGTTTAAGGACATATATAATGCAATGTGTCTATGATTATAGAGAATGATAGGGTTGTAGCAGAGAGTAATATTGAAAGTACTTCAACTCCATCCTATTTGGATTCTATTTACTAAACACTTCGAAGTGGGAGACCAATAAATCGTTTGAGTAGTTTGGTTGATGATAGTTAGCAACTTAGAGGAATGAATGGCACTACAATAGAATTAGGAATTGAGGATAATTTTGTTTCTCAGTTATAGAGGGATCAACTAGTTGATGACACTCGATCAGATTAGGCCCATGATACCACCAGATCATAGGAAAAAGGTGATGCTACTACGTCATAAGATGCAGATGTTGGTACTGTAATGATAGAAACTTTACAATGATAGGAAAATGATATATAGAGAACCAAGGAACGTAATCAATCCCATGTTGAAGATAAACAATCTAGCATCCTTTGTCGGCCATTAGATACTCTGTAAGTTAGGTTCTCAAATTCTTAAAGGGTTCTAGCTCAATGGAAGAGCACCTGCCTTACAAGCAGGAGGTTGGCAGTTTGATTCCTCCATGCCCTAATGATATTATAATATCGGTTAAAAACAACTAAATTAGTAAGCAAAAAATAAGAGATAGGTGACTTAAAAAAAAGACCAAAACTTGTATATAAATTTACTAAAAATGACTAAATTAGAGACCAAAACATGAGAGATGCGAAACTAGGCATTAAAAATGATGCAACATGTGTCGCTAATGATTAAGCCAAACATGGCATCGATATGGTAGCAAAATAAGACATTACTTTGGATGCAAAACATGGCGCTACAAAGGAAGCAAAATATGGTGCAACAATAGAAGAAATATTTGGCGTCATTTTGGCAGCAAAACAGGATGCAAAAAAGGAAGCAAAAATTGGTGCAAATTTGGAAGCGAAAATTGGCACATATTTGGAAGTAAAACATGGTGCAAAATGGGATTCTAATGTGGTAGCAAAACTGGATGCAATAGTGGATGCTAACATGGTTCTATTAAGGATGCAAATATGGCGCTAATGGGGGTGTCATTTAAGAAGCAAAAGCGGACACTCGCTAGGAAGCAAAATATGATGTTATTTAGGAAGTAAACCTCGACATTCTTTAGGAAGCAAAGTTGGATGTTATTCTGGAAGCAAACCTCGAAGTTGTTTAGGAAGCAAAGTTGGACGCTATTCTGGAAGCAAAAAAAGAGACGCTATTTTGGGTGTCATAAAGGATGTTATTTAGGAAGCGAAAAAAGACATTTTTTGAGATGCTTTAAGTTTTTTCCATGACACGTCCCATTTAGTGTCTAGTTTGACCACTCAATGTAAAAAAAAATTACACTAAAAAGGGACGCTAAATGGGACGCTAATTCCAGGATTTGTTGTAGTGCTAGTTGATCCATGGATAACTAACAACTCATGAATGGATAGCCAATAGTTCATGGAAAATGAGTAGAAGAATGAGAGAGATAAAAAAAAATATTAAAACAAATTGATGATTGACAAAAGCATAAATTCTAAGTGATGCATGAATGCATGTATAAACTCTAATTTGAAATAAATTCATAATTAATATATGCATAGTATAAAACTTTGTGATACTTAACTTTGAGTCTAACAACATTCACAAGCATAAGTTAATAAGTTGAGCTAATTTTATTTCTCAATTCAAAATCAAAATGGTTAAACCTCTAGGCATTTCTCTTCCCATAACACTTTATTTCTCTTTCAAAGGGCCGACCCTTGAATTGTATGTTGTCGCTACAAATAACCTTTTGCAAGGGATGGGTTGCATTAGATGCATTGAAAATGAGAGGTCATAATTTCAAATTATGATTCGGGAGGTCGAAGTTTCTAATCATATTTTTATTCTATTAATAACGGTAGAGCTACTTGACAAGTAATTTGTATAAATAACCTTTCCTACTTCCAAAGGTTGGTTTGAAACCAAATGCGTATGGGAGTTGATATTTTAAATTCATGATCTCTTTGTATTAATAATAGTAACTTCATCGATATTAAAATTCATATTGTAATAATAATAATGTAATAATAATAATGGCTATGGCAAATTTCATATTGTAATAATAATAATGGCTATGGCAAATTTCATCGCTTTTCTATGGCTATAAAATTCATATTGTAATAATAATGGCTATGGCAAATTTCATCGCTTTTCTAGATAAGAATTACAACGTCGAACTTCCTTGTTCCTTATTATGTCCCTACCAGGATCGACCTATTGATAATTTTACCACTTTTGTGTACATTTTCTTACAATGTTGAACTTCTTTGTTGGGAAATGCTATTTTCACTTCTCATCAACATTGTTAAGTAATGATGAATAATGATTCAATTTTAGCTAATAAATTGTATTTGTCATTATTAAACTGTTAGCTAAAAAGTCTATGATCATTCAATTTTAACAAATAATGATTTAGGTAGAAGTTAGTTATCATTTAATATTTAAATAATGATCATTAGCTATCATTAGAAGTTTGAGCTCAAGGATATCAAACCAGTAATGAAACGAGGTGAGGGATAACTACCTTAAATTATGATTGCAATATTATAAACACTGATGACTTATGACAATTGTTACTCTAGAGTCTAGACATTTAATATTTAATACTAGTAAGAAAATGTACACAATTTGTAAGTTTTACTTTCAGAATTGAAAATTCATGTTTATCATAATTAATCCAATTTAATTTATCAGTTTAAATCTTTAATTCAAAGATCATATTAAAAAATATGTTTTTGTTAATCAGTGTAAATCTTTAATTCAAAGATCATATTAAAAAATATGTTTTTGTTACGACGAGTAAGTTTGTTTGTAATCTTGAATTCTGGAAATTTAAAACAAAATTAACATTTCACCGCTAGGCTTCAGATTCCTTGCTTTTTGGCCGTTTCTCATCAGATTTTAAACATGCACTTGATGCTGCATGAAATTCCAACCTTTGCTTTTGTGTCCCCACTGCTAAAATATTTCGGAGACATTGCTCTTCGCCCTTATTTCGGATAGAAGAACTGGGTGCAGCATTAATAGAATTTGGGAGTAGCATGACACCAAGGGTGATACTGTTTAGATGGTATTGTATACGTTTAGAAGTTTCTTCAAATTTATATGAAATGGCAAGTTGGGAAAGTTAATAATAAATATTAAAAGAATATAAAAAGTAAAAAAAAGTTAATTAAAAAAAATAAAAAAAGAAGAAAAGAAACATCAACATAGATTGGATGATTTAACTTATTCCTTGTATTATTGTTGTAACTATAACTTCTTAGTACATGGAAATGGCAATAAAATCAAGATTACCATCCATGTCATTGCTTATATAAGGTAGACTCTTTCTAAAGTGGAGACTTTTAAAAGTTATAGTCCCTATATTTGTGGCTATATGTATATAGTAAGTTTTCAGTTTTGTGTCAACTATAATTAAAATTTCCTTAGAATGTTATATGTTTACAAAACATTCTATGTGGTAAGGGACCAATGAATATTCTAGCACTAGCGGTAGAGAGGGCCAACTGGACAAGGTAGCAAGAATATATATATATATATATATATATATAGTCAGCGATGTTTATGTATGCTCCCAAAGGAAATAAGAATGTTGTTAACAACCAACATAGGGATCATGAACGCGTAGAACCCAATAAGTTTCCAACCATCAAGAATGGTTCTAGCTAAATTGAAAAGGTTCCCTACAAGTTCCCAATTTCCCTAGAAAATATGAACTTACTAACAAATAATAAAAGCAATAAATAGTTACACTACTATGGAATCCCAAAACTTGGGCAGTTGTCTTTCTGATTTGAATATAATCTGAACTTTTTATTATTTGAAATCATTAGGATGGACATTCAAGAGGGAAGATAGGAGCACTTTGTGTTGATTCATAACTTCATTTTTCGCGGCTTTCTTAGTTATGCCAACCCAAAGGTGTGAAGTATATTTTTCTTTCAATTGTGATTATAAACGTTCTCTTCCCATCTTCTATTAACATTTTACTGAGAAAGAGTTTGTTTCTTCCTGTATTGCTTTGCACATTATTTTCCAACTCCAATGCCATTTCCAGTCTCGGTGGAGTTTCTGAAGCTGTCAGATGAGAATATGGAATTATCAGGAGATTTTGTGTGATGTTAATGAAGGACGTATTATTATTATTATGTGTAATAATCCATAGAGAAAATTAGGTATTCAAAATGCATTGCAGTGACCATTCTTCGTTCTTCTCACATCCTCATCAGCTCTGCAATATCGTCATTCATATTCAAACTCTCTGAGTATACAAATTATCTTCGCCTCCATGTAGGGATTACATCCCTCGACTACCAATCTATAGATCAAACTACTATTTCTTTGACTGAAAGAAAATATACCTTTCATACTTTTGGAGCTTCATCATCCATAATAACCATCGATGATACAATACCTTCCCCTGACTAGAAACTTCTCGAAATCTTACCTTCTGAGGTTTATAAAATGAAATGGTGGCAGTATAAATCCTACACACAAATTAAAATCAGTTCTTTGGACATCACCTTCACTGACCAAAAATAGCCCATTCACATTAATTTAATTGACAAAGACCAAATTGACTAGGCAAAAACAAAAGGTTACAAATATGCGCATCTAGGTGCTGTCAAATTAGGACTTGGTCCGTTAGTACAACCCTATATGAATGTTTCTTCTTTGTGTTGTGTTTTGGATACCTGCCACTTAGATTTTGCTGATGCTTTAATTGGAGGTTTTGAAGGCCCCTTGCACAATGGAACATTTTTTGGTACTATCTTTCCTAAGTATTCTACCAGCCTTGATGACCCCTACATCTATGATTTACTCAAGGCCTATATTCCTCCCTTAGGATTTAAAATGGACACTGGCTCCAAAATAATTCAGTTTAAATCGTTGGTTGTCATCTTCTTTGGAAATTATTCCCTTCCACCTCTTACCCCTAAAGTCCATGAAAGCTCACGCCTACTAACTATGGTAGAAACTGATAAGTCAAAAAATTATACACCTATAACATTTGACTGGACTAGAATCAGTTACCCAAAGCAATGGGAGGTAAGATATAGAGAGTTGAGAGACTTTGAGAAAAATAAAAACCAACAACTCCCTATTCCTAAACCCCTTGTCTTTGACAGATTTTCAAACTCTTTTAAATTTCCTGAAGGGTTTCCTTCTCCCCAATTTGCTCCACCTCTTGTAAGATATTCCTCTATGAATAATACTTCTAAAAAATCATCCTTGTTTGAACCCTGTTCTTCTTCCCGCCTTTCCTTTTCAGGTGTTCATAACAATGAGCACAAAGGTCAGCATGCAGATTTCCCTACATGCAGGAAAGCACTTGAGAGACTAAAAATAAAAAACAAAGCAGTAAGCCTGTACAGAATGTCTCTCCCTAGAAGTAGCCCTAGTTTCACCTCCATAAACCCAAAGTGTGATACCTCATTCCATCCAAGAAGAAATCTTTCTAATGCTCCATTTCAACAGTTTTCTCATGATGGTCTTTCTAAAAGAGAGTTCATGCCACATAGATAATCAAATCCACACGAAAGTCTCTCTCATGAAATAAAGTTGCTTAATTACAACAATTGTCAGCAACAACTGACTAGCCAAAATATAGATGACATAGCCTATGATATTTTCCTTCTTAGACAAAAATATCAGACAGAAAAAGAGCATATTTCCTTGCTCGAAGCTAAAATTGATCACTTGCTTGTAGGAAAAGAAGAAGTAAAAGATGCTATTATCTTAGCAAGTGAAAAATTAGAAAAAAGGCTAGATGTCCTAGGAAAAATGATGGCCAAAACACAAAATGTAAATAGTAAAAAGAGCCATGTAAGCAAAACTGCATTAGAGCTTGCAACTAAAGGCCATAAAGTCAAACATGAAAGAAGATACTCTTTTGGAATGATGAGTATCCAAGAAGATGACCAAAGACCAGAATTCCTTTTTGGTCAAGAAATAGCAAAGCTTCACGAGTTAAGAAATATGGTCTCCCAGTTCAAACAAATGCCAAATTCCCTCCTAGATAAATATTTATCGGCATTCCGAATCCCAAAAAGAGAAAATATTCGATCCTCAAATCCATACGACCAAAGTCATACTAATCCTCAGATAACAGGTCCCCCCCCTCCTTTTGATACTGAAATGTTAGATATTCCTGACACTTCTCCTTTGCAGTACCTTGTTCCCTTAGTTTTGGGATAAATGGGACAGATAATTTAATCTCCTAAATGCTTGATCAACCTGTGTTGAACATACAATGTCAATCTTGTGCCTAAATTAGATCTGCCATCCATCTTCTATCAAATGCTGAATGCAGAAGATGCGGACCAACAAATTCTTACCGCCCTTGGTAAAGAATTCTATGGTCATGATGAAAATGAAGATTATGAACATCTTGCATCTTTATTTATGTCAGCCAGAATCTGTGACCTAAATAAGAGTGAAGAATATTTTTGCTAGATTAAAAAATTGTTGATTTCTTCTAGCAATGCTAATAAGCCCGCAATCTGAAACATTACTTGAGCAGCTTTCCTGGCCATGTTCCTGATGCTGTTGAACAACACCTTAAAGATAAAAACATCCCTCTGTCAAGTCTTCCCCTTTCCCAATTGCATGGATTCATCATGGAAACTTGGCAAGAACATTGTCTGGAGAAAAGAGTGGCTAAAGATTTCAAGCGACACTCTTCAATGTTTTCCCCAAGTTTTTGTAAAGATGTTTCCAAAATGCAAGATTGGGGGTGTGGCGCCCACAACCGAGGGCACTTCAGGTGTGAGTCATGTAGTTGTAAGAGGAAACAACAGCCCAAATATACTAGTGCACCTAGACTTCATCCAGACAAAGGCTACAAGCATAAAAAGCCAAAAGATTTCAAAAGAAAGCCTACTTTAAGAAAATATATGAACCTACAGATAAAGAAAAATGTTTCATCTGCAGTAAAAACAGTCACTGGGATAATAAATGCCCAAATAAAAAGAAAAATCCTAGACTTACTGCCATGTTTTCAGAAGACCTAGATCCAACCTGGTGGGATCTAGCTTGGTGTGTAGCAGGAGACTACCCTGAAGGTGAAATCATCTTCTAATTAGAAGAAGGAGATTCCTTTGATTCCGACCCTACCTTAGATAAATTTGCTCCAAACTCATATGACTCCTCTTCTTCTGATTCTGATGAAGAAGAAAATTTAGGAGGTTGCTCTGGTCCTCCTGATTTTAGTTTTTATATGTTCTCTTCCAACCCGCCTAAGGTCTCCTAAGAATTTAGGATTACTAAAATTGACAAAGAATTGTCTGAGACCCTAGTCTATCAATATATGAAAAGGCAAGATTTGAAACATGAAAAAAGAAATATTTTAACAAGAAGAAAATCAAAAGAAAAAGTTTCAGAAGAAAAAGAGAAATCTGTATCTCTAGAAATTAGCAAGAATCCATCATTCTACCAGCCTCCAGATTTACACGAAGGCTATCCTGATCATCATGAGGATAGACAAAAGTTTAGAAAAAGTAAAGAAAATATGCTAAGACTACAGATCAAAGATAAGGAGTATTCCCTAAAGAAGTTGGTAAAAGAAATAGAGGAATTGAAAAGAATGCTTGAAATAACAACAAGAGAAAGAGACCAGTCCTATGATGAAGAAATGTGCAGAGCCTATGCTGAAGCATTACAGTCACTAAAAGCTGCTGAAATTCCAAAACATTCTTAGCACACTAGTGATTCAGGAACAAAAGACTATCATAATGATGAATCATCGCTAGGATCTCTAGAACTATTCACTGGTCCTAAATATTTCATTAAAATAAATTCATGTCCATCTAAATTCAAATCTTATGAGCTTGATTGTTTGATAGATTCATGTTGCCAAATGAATTTGGCAAAAGGAAATGTTATACCATCTTTTTACTAGGAAAAAACAAATGAACATGGTGTATCCATTGAAGGAACTCCTGCACAACTCAAAGGATGAGTTCCATATTTTCCAATCAGCATCAATGGAATAAAAGAATTTATGCATCTCAATAGGCTAGACGACCTAAAAGAAGATTGCATCATAGGATCACCCTTCTTGAATAAAGTCATCCCCATTACAGTTGATGAGCCCAATATGAATTTTTCTTGTACAATAAATGGTAGAAGAGTTTCCACCCCTCTATACTATTCTGCTTCTTACAAATGTAAGAATCTTGTTCCCCAATCCAACCCCACTCTCAGTCTTGCAGAACCGTTCAAAATGGAAAGATGCATCGCCTATGCAGAAATGCATAATGAATCTTCCCTCTCCGAAATTTACTCTAAACTAGAAAAGGATTGCACCTTAGAGTCACCTAATGCATTTTGGACCAGGGACAAATACTTTGTTTCCTTGCCTTTTAACCCCCTAGAAAAACCAAAATCTCAAAAATCCTCTGCTGTCCTTATGTCTCCCTCAGAAAGAGAATTTTGTGCAAATGAAATCAAAGAACTCTTGGAAAAATCCCTTATAGAACCTTCTAAGAGCCCTTGGACATGTCGATCATTTGTTGTCAATAAACACTCTGAGATAAAAAGAGGAAAATCCAGACTGGTTGTGATTTTTAAGCCCTTGAACAAAATCCTTGAACTAGTCTGTTACCCTCTTCCTGATAAATCTACTCTACTGCAAAGAATAGCAGAATACACCATTTTTAGCAAGTTTGACCTAAAGTCTGGTTTTTACTAGATTGGAATTCAAGCAAAAAATAGGTACAAAACTACCTTTATTGTTCCTCATGGGCAGTATCAGTGGAAGGTCCTTCCATTTGGCATTAACAATGCACCATCAAAATTCTAGAAAAGAATGGAAGATATCTTCACAGAAAGGAAATGGGAGTTAGTGTACATAGATGATATTCTTATTTGTTCCAACAATTTGCAGGAACATTTGAAACATCTTCAAGAATTTTATTCTTTGGTTTTCAAACATGGATTGGTTTTGTCAAAATCAAAAATGGAAATTGGCAAAAAGGACATTGATTTTTTAGGATATAAGATAATATTCTGTTGAGCGCAGCGAGCCATCCCTAAATCACGAGCAGTACTGAATGAGTCTGGACTGGGTCCTGCTAGGCTGCCTTGGTTCTCAAGCGAAAGCGATAATATTGAACTAGGCCATCCTTTAAGCCGGAAGTAACAAGGTGAACTATAACTACAAATGGGATATTACTAGCTTACTCCTTATATCCAAGATAGACTGCTTACTAGATAGGTGATCCTTCAAGAATATGTCCTGAAGGTTTTTTCTAACTTTCCTGATCAGATCTTAGAAAAGGTTCAATTGCATAGATTCTTGGGAAGCCTAAATTATATTAGGCCATTTTACAAAGGACATGCAAATGACATTCATCTGCTGCAGCAACGTCTGAAGAAAAATCCCCCAAGATGGAATAAAGATATAACGGATGCAGTAAAGGAAATCAAAGAAAAAGTAAAACAGCTTCCTCCACTCTTACTACCACAAGGCTCAGGTCAAATGGTGATTGAAATAGATGCCTCTGATAAAGCTTAGTGAGGTATTCTCATAGAAAAACATGGTGATCAAGAAGAAATCTGTCATTATGCTTTAGGAGCATTCAAAAATGCAGAAATGAATTATCCGTCAAGTCACAAGGAAATACTCGCAGTCAAAAAGACTGTAAACCATTTCAAGCTTTATCTAAAACCTGTCAAGTTCATTATTAGAACATTTATGAAAATAATTCCTGGTATATTCAAGAATGAAAAACTTATGGCAGAAAATAGTTCTAGGATTCTAAAATGGTTTCTTTGGTTGCAAAACTTTGATTTTGAAATTGTATATAAACCAGGATGTTTGAATTGTGTTGCTGATATGCTAACTAGAGAATAATTATAGGAGAAACGTAGCCTCAACATGTTTGGCTATGGAGCATCCATCTCGTCAAAATGCCATGCACCAGCTTCAGCAATTTAATCACATTTGGGTTGACACAGCTTATACAGATGGACGATAATTGTATTATGTGGATATCAGTCCAGGATGTTTATCATAAAATAGTTATAACCTCATATTGTAGTTCTACAAAGAACATGGATAAATAATAGTTTGTGGATATCCTTCTACACTGGTGCAACAACAATGGTCCGGATGGACATAAGTTTCCCTTCATAAATTCTGTCGAAGAAAAGATTGGGTTCAATGACGTGCAAATTTCATCCTACACCTTCAAGAATACATGATTGTAGCACACCACAATCATATGTGGTTTAAATTTAAACTACAACATCTTAGAGGAGCTTACTCTCCTCTTGAACCCCCTGTTTTCATTCAGCATAAATTCAGAAGAATGGACAAAAATGGCCGCCTCTTAGATCATAAAATTCATAAAAGGAGAATTCCTTTAAACCTTAAAGTTGAATCCATTTTTCAAGGAGAATTCTGTTGTATTCCTAATGAAGTCATGATTGGATCCGATGTGGAACAGTGTTTCTCAAATTGCTTATTTTCAGATACCGAACTTGGTTTAGATAACGACTCTGACTCTGATAGATTCGCTAGTTGTACATGTGGGAAAAACCCATGTATTTGCAATCATGATAATGAATAATGGAAAGTGTCATGGGTCGCTAACAGTAGCTCCACTATGTAAAAAGTTCAGTCTAGTTGTTATTCCGTAGATTCTTTCACATGGCTTGGGTGACTTACCCAACAAAAGGTGTGATTTGATCCACTGCCATAAGATCTAAATCAAGTATTTTTACCAATAGGTGTAAGTTTCGGGTCATGAGTTTACCGACTAAATATGTATAAATAAGGTGCTCCTCCCCTCATTTGGGCACCAATTGTTTTTGAGTCTAATAAGATTTTTGCATTTTATCTCTGTGTCGAGCACTATGTATGCTCTCCCTCTGCACCTCGAGCGATCAGCTAGGATCAAAAGCAGTGATCTCACTTGTAACGAGTCTGTAAAACTAGTAGTGTATGCTCTCCCTCTGCACTTAATTTTACCAGCTAGGATCAGAAACTCTGTTTAGTGTAAGTTTTTGCTTGTGATGATCTTCTCCCTCCAAAGATGAACAAGTTTTTGAGTCTGTATTAAGAAGTTGCATTTTCTGAAGACTTTGTCTCTCTGAAGTTGTGTTCACATTCGACATTTTACTAAGAATTCTCTCAGATGAGAAGTATGGAAGTATCCGAAGATTTTGTAAGTATGGAAGAATTATTCTTCGCAAGGCACTAGTAATACTCCATAGAGGGAAGGTATTCAAAATGCATGGCAGTGACAATTCTTCGTTCTTCTCACAGCCTCATCAGCTCTGCAATATCCTCATTAATATCCAACTCTCAAGGATACAATAACATTCATATGTTGTTGACTCCTGAGCAAGGGAAATGCCCCGTAGCATAGAATACGAGAGAGAGAAAGTATTCAAAATGCATGCCAGTGACCGCTCTCGCTTCTTCTCACAAGAGAAATACTTTGGACTCCTCAGCAATACAAATATACTCTGTAGCATAGAACATGAGAGAAAGTATTCAAAATTCATCTTAGTGATTGTTCTCCCTTTTTCGCATAGCGTGAACGACTCTATAATCTCCTCATTCATATTGCAACTCTTTTCAGATACTTGCATAGCATCGACTATCTCCGGTTTCTGTTTAGTGAAACAAAAAGATAGAAGGGGAATGTATCAATGGCAATGTTGTGATTCAATAAATTGAACTGCCTTGCTTGTTGACAAATTTGACATATATATTTTTCATTATGTCGATTTTTTCTCTCAACTTAGCATTGCCTTATTTATTTAACTCAAAATAGCACACCCACATAGTTTGTGGTTGGAACACAACGACAGAGATCAAATGGTTGAGAGATAACGATGGAGAGGTTCACAATTTGGAATTTTTTTTTGTTCCTCATATTCTTTTAGTTAAACGGGTTCAACTCTAAGTTATCCATGCTGAGGTACATGTTATCACCTACATTCTTCTATTTATCCATTTATCGTGCAGTCTTCTAGTTATCTTCCATGAAGTCTCGGTTATCCATTCATCACATATGAATTATCCATGCATCAGTACTAGTACTCCATTCATCAGCGACTAGTTATCTTTTATATTCTTTTTTATATAATTGTTTATTTCAAATTTTGAACCACTGTCATAGAATCAATCCCGTACACTTGTCTCATCCTTGTCCATAGATGAAAAAGCATAGGTCGTAGTCCACCCTAAATCTCAAATAAAAATGTCTATCTACCTAATTATAGTAAATGGTTAATAAACAATAGGAAAAGTGATAATGCCCTTTGTTTTGATAATTTGAAACCTTATTTGTTTTAAATGGATTAGAATTATTAAAAATTAATAAATAAGTAATATAAAAATTAATAAAGAAGCAATATAATCAGGAATAAGATTGTTAGTAGTCATCTAACTAGTAACAACCATATTAAAATGTTACAATAGATTTAGCTCAACTCCCACTTTGCTCGATGAAGTTTGACTTTCACATGGATTGCACTTTACCATGCCACTAAGTGCACTTATCACAGTGAATTGAGAGGAGTTTAGAGAATTTTATTAAGAGTTCAACTAAACCTTGTGCACATTAGCTTGACTCCAAGGGACTATAGATTAGCATATAGAATCAATCTCCACATTACACTTGTCTCAATCTCATGCAATCTACAAAAAACATTGATGATATTCCACCCCAAAATTCTAAGATATAAACTATAGATATAAATATTTAAGAATTCAAGAAAACTAATTAGAAATATTATAAATCATTTAAATAAGAATAAAAAAATTTAGTTTATCAAATCTTTAAAATCACGCTACAGTGATTAATAAACAAGAAATTAGGTCATAAATAATGTATAAATGTCTTTTTTCTTTTATTTCTCTGATATATAAATTGTAAAAGCTATTGTTTATGAATGCTTGAATAAGTTGGTTTAAAGAAAGGATTTAATTTTTTTTTTTTAAATAATGTTGAATATGACAACCAATTATCTAGTGTTTTAGGATAAGGTTGTTTCCTTTATCCTCGCTAGCAGATCCTACAAATATGGATATTGACCTAATTTGTTGAAATCTAGCAGATCCTAAAAATATGGATATTAACCCAATTTGTTGAAATAAATTTCGTTAATGTGGAAACATCAATCATAAGTCACTTTCTTGTAACTGTAATGAATGCGTATGAATTTGTAGCCCTGGCTGTAATCTCTTTCTTAGATGAACAATAAGTCAATTTTTTGTAACTGTAATGAATGTATATGAATTTGTAGCCCTGGCTGTAGTTTCTTGTTAGCTGAACAATAAGATATCATTTGCCATTTTCTTGTATGGATGTTGCTTCTTCAAGCCTGAGCTTAAAAAACACGTATGTTTGATCCATCTAACGGACCAACAGCGAAGTCAACCATTGACTTCGTTGTTGGTCCGTTGGATGGACCGAACGTACATGTTTGTTAAGGATGGCCCTCCTTCAAAAGGTTTTACCACGAAAATAGTTACATATTCATGTGAGATTTCTCTTTTGTGTTTTTTCTCTTCCATTATCTGTTGTTTATGTGTGTATGCCATTATTAATTGGGGTTGATCTTGTCTACTGTAGATATACAGAATTCTTTTCAATTGTATATTGTGCATTGCTTGGATTACTGTTTCTAATGATGGGTCCCTATGTTTGATGCGAGGGAACCCATCGAATTGTGCATCCATGGCAACATCGACTTCTCTTCTTTTGTATGTACATATAGTTGGTAACTTGGGTCTTTTACCTTTCGTCGAGTTTAATTGATGAAGTTTTCGTTTTTTGTTTTTTTTTTACAAGAACACCCCTTGTTTTTTTGGTCGGAGTAGGGGACTTATATTTTTTATCACTCCTGGGAAAGATGTCACTCTGAAGACTCCAATGTGGGAATCGAACCTGGGCCAGTGATGGAAACTCCCACCGATTTAACCGCTAGACCACAGCTCAACGGACATGTTTAATTGATGAAGTTACCCGACTCTAGGTTATGATAAATTTTCTTGAGTGCAATAGTCTATAATCTCGGGCGATTTGGATTCATCCCATACCCTCGATGGCTTGTATGAAACTTGAACTATTATGGATCATATGCTTATGTATGTGTTATTTATGTATATATTTAAGTGCGCTTGAACACCTAGACATTAGTTTCTCTTTGTTATTCTACCGTGTCTTGAATTTCATTGTTTTATGTACATATATTTGGATATATTTATGTCTTCCATTATTGTATATTTACATATATTTAGATCTATTTATGTATGTGTTGAGCTACATTTAAGTTGTATCTCACATCCTCTTCTAAGTTGTATCTCACATCCTACATTACTTGCTCCAATATCATCCTATCTATTGGGTTGTCGCAGCTTATTTCAAAGGGTCTCATTTATGATGATGCTCGATACACATTGTTGTAAGTAAAATCCACTAAGTGGAGATAGTCCTCCCACTTAGTAGGTTTGTTCATAACATACATGTGAAGTATGTATTGTAATATTTAATTGATTCTTTTTGTTTGTCCATCTATTTGTACATGATACATAGTGTTGAAATTGAGTTGTGTATCTAAGCTTTTCAATAGTATCTTCCAAAAAAAGGAAGTAAATTTTGCATCGAGGTTAGAAAGTATAGTTATTGGAATACCGTACAATTTGAAAATTCCTCTCATGATTATTTTTGCTTTGTTTATGGCTTTAAAAGTATATTTAATAGGAATAAAAGGTGTCACCTTTCTCATCTTGTTAACCACTACGAGTATTGTGTAATTATGTCTATTGTTTTAGGTAGCCTAGTGATTCAATCCAATTTTACAATGGATAAATAATGAAACAAACAAGCTGGGTGTGGTGTTATGCTTTGACCTATTGATCTTCTAAGAATTTAGTTAAATATTTTGTTGTTTCATATTTCATAGTTGCTAATAATACTCCCTTTTAGTGATGTTACCATTTTATGGTATCCTGATTCCTGATTGTCCTATGTAAGGTCTCTTATGGTACTCATCCACAATTATAAGTTTCATGTTTATAGAATTTGGTATGTGGAACCATTTTTTAAACAATAATAAAGCTTTCTTGCTAAGCATGAAGTCCAATTTTCTATTTTCTGCTTTGTTTTTTTGCGCCTTTTCTTTCTTGCTAACCAGTAAAGCAAGGAGTTTGAAAAAAATCATTTTAGGAAAATGTAAACTTCCAAATCCAACATTATCTGTAGAAAGTATACATGTGTAAATATGGTTCCTTACACAGGTATATTATGTAAACTCACAAAAGTATGTTTCCAAATCCATTTTTAACAACATTCATATTCTTGACTCTAAATTACTTATACACCATTAAATTTAATAAAGGTTGTCGAATTCCATCTCTCAACCCTGTAGACTTAATAGTAAAAAAGAGACATTTAACTCATGTTCGAAATGTTAATGGTGTGGAAACGAAGTAAGTTTTTTTATATATAACTACACTCAAGGAGAAAAATATACGCATATATAGAATGATTGCTGGGAATTCATGAGTAGATGAGGAAGTCCTTCCAATTAAGTTTTATTTGAGCTCTCAACCTAGAAAATTAAAAATAAAAGTTTATTTTTTTAAACATAGAATATATAGTAATTATTAGAAGTTTAACAATGTTGGTTGTGGAGTTTGATCTTTTTTATTTAAGAGTTTGTGTTTCAATCATGTTAGGATCCTGGTATCATTACTCGGGTGTGGGGGATTGTGGGGGATTTTCGGCCACTAAAATTGCCTTGTAAAATATTGTAATTTCAGATTCATGACTTGGTCAATAATGGGTGGATGATTTACTAGCCCAAGGTTTTGGCAAGCCTGTGGTATTTTTCCATGGTATTTCCTCTATAAAAAGAAGACATTGTAATATGGATAGGCATTGTATTATAGCATTGTAAAAATGATCTTTGTGATTGTGTGAGAGAGACCGTGAGAAAGTAAAGAGAAACTGTAGTGGGTGTGCTGCAAGTTGTATCCCTTCATTTTGTTGGGTGATATAATAATAAAGGAATGGAAATTTCTGTGTGGACTTATCCCACCTTCAGTAAACCATGTTATATTGATGGCTCTCCTGTAATGTATTTATGTGTTTAATATTTACATCTTGTTTATTATTATTGCTTTATAATCTTGTTTTTTTAACAAACAAAAGAATATTGGTATCCTCTTGTGTGAAAAGTTTATATATGTATTCTCAGAATATATATCATGCAGTGTCAAAATTTGTGGGTGCATTTCCGGATATTTCTAAATCAGTGTGAATGAATGGTTAATGGATAAATATAAAATTAAATGCAGAATAAATCCAAGGAAAAGTAGCACCAAATTATGCATCCTTTGACATTTTGTATGTACATGTATGTGTACAGAAGTTTCCTTTCCGGGTTGTGTTTTCCATTATGTAAGTGTGGGTGTAAGTACTGTGCACATATACAAAGGAAACATAATGTAAGTGATTCCATCAACAAACTCATCTTTACATCCCAACTGCAACATAACACTCCAACAAGAAGAAACTCTTAAAACTTGGTTTCTAGAAAGTTTGCTTTCACCAAAACATGTTAAATCATGTAAATCAAAATATAAGGAAATCAGTCTGTTTGATAGGGGGGAATTGTGTGTTTTCTTTCACGTACAAATGTTGGAAATTTCCAATACCAATGCCTCACATTGATTGTTCAAGTTTCAACTTGACTCATTCAGGGAAAACATTGGTGTCTCTTTTCTAAGTACGAGATTGATAATGGAATTATCCTAGAAGTTTAATCCCATGGTATTACATTTGCCCCTCGTATGTTAGCACTAGTTGCAATGAAAACATGTATTACTGGTCACTAAATCTAAAGAATGGGAAGAGTTGGAGATGTGATGCTAACTGCGGACAATGTGATACAGGTGACAGGCATCCAATCTTTTGCAACAAGCGATGTGAGCAGTGCCAAGGATAAACTTTCTAGATTGCAGATTAATCCCATATGTGCAAACCCATTTTGGCAGCTGTCTCTGTAGTGTCATCCAAGATGCAGAGGATTGCAAGTGTTCACAAATACGAATACGAGAATGGAAACAGTGGGTAAATCAAGCAATGTGAGGACTTTACTGGTCATACACCCCAAGATGTTGTTAGGAGGCCAACGAATGTCTGAGATTATGGACATGTTTAATAGCATCGTTTTTTATTGGAATGAGTCATCAATTGCAGCAATAAACAAGAAAAATAATCTTAAGGCCATTAGGTAAAAAGAACTGTTCTGTCTAAAGTACTTTGACTCTGTGGTAGAGGTTACCTGCAGACTACTCCCTTCTTTATTAATTTGATATTAAAGAAGACAAATGAACCAGGATGTCGAACCTGGTGACAGAGAAAGCGCGGAGCTACCGCACTCGGTATTGAAAGGGGGTCTTGGGCCACAATCGATTTTGATACTTGTTCCTCTGGGAGAGAGCAATTGACACAGAGTTAGTAAGTTGTTTAAATACTTCGAAAAGTTCAATGTTTTGATAAGGGTTGTAATATCGTCATGCAATGACAATTTCTTGAAACAAAGCATGTCAGAGATAGTCCCAAAACATGGCTCTTAAACTCACCTCTGGTTTTCCGGTGAAAGAGACGGGGATGCAACAACAACGTAGCGGGGTAATATATGGTGAGAGCGTTCGATTGTGGGTTTGAAGTAGAGTTGACGGGGATGCAGCAACATTATGCAGTCTGGTTTATTGCGAAGGAGTGGGAGAGAAGAATTCTCAGCAGAGTTCATCGTCGATATAGCTTTCTTTTTGGAGTGTGGATCAAAGCAAAGTTCATAGCAGAGTTCGATAGGGAGGTGGATGCAGAGTTGGGAAGATGGAGTGGTCACCACAGTAAATGTGATGGACATCCATGCGACGACAAGATGGCACGTTTGCAAGAGTTGATTGATCCAGTGAAAGCATTTTATTTTTTTGAGTTGATTGACCCGGTTAAAGGATTTTTTTTTTTCAACCACGAGAAACTCTCCATGCCGCTCAGTACCAAGGCAGCCTTCGTAAACTCAATTTTTATCTTTAGTAAACTGAGCTCAACTAATCCGAGCTCACCTCGTACTGCACCATCCATCACATCCTTATCAAAGTGAGCTCAATTAATTCAAGCTCGCCTCCTGTTACACCATCTATCACACCTCTCACCATAAGATTTGAACATATGACCTTCATGAAGACTAAACCCAGATTTAAACATATAACCTTCATGAACACTAAACCCCACCGAAGCCAATTACTGAGAACGTCATAGCTAAAACCCGTCAAAGCATTTATCCTATGACATGCGTGAAGGAGCTTGCACGAGATCGAGATCGAGAGCGGGATGGGCTATGCCGAAGGACATGACCATTAATGAGATTGGTTAACAGAGTTGTCTAACGCCAGTTCAAATCGTAAAAGCGTTAGCTACTACGATATTTTGCATGTAATAATGCACTTGGATCGACTCCTCTAGCTGCTACGTTTTTAAGCCAATCGTAAGGAGATCGCGAATCGTGACTGTCCCTCCATTCAAATTTTCAATGCATCTTGACCATTTGTAGTAGGTATCCTTCAAGGTTTTTAAAAGTAGGGTTTTAAATCCACCTCTTTGTGAATAGGAGAATGGCATCTGTAATATATGCTTCATATATTCAATGGTCGTGGACTCGTGGTACCCAAAAATATTCAATATATTGAAGGGGCATTTGTGGAGCAAAGCAACTCAAACACTTATGACGGTCTAAATCTCATAGAGTAATTATTGCTAAAACTTCATTTTTCATTGTTTAAATTGTAATTTTTATAATTTGAGATTTTTTTAAATTTGATATTTATTTTAAATCAACAATTTGTAATAGCTGAAATCACATAATTACAAGAATTACATTTTTCAGTCAAAATTTTAAGTTTTAAACAAGTGGAATAAGCAACAAAGTTGCTTAGTATCTGCCTCCTAAGAAGAGATTGAAAATATATAGCAATAGGATAATTTTGCTATAAAAATATATGATAAAACAAATATAATTACAATTTGAAAGAAATTAAAACAAAAATGAATTAAAAAATGTCCATTTAAATACGATATAGGTTATTGCAATGTAGCATAAAACAAGCATATTCAAGCTTCCTTACATACTTCTAGTAATATTCTTGACTTATGTTATAAAAATATGCAAGTTTCTTTATAGACTAGCATAAATAGGAAATGAGAAATAATAGCTTATAAGACTATAAATTAATATCATTGTTGTAAGAATAGTTTATTTATATTTTATTATAAATTTATAATGTTATACAAAAATGGAAGTTTTTTTTATAGACTAGCATAAATAGGAAATGAAAAATAATAGCTTATAAGACTATAAATTAATTTCATTGTTGTGAGAATAGTTTATTTATATTTTATTATAAATTTATAATTTAAATTTAAAATAAATTTAATTATTTTAAATTGAAAAAAAATATTTGTTAGTTAAATATTTTGAATAATGGATTTTCCAAGAATAATTTATAGATAGTTCAAAATAAACTAGTGTTATCAAATAACATGCATATATCTACTTGTTGGGAAAAAAACATGAAACTTAACATAAAAAAGGACATTTTTAAAAGAAAAATATGCTATACATTGGATTTTGTCTTTCATCTGGTTTTAAATACTATTTTCTTAAGTCCATTGTGCCAAATTTCTAGCATTCTTAGCCTTGCATGATGAGATTGTAGTCTATTATGAAAATTTTACTATTCTTCATTATCTAATACATTTTAGTTTTTTATTTGATGATGATGATGATGGTTAACCTCCCCTGAGACCAAAATTTGGTCTATCGAACCTTAAAAAGGAAATTAATCATTTATATAACTAAATATACATTTAAGTTATGATCGCAATTTGGATGTTTAATAAATAAAAAATTGTATTATAAAATTTGGATAGTTTAAGAAAGAAATATAAATAAAATAATATTTTTTGATAATTTTTAATTATATTATAAATCTAGTTATCTAACATTCTATTTGCTATAAATATTGAAATGGCAAATTTTATCTGGTTTTGATACTTTTCCATTTTCCAAATAAAAAAATAATATAAAAAATTATAAAATGACATTCGTACCAAATAAATGTAAGTTTATCATTTATATTTAATTAGTTTTGGATGTGTAAGTAAAATATACTAGTACTAGTGACATCCATATTTAATTTGATATAAGTAATCACATAAATGGGAAAATCTAAAAACCTAGTTTCTCCGGCTCGTTAGTGTTTACTTTAGATTATTTTTTCAAAATAAGTTGAAATTTGATACTACAACAACATAGATGAAGTTTGGGTTGATTGGGGCTGATTGGATTTCGTGGCAGTGTAGAGCCTCATAATCTATTTAAGGCTTTGCTTTGACTAACTTGTCCTCTCCTCTCATTTTCTTATCTAGGAAGAAAATGAAATTGTCCTCTTTAAATATTATATATATTCAACTAGAATGAGAATAATCACAACACCCTATATATTTAGCCTTACTCTTTTCTTAGTTCATGAGCTTCATTGTGATTCCCAGAAGATGGGTAGAGTACCCATTCTAAAAGTAGGTGTTTTTAAAGTGTGACACAATGAAAATTCAAAAGAAGTAATAAGAATAACCAATTCTAAAAGTAGGTTTTTTTTAAAGTGTGACACAACGAAAATTCAAAAGAAGTAATAAGAATGAGAATAAATTAAAAAAATATACAAATAAAAAAGGAATAAATTTAAAAAAATCCAAACCATCTTGTAACATTAAATTTTAATATTTAAATCAATTCATATAATTTTAATGGATTATTATTATTTTTATTAGTGAGATATATATATGATTATTAACTCATTTTTATTTTAAAAATAGGAAGTACAAGCCATTTAAATCCATTCATTAAAAGATTATTATTATTTTTAAGAAATAATATCACATTTTCAAACTTACAATTATATTTTATGAATTTGTACTAAATGAAATGCCTTTTTCAAACCTAAAAGCCCATTGTTATGATTTCAATCATAATAGAGCCTCAAATTGATTTTAAATATAAATTTGAAATGACTTTTCCTTTTAGTATTAAAGTCAATTGTATAATTATTTGTAGTTGAGAAAAAATAAAATAAGTTAATGAAATAATCTTTGCACTTGTATCAATGTTCCACTCAAGTGATCTTTCCGCTTACCACTAATGTTTCACTATTTTATATGTGTAAATTGAAACTCTTTCAGTTCATGAACTTAAAATGGGAGTTTCATGTAGTGTAATGGACTTGACCCAGTATTTGGCATGGATGCTAACCAGATTATTTTTTGTAAAATTGTGGATTTAATTTTTTTTACTTTTTCATCCAAGTTGAGAAAACAAACCAAAAAAAGATGAGAATGTCACTAAGAAGAAAAAATTACATTAAAAAAAATTCAATAAAGTTGTTTTTTAATGTATGTGGGTGGGTCATATGTATATGTAAGATAGAAAATATAAAAAAAATGTTGGAACTAAATCCAACTTCAACCAATAAGTTTTGAGCAAAAAAACAATGTTGTTTGTAATTTAATAATAAATAAAGCACTACAAAATGAGTTTCATAGGTTAACAAAAGTTTAAAATAAAAAGCACTAAAAAGGGATGGTAATTTATTACTTAAAAAAAACATGCTTCAATTTTTAATTCCAGTTTTAAAAAAACACATGCTGAAATATTTATTGTATCCACACATATTAGAGTATTGTATAGTGAGAAGAGATTAGCGTTCTTCTTCTCCAATTTGCTCTGCAACTATATCAACCAGAATTTATCTATTTAGTGAAAGCGTTATCCTGGTTTTAATCAATGTAAGAATAAATGCTGGTGGTCAACTAGTACTGGGAAGAATAGATAACGAGATTAAGAATATCTAGAACACTCATTTGAAGAAACGTCTGGAGCCACAAAGTGATGGACCCATGCATTCCTCTTCTTCTACTGTGCCCACATTTTCGGTGTTAAGTTTGTCTAAGTCACTTGTGATGCAAAATTCTCATTTAGATCATGATTTTCGACTCCTTTCTAGTTATTCACCTAACGATTATGGTTGAATGCAGAGAACCGAGAATAATTATGTCCAGGCCTGGGAGTAGGGGCTCAAATAGAACATTCTGAATCGCCACATACATTAACTTTATGTAAGTATTCAAGCATGAACCAACACAGGCGATAGATACATAGAATGACTGTATACAGATGTTATTAAACATCAAGAACAACTTGCTTATAAATCATGGCCGCCATGGCTATGCCAGAAGCCAAAAATCTTTGTGCCACCTGCTGTTGATCACGTAGCCATCGCTACCACTGCTCTGCTTCCTCACGGCCAATGCCAGGCATTCCACGTTATCAATGCAATACTTTATCATCTCCTCCTTCTTGTTTTGCAAAAATGTGCAAAACTATTTTGTGCAGTAACCATCGATCCCAAAATATCATCACATGGATTCCTAATTTTTCATCCATACCTTCGCAATAAGGAGGGTTTTCTCTGACCGAGTATAAGGATCGAATCTTGTAGTTTCTTGTCCTGGGACACAATTGTACTGCCCTTTCCTCCTTGCATTACCACTGCTTCCACTTCCACCTGCAAATTTTACAAAACCAGATTTGAAATTACAAAGCCATTCCCATGGCCAACTAAAATATATGCAGGAACCAATTTTTTTTTTGTTTCTAATTCACAATATAAAATGCAAGAGCATCCTATGCTGAAAATCAAACTCCCACAGGACAAAAGCTCAATCAACAAGACACAGATCAAATATCATGAATCAAGAACCAAGATTCAAGATTCAAGATTCAAGATCATTAATCATTGATCACTGTCACTGTTACCTCTGGCCTGCGTGATCTGCAGAGCGCCCGCATTAAGTTTACAAGATCGCATCCCTGGGCATAACGGTGCCTACTGAGGTCCGGCTTGCATTTAGAAGTGGTTTTACAGGAATCAAAAACATAAAGCAACACGAGTGTATTGACGTTGTTGAGATGGTGGCAAAGAGCCCATAATGTGGCGATCTTGGACTCCCCAGAGCCATCAACAACCACCATCACTTTCTTCCTTGTTATATCATCGACTCCATTAATGATGGTTACCTATGCTGAGTCATCCCAATCCCAGCCCCATTCATAGTACTATTCATTGTTCAGATTAGTTTCTGTCACGCATGACTTGGGAACTCTCTTACTCCAGGTTCTTGAAATACTGCTACTGCATGAATCTCTTCTTCTCAGCTGTCTCAGAACGGAGCTGCCGTCCCGCATTCCCTATTCACAATTATTTGGAACGATGCGGATCGTATGGATACATAATCTATTATACGTAAACATACGTGGAAAATGTTGGTTGGGTAATCCATATGTCACGTGGAAAAAATCAATTAACATTAAATTATAAAGAGTTGGAAATTTAATTAATAATGAATTGACCCACACTGATGTCGTAGTTGCCACTTGTCATCTGAAAACCAGATACCAAATTCCAAAGCTGACATCATCTTCTACCCACCAATCAGCTATTTACAAAAATAGTTTTTTAACAAAATTAAAAAAAAAAAATTTACAAATCCCTAAGTCATACTTTGCAAAACAGATTTTAATTCTTTATAACTGCATCAAAAGACACCAACTAATACCAAAGTCAAAAGAGTTTGACTTGCAATCGATTACAATATACCTGCTGAGGCAGGTATAAAAAGGTTCTAGAGAAGAAGGTAGTTCACCTTTATCGACTTTTTTGACGTGGATAATATTTATTTTATTTCTCAATCTAAAATCAAAATTGTTAATATTCAAGAAAATGGTGCATTGTTTATATTTTAGAATTCCCTGTTGGTATATAATCTATGTTTTTCTAAGATTGCACAAGTATGAGACAAATGTACTGTAGAAGTTGATTCTAATTCTCTAGTTGTTGTTTGAAATTGGAAATAAACAGTTATAAATAATAATAATAAAAGAATATAAAAAATAAGTGATAGTTGAGGAATGATGAATGGAGAACTCCTACATTAAAACAAAACCCTGTGATTAGCGTCTCTTTTAGCTTCCTTTTTAGCGTCCACTATCACTTTTAGTGTATTTCTCATGATCTTTTGGACAAAGTGGACACTTTTCCACGAGATGGCGTTTTTAATGGCGTTTTTTGTGTCCCTTTTTAAAAGTTGGTACTATTTTGGATGCTAATTAGCATCCCAATTAGCGTCCCAATTAGAGTCACAAATAGCCTCCAAATTAGTATCCCAGTTAGAATCCCAATTAGCGTCTATTTTTAAAAGTTGGCACTATTTTGGAAGCTAATTAGCATCCTAATTAACATCCCAATTAAAGTCATAATTAACATCCCAGTTAGAATCCCAATTACCGTCCCAATTGGCATCCTAATTAGTGTCTGATTTTAGAATTTGACGCTATTTTAGCATCCCAATTAATGTCCCAATTAGTATCCCAATTAGAATCTCAATTAGCATCCCAATTAGCATCCCTTTTTAAAAGTTGGGTCTATTTTGGATGCTCATTAGCATCCCAATTAACATTCCAAATAACATCACAATTAGCATTCCAATTAATGTCCCAATTAGTGTCCACAAAATCATCCCATATAATGCCAAGAATAACCTCCAAAAAAACGTCCTGAATAACATAGCACCATATATTAATCCAGGGTTAGTGATAGGAATTGTGCCATGAATTTCTGCAGGAAAAACATCCAACATAGTACCAAGTATAGATCCAGGAATTGTGCCTAGAAAACATCTAACATAGCACCAGGTATAGATCCAAGTATAACACTTGGAATAATGCCAGAAATTTTGAAAGGAACTGCGCTACGAATTGCACTAAGCTTAGAGCTAGGAACTGTTTGGGAAATGTCTGACATAACATCAGATATATTAATGTCAATGTCAATGATCATGATCCATGTGATAGTACTTTTGGATCTTGATTTATCATAGTGGAACCAAAATGATGGTAATCATGAAACTTTTGGATCATGATTAATCCTAATGAGAGTTAAATTACCTTAATGTCACCTAAATTGCTCTTATGGCATTTTATTGTCCCCAACAACATTTGATAGACCCTAATGGAATATGATTGTCCCTAAAAACATGACGATGATGCATTACAATAATTATGACGGAGCGTATGGATATGATTTAATAAGTATAAGAGCATATCATCCATTCTTGTGAGGTAGTATGGCTCCTTGCTCATTATTATCACAATTGTATTAATGATGACTACGACGATGAATATGATGTTGATTTATTGTATGATGACGATGACGATGTGGATGTCAACAATGATTATGCATGTGGTATCACTTTTGGATTCTAATTGATTTTAATGGCACCTCAATGTTTATAACGACATCTAAACAACCCTATTATCATCGAAATGACTGTAATGACATCAGGGATGATTTTAAGGAACCATACTTATTTAAAGTGTATAAATGTTGGCAAATATTAGCAATTATTAAAACACCAACTATAAAATGATTGGTGATATTTTTCAAAAAATATTTTAATTCCCAAGGATTTTATATCGTTTATATAATAATTTGGCGATTTTTTGGGTAAAAAAATTTACCCCATCAAAATTGGGCGAAACAGGGCTTCAAAAAATGCAAAATGGCATATATTTTTTAGGAGAAACACATGGAAAAATAGCCCATTGGGATAAAATTCACCCCTAAAATTATCCCTGAACGACATATAAATGACCTTAAAAATTACATGACATGAATCCTAATGTTGATGAGTGATTAATAACACTTTGTCATATGCATGACCATTATAACAATGATGATGATGATTTTGTTGATGATGTACTTGATGCTGACGATGATGATGCTAATGATTATGATGATAATGAGGATGATGATCAAGATGATGTTGATGTACCATGTGCAATTGATGATGATGATAACAACATCGATATCCACGATGATCATGTATGTCATAATACTTCTGTATACTGCAGGACTTGAGATATTGGATTTAATAAAAAGTAATAGAGGTTGTGAGGTGTTGACCATAAAAATATTGTTAGCCATTGTGAGGTTGTGGGTTTTACATTGGATGATATGGCCATTGGGTTTAGTAGTCCCCCCCCACCCCCCTACACCCCCCTTTCTTAAAGGTAGTACAATACCACCTATCATGGTGCTACCAAAATGTCACCCTACAAGGTTGTTTTGGACACCCCCCCCATCCATACCCTCATTTTTACCAAGAACATCTAAGGCACAAGAAGTGGATATCAATCTTAACACAAAAGCTAACTTTATTTGTACTCTTAAGGAAATTTTGGTCTTGGTTTAAAATGGAATGAAGCAACAAGAATTTCAATAATTCTCATAGTGTTACTCTAAAGAAATGGACCAATTGTTTTTACATCTCTGGCCTTATAAGCGGACATATCTCAAGGAAAAATGTAGTTAGTCGCTCAAGTTTTATGGAATTGGTGGATTTTTCATTAAAGATTGAAAATAATTGCTTCAATTTCCGGCAATTCTTTTGAGGTTTGTCAAATTTCTATTAAAGTTTAAACCAGTTTCGTTTATATGTGAAATGCCCTTGAACTGACATATTTGAGTGTTATTTTTCATTATACCTACTCCGAAGATAGGCGACAGACTTTGATAAACTTTATTGAATAATTTTTTTTTGCACTATGGCAAGTCTTAGGTCATGGGATGCAGGAGTGTCCTATGGATAAAGTATTCCTTTGAAATAAAATGTTGCAATTTCAATTACACCATTCATGCAACATGTTAACCTTGCCAAATTTGGTACGTTGTATTACGTGTGGACCGACATTAACCTCTGAGAATGGATCATAGTCTAAGAAGAAAATCATGGATGGTTCACATGGATTTTTCACACCTTTCTTTATTATCTTACAATATATTGATACCCCAAAGAAAATTCACATACCTTCTTTTCATTTGATGTAATTTAGATAACTTTTTAGATCAAGGGGAAAGTTCCTATGTCTATTGTCAAATTTATGTTGCCCCATACCTTTATCTCAGGTAGTCTTGCTCATTGGTCAACTAAGATACAAGAACATTATTTTGAAATATCTACTTCTCATACTAGTAAAGGGCATTATTTGGCTTTTCGATATGAGATTGAGTAGCATTTGTCTTGTCCTACTTGTTAGGATTTTAGACAGGACCACAATTCGTTGAGGAAGCCCAAAGGCTCACTTGACGCGACCAAATTTATGTTTAGTTAAATTGAGCCAAATTTATGGTAAATTTTATCTAGGTGGGATATAATATGTTTAAATAATTAATTAGTTATATCGATATGCCCACTACTTATTTTAGGTACCAAATCCTTCCTAGAAATAAGATTTAGAAATCTTTCTCAACCTTATTTTTAGTCCTAAACCCCCATATCTTTTACTCTTGGCTCAACAAAAGCACCACGACCTCCATGGGATGTAAAGAGTACAAAAGGTATTCTTCCAAGCAAGGTATCATACAAATCTCAAGGCTTGTCAATCTAGAGTGTCCATAATCTTTCCCTAACATCTATGCATTACACAAGAACAAGCCTAGCTTTACCCTCTGCCATGAATTTAGTAGCTAGCTTTACGCAAAGTCTCTCTTCCAACTATGGAGCATAGGAAATGGATTAGGCCATTAAAATTAAACTAATAAATTAAATTTGGTTTTCAAATCTGTATGAATCACCACCATAAGTTTCCTAAAAAACAAAGCCAAACTAATTGACTTTAGCTACTGAAAATTTGGTGGGTCTTGATGTGACACGAGAGCCAAAGTAATCGACTTAAGCTATCAAAATTATTGGGTCTTCAAGTGACACGAAATAAATAATTAACTTAAAGGAATAATGGTCAAATTTGTGTAAAGTTTAAGTATAAAGATATAAATTTAAGTTCAATTCCGTGATATTTTAGTGCGAGAGTTTTATAATGATTTTAACTCTATAATATAATGGTTTTAACTCTAAACTTGGCGTTGGATTTTATTTTTAAAATTTTGGTTCATTATACACCAACTATATGTTAACATATATTTTGGTTCATTGAGTTTTTTAACATATGGTTTGCTTCATTCGTTCATTTACAAAGTATTTGTTTACATAGTATACCATTGTATTTGGAAACTGTTCATTATTTTTTCAATAAGTAGGTGATTCATTTCTTATTTATTTTTTCTTAGCATAAAAGATGTTCTTATTCATTTTTTCCGAAATTTAGTTTATATTATGATAGTTATCATTGAAATCCAATGGATTTAAATGAAATTCATAGGAATTTCCCTTCATGTCTAATGTATATAGGTTTTAAGAAAAATCATGGCTTGAAGGGCTATATTGCATCTGCATGTTTTAATTTGTTGTAGTTATTTTATGATTTTGGTTGAGTGGTCACCATGAAGGTTATTAATTCTACCTATTTCATTGAAGCCATTTGTGTGTTTACCTGTATGCTACACCCTTCCCCAATTTTACCTTTAATATGCAATCAATTGGATCTTTGATCATGAATAAGGATGCTTAGCACACATTTTTCATCTTTTTGAATTATCTTTGTTTCTTCAAAACATTGAGAAATCAATTCGATGACTAAGTCATCAAATCGATTTGATGGCTAAGTAATTTTTTTGGCAAAATAATCTTCCTTTTTGTTACTAACTGTGACAAAGTACCATATAGAACATATTTCTATAGTTTATATAGCGATAATTGTTTTTTAATGGAGAGACACCTCACGAAATTTTAAATTTTATTAAGAAAAAACAACATGATTTTTCAATGTTTTGTATACCTTTCCAAAGAAATTAATCCCGCCTAAACATTAAGTTGCCCAAAAAGACCCTGGTTTTCTTTCACTTGTTGAAGAGAGTTCATTTCATAGCTTTTGTTATTTGGTGCAAATTGAGCTGGGTTTCAAAGGTTTTGTAAGGATATCGTACTTATGGGAGAACATTGGAGTATATCTTGATGATTCTTCATCTCTATTGCAATAAGAGAGGGTGTATTTTCTTTGCGATTATCCCTTGTGAAGAGGGCTCATTCAAATTGATCCTGTGGTTGCATTGTGAAGGTCATAGGCTGTTGGATAATCCAGGTGGGAGAGACAGAGGATTCCTATTTACTATTTGTTTGTGTACATCCCTGCAATTGAAAGGACACGCCATTCATCAAAAACCAAAAGGAAGATTTGTTGCAGTGAAGGGGGAAATACTGAGAATGTTGCAGACACGTACAAGAAGTCTTGGGGCATGGAAAGACCAAATACACAACAATAACTCATATACTTTTACTGTTGTTACAAAATGCTGCAAGAAGGGCGAGTTCATTAGTGGATTAGCGACTTGGTAACTGGTTGTTTCATCTCTATGGAGGGTGTTGAATATTGGCATCATAGTGTTATCATAAATCTGTTGTTGATCAATGGAAGAGGTTATCTTGCTAGTGGAGTTTCCACAAGTCAAATTTGTTGCATTTATACATTCCCAGGCATTTAAGTAGCCCATATTTCTGAGTATTGATTTTGATTTTATGCATATCTAGAGAAATGCTCATATTGTATTTTCATTTTATATGCCAGGCCATTCTGAAACATCTCAATCCTTGAGAATTAGTGTTATTAATTTGGAAGGTGACCAATGGTCCAATACAAATCAAATATTGAATAAGTCTGTTTTACAATGGTCACCAGTAACTTGTAAGGCAAGGTTTAGGATTCAGATTTCAATCTTCCATGTGAAGCCAATTTATATGGTTTCTATAATATCAACTTTCAAGGCATTCAATCTCTATTATTGTTTTACTGCATAAGATCATTTTCTAGAGAAAGATAATATTTTCATGATAGTAGCATTGTTTTATTTAGTCTATTTTTTGTTTTTATGATTTGTCTTTTGGCTTTCTTGAATACAGGCTCTCTCAAGGATCACATCGACTAGAGCCATGACATATTGTTTTATTCAAGCATTTTGAGAAGGGACCTGGAACAACTTATGGAAGTCTATTGAATTCTATGCATAATGCCATCCGTGAAATAGGGGCAAGCACTAGTGGGTGATCCTGTTAGATCTCTTATCACTATGCTTTTAACTGGAGCCAGTTACAGTGGTGGGATTACCCAGGTAACATTTATAACCATAGAGATTCCACTTTTTATTTATTGTGGCACTGCTTAAAGATGTCCATCAATTGCAAGAATACAATATATATTATTGCAAATCCTTTTCAATATGGTAATATGTTATTTTCCTAATATGACCTTGAGAATCTGAGAAGATCCAAAAAATAAATTTTAAAGCACAGTAATCAGTAATGTAATTTAACTTGGAAACTTCAAACCTTTTCACAAAAGCATCCTCCATGCTGTAACATTGACTGTGTTTTACTTTTCTTCATCACAAGACTCGAAAAAATTTCTTCTGCCACACTCTCATGGACTACATCAAACATCAAATTTAACATAGTATGTCTCCTGTATATCAGATACCTGAAATTTCTCTGTTGGAATTAGAAGTAGGCAATGAATAGAGATGGATGTCAAGTTCCAAAGTCTTTTACAGTTCCCTTTTTCAGCTAATTGTTTACCTGGCCATATGAGCATATTTAGCTCACTTGAAAAGGAAAACAGTCTGCCTTCCTATTGCAGAATTTGCTTACCTAGTATATAATGGTCTCTCTTTTAAAAAAGGGGTGGCTTTATTTCGTCCAAAATAGAACTAATATATATATGATCCAATCGTGAATTCCATAACCATCTACGTTGGTAGCCATTTTTTAGTCTTATTACCTTTATCATGTTGGATGGTCACACCCATATCAAACCGAGTAGGCATAGTCAAGCAATCCAGCCCGGTATTGAGTCGTAAGAGACCAAGAGCCCAGTCGAAGGGCCAAGCCAAGCTGAGTATCTGAGTATCCCCATCAATTATCTGAGAGTATCCCAATCGAGCCCGGTATCTAAGCGAAGTATGAAAGCTGATTTCTTGGTGTACTTATAAAGAGAGAGGCTTACCTCGATGCCCAATGCCAGTTAGCATGGGCTAGTAGACACCCTGGAGTAATTAACCATTTGGTCTATTTTGCAAAAATTTATCCAGAGTCTAAATTAAATAAAAAACCACAAAACGTGAAAAGCTTGCTATGATTTATGTACTACAAAATATATTTCATTATCTCTTAAGGCAGACCCTTCAATTTTTTAACAGATCACTCTACCAAAGAAAAAGTGAGGACAGAGCCAGTTTACCACCTAGTGAACCAGCACCTTATGGAGGGATACCAGCTTGATTACTATGTATAAGGAATCTTGGCCTAGATGGTAGCTGGTTCTGCTCGAACTAGTGAGGATACTGGTTTTTCTTTAGGGGTGGATGGAATTGTGCTGGTAGGGATAGAAAGTGAGCATATGCAGCAATATTGGGGAGCACCCGCTCAACCTTATTGATTAAATAGGAGGGTACTTCGCTATCCCTTTGGTCAATTTAGTGACATGGGTGCACATACTTGAATCTTATGCATTCACATTGGAAATAGTTTACCTTCAAATCCAGCTTTGGCCTATAAATACAAGCCTCTTCAATGCATTAGTTCATCCAAAACAAAACTAATTTTCTTACCTAGTATATAATGGTCTCTCTTTTGAAAAAGGGGTGGATTTATTTCATGCAAAACATAACTAATATATATACATATCTCTCTCTTCCCCACCTTGCAGTACGGTTTGTAAGTTAAATTTATGTGGAAAAGAAAATTTTCACTGGATCATTTCATTTAGGAGACTAATGGACACCCATTACATTTCATAGCTATAATTTTCCACAGAGAGATGTTCCTTGGTGGTTTAGGAGACGCATGGACACCCATTAACCAAACTGACACATGTGTGGTAGTAGTTATCCTAAAAATATATCTACTCATTGTTTTGACGTTCAGACCACGATAAATATTATCTGGGCAGTGCTTGTGATAATGTAATAAGTCTTGAAATGTGGAATAATTGCAACAATGGTAGTGAATGCCATGGTTGGTAAGTTCTTATACCTTATATATATTGTTTTTTGGGGGGCTTTTAATATCCATACAGACAAGGATTTTTTCACCAACTATTAAAATCATAGAGGGTTTAAAAATTCCTATGGAATTTTTTTACAATCGCAGCAGGGTCTAAACCTACACATTTATCATCTCTCATACTTTTGTCACCTATCACTCTTAGTTTCATTTCATACATAGACAAAAAAGTCATTCCCTCTCTCACCTCTCTATTGCTGCTGTGACCTGAGTCCTGTCCCTTATAAATGCACGCCATGTTTTGGAAAATGCATCCCCATTAGTGAGGTATGGAAGTGAAGGTTCCTCCTCAAGAAATTCCTTCCATGGTCATTCAAGTAATCAAATCCACCTAATTGCATTAATCTATAAACAAAAAAAGAACAACAAATAACTAAGGTGGAATATGAAAAGTATTTTTTTGTTTGATACAGGATGGCCAAAACCCCAAAGGTAGTGCTACATCACATGTGCATAGCAAGGAGGTTTTCATGAAGTTTTTTCTACCTTCTTCTACCATTATTTTGCTTAGAAATCACTAGAAATAATAATGGATATAACTGGGAGCTAAAGGAAGATATAATGGGTGAGGCATGTGCACTACTAATAACATGTCCCTTAGCTTAGTGTCGAATTCAAGGAAAGATGTCGATGGTTGTTTGGTAAATAGTCAAACAATCAATTGACAATTTATTCAGGTTTAAAGATAGCATCACTGTAATTTGTGATAATTTCATTCACTTTAAGTTGTGAATGTATGAAATTATGATGTATTCAACTTTTGAATTGGATATTGAATGAGCTACATTGTTCATGGTTTATCGAATATGGCATTCATTTAGCTAAAAATTGCATAATTGGCTATAATCTTGTTATGACCATTGTTGAAAAAATCATCATTTTCTAAGTAATCCCAAGTCAATCTATGCTCGGCCTTGCTATTGAGCTGAGATGAGTTAACTTGTTCACAAGTCAAACTAAGCATAAACGAGCCAGACTTGTGAGTACCCAGGGGTTAGAGCCTATCTATGAGAAACTTGTTAGCTATTTACTACCCAACATATCCAATTTGCAGGCAAAGATGGAAAACCTTATTGAAATCAAATATAACTGCCAGAAATGAAAATAAACCCCCTCACTTTGAACCATTTCTATTTTTTGAACTTTTGTCAAAATTTTAGTGAGTTTGAGTTGAACTCTTACACTAACCAGGCTGAGTTGTTCACCGAGCTGATGTTTTCAACATTGGCTATGACTTGTTCAAATGGTTCTTGAATGAGAATTTTATTTAATACAAGGTATGTAAAAGAGTAAAAGTGAAGCAACTTATATGATTATTGTGTCCCTGGACAATAAATTTTTGTCTTAAATACAATATAATTGGGATATTTTGAATGTAAGTCGATTATTATATAATAAAGTTGTAGTTTAAGTCTTTTGATAGTCCTAAAAGGCCATTTAGGGGAAATCAAGCTTAAGTCAATCAGCATAAGGTTGTCCCTTGGTTTTGATCTCTGCTTTTGCTTGGTAGTTTCCAACTATTTGTTTTGAGTCCATGGTTTTAGAATTTTAGTCAAACGACCCATCTATAAATATAGGATTATTATCATCATTGTATCATCTTGCTTTTGGATTAGTTGGACTGTTATGTGTCTATCACTTCTTGGTTGTTGTGATTTGCTTGTCTCTCCTTTCCCTATTTTTATTTTTTATTTCATTTTCCTATCATCTGCACTTTTCTGTTGAGTCTAGGTCGTGAAATATTTATCTTTATTCTCAGAAGTACAATTTGTCACATTCTGTTGCAATCTTGTCTTACATTGTAATTTTCCATTGAACTTTGTCTCTTTTCCATGGTTTTGTTCAAAGGAATTTGAAGCCTGCTTGAGAGATGTCAGTTTGTCAAAAGCTAGTGAATCCCAAGCATACTTGATTGGTCTTGAGCTTTGATGAACTTATTTCCATACCAAGATGAACTTACAACTTGCCTTAACTCTGACTTATCTATTTCGAACCTAATATAAGATGAGATTTCCAGTAGTGGAAGGTAAAGATCTCTGTAACAGCTTTTTGTACACTGTCACAATTTATTTGCAATTTTCTGACACTTATAGTACTAATCATAATAGTAGCTTTACAGGCTTATATTTTCCAAATTCCAATCAATAATTTAGATGTTATGAATATATGACATCAAACTAAGCTCAAACATTATAGATCTCAAGTTATGTCCTCTTATATTCTGTATATCAAAGCAGGAATGCAGTTTTGTAGGGGATGCTTTTTCTTGGTTTGCATATGATTGAACTGTTCATTATATTTTCGAATGGCTTTTGTATGAGTCCTACCATTTTTCAATCCAGCCATACTTCTATATAAATCAAGGGTTGGTATTTAGCTAATCTAGTTACATAAATTTTTTCAGGCATTCATATCTGATTGTATTTCTTATAAATACCATTCCAATTGAAAATTGGTTTCATACATATTGCAATATTGGCAATGATATATGATACATTGAACTTGTTTAGATATGTATTAGTAGAATATATCTCCTGATATTATTATCATTAGAAAATATCTACATATATCATATTCATTAGAAAGCATCTCCAGAAATCAATATCATTAGAAACAACTCATCTTGTTGTCATTTCATCTCTAGTCAATCACCTTAGTTGAAATGTCTCTCTTGACCAAGAAAGAAGGGCTTCTCAAATAAGAATCACTTCCCAATCTCAACATCCTCCCAATTTGATTTGGTCCATTGGGAAATTCCATCACAGGTTGCAGCTCGTGCACGTCAAGTAGGGAGCAAACAAGACTTTATGCTTGGAGGTAAATGACATCCCATAGTGAACTGGGCTGAAATCGATTTAGAGCTTGATCCTAATGAAATGGAAAAGGTAACTTGTTTGTTTATATGTGGATTTGTTTGTACTTGAAAGGCACATTATTGGAGTTTTTGCTTTCTAAATTTGTTATTTGTAGTTATATTTTAGTAGGTTTTGTGCAAATACCTTTGAAATATCTTTCGTTGCTTGTTTATGATGTGTGCTTTAATACAGATAAAAATTGCATTTATAGGAAATTTTCCAAAATAATGCCAATGAGGACTTCTTAAGAAAACATTTTTAGCCCTTTGGGAACGTACTGTTTTCCTCATTGTATCAAAATCCTAGCATCAAATATTTATTTTGTTAGTTGTTGTGATAATTGTATATTGAACCAATGTGTAGAATTATGTTATTTACTATTCCCCCAATTTGTTGGTATGGATGCAATTGGAGAGAGTTGCAATATCTAGAAAGAGTAATATGCCTGTTGGGTTTATCCACTACTCAGCGCGTTCTACAAGCCCTTTTGATAGATAATATAAATATTTTGTAGATAGTAATTTATTTATTTATTAAGGTCGTTATTTATTAGAATCATTAACACAAATATTGATGGTTTCTCTAACAATCACATAAAACAAGATTGATGGTTGCATGAGATGTGCTCCCCCCAGAAAAGTCATTGTTTTCACCTGATGTGTGATTAATAACTTATAATTTGCAAGCCAATATAATCTTAGCCTGACAATCACCTATCAATTTAGAGAATGCTAGGTTTAATTTGCCCCTTTTTTTATTCCATTTGTAATTTCGATTTCCAGTGAATTACTTTGAATCATTTCTTTTCTCATTTGTAAATTTATGTTTGAATCATTTCTATTTGCATTTTTTCCCTTTGTTCTTATAGTTGTCATCCTTAGCACTATTGACATTATAAAAACTTCTTTTGATTAATGTTTCCTGTTGTTTCTTGTTTTTTTTATCAATCCTTCAATTTTGGTGCTTTATCTTTTATACCTTGCATTTTTCATTGTATCTTTTTTAGTGACCATGTAAAAGAATCATCAGAATCTATACATTTGCCAAGGAAATGAATCCTTGATTCTAATATGCCAAATTGTCTTGTTCAGGTGACAGGCTATGTTTATGGATTCATGTGTGGAATTACTTTGAAAGTTTATTTTTGGCTTTTCATTCATTTTGCTGATGGTATATTGTAAATTTGTTTTGGGTAATGCAAAAATGTGAATTATTTTATGACTAATGTTAAACTTATTTAATGTTGTATTCAAGATTCCAATTGTGGCAGATCCATATGAAGTAGTTGTTCTTTCACTGCCTACTTCTGTTACAGATCACTTTCTTCTTATCTTTCACCAAGGTCTTGCTACTCGATATGATGTAAGTGGTAGTTTTGTATGCTTTTACACACTGTTTTTTGGCTATAATAATGGCCTACTATTATGGCATAAAATTAAGCATGTCCCTTCCTCTAACATATTTTGAAGACGTACCTAAAGTGGATTGAATTAGTGTTTGGTCAAAATTATTGTTATTGTGCAGAGTAGAACTATAAAGAATTTTGTAGTACTAATGGTCAATAACAAATCAGGAATGCAGCCAATTAGTTAACCCAGACATATATCTATTCCAGAAAAATGTTTCAGTGTTATTATTATCTTACCTCAACTGTTGTACAAGCTCTTCTCCAACTATGTGCAAGGCTAAAAAGGGTGCATGCCATAGCATTGTGTTTCCTTGAAAGAGGTGGATTGGTTTCTTTGATCATCTTTCCTACTAGTGGATTATTTTCAAGGTTTAGTAGTGTTGAATCAACTATTGTTTGTCATATTCTTGAGGATCCTCATACACTTCAAGAAGCTATGGACTCTGAAATTTGACAAGATATTGTAGCTGCTTTAAATAAAAATATAAGTGTAAGGTTGAGTCCTCACACTTTTATCTCAAACTTAGCTCTTGTTATCTCAAACTTAGTTTGGTTGAGTTGAAGGTGGTTTTCTATTTGATCCATTTCATATGATGCCTATTGAAAACGTTTTTGGGGAAAATTGACGATAGGGAAGTACTACCTCTATCTATAATCTTATAGGAAGGATTGATGATTGTGGAATGACATTTCCACGTCCACTTCTCATTAGACCAGCTACCCCATTTAGATCAGTTTTTCATTAAGGAATATGTAATTTTTAAAATTTCTCGTCGTTGAACATCTGCTAGATTATAAATTGTTTTTCTTGGATTCAAACTTTAGAATTCATAGTTTAAGGAAATATATAATGTAATGTGTCTATGATTACAGAGAATGATAGGGTTGTAGCAAAGAGTAATATATAAAGTACTTCAGCTCCGTCCTATTTGGATTCTATTTACTGAACACTTCGAAGTGGGAGACCAATAAATCATTTGAGTAGCTGGGTTGATGATAGTTAGCAACTTAGAGGAATGAGTGGCACTACAATAGAATTAGGAATTGAGGATAATTTTGTTTCTCAGTTATAGAGGGCTCAACCAGTCGATGACACTCGATCAGATTAGGCCCATGATACCACCATATCATAGGAAAAAGGTGATGCTACTGTGTCATAAGATGCAGATGTTGGTACTGTAATTATAGAAACTTTACAATGATAGGAAAATGATATATAGAGAACCAAGGAACATAATCAATCCCATGTTGAAGATAAACAATCTAGCATCCTTTGTCGGCCATTAGATACTCTGTAAGTTAGGTTCTCAAATTCTTAAAGGGTTCTAGCTCAATGAAAGAGCACTTGCCTTACAAGCAGGAGGTTGGCAGTTTGATTCCTCCATGCCCTAATGATATTATAATATCGGTTAAAACAACTAAATTAGTAAGAAAAAAATAATAGATAGGTGACTTAAAAAAAGACCAAAACTTGTATATAAAATTACTAAAAATGACTAAATTAGAGACCAAAACATGAGAGATGCGAAACTAGCCGTTAAAAATGATGCAACATGTGGCGCTAATGATGAAGCCAATCATGGCATCGATATGGTAGCAAAATAAGACATTACTTTGGATGCAAAACATGGCGCTACAAAGGAAGCAAAATATGGTGCAACAATAGAAGAAATATTTGGCGTCATTTTGGTAGCAAAACGGGATGCAAAAAACGAAGTAAAAATTGGTGCAAATTTGTAAGCAAAAATTGGCACATATTTGGAAGTAAAACATGGTGCAAAATGGGATTCTAATGTGGTAGAAAAACTGGATGCAATAGTGGATGCTAACAGGGTTCTACTAAGGATGCAAATACGGCACTAACGAGGGTGTCATTTAAGAAGCAAAAGCGGACACTCGCTAGGAAGGAAAATATGATGTTATTTAGGAAGCAAACCTTGACGTTCTTTAGGAAGCAAAGTTGGACGTTATTCTGGAAGCAAACCTCGAAGTTGTTTAGGAAGCAAAGTTGGACGCTATTCTTGAAGCAAAAAAGAGACGCTATTTTGGGTGTCATAAAGGATGTTATCTAGGAAGCGAAAAAAGACGTTTTTTGAGACGCTTTAAGTTTTGTCCATGACACGTCCCATTTAGCGTCTAGTTTGACCACTCAATGTAAAATAAAATTACACTAAAAAGGGACGCTAAATGGGACGCTAATTCCAAGATTTGTTGTAGTGCTAGTTGATCCATGGATAACTAACAACTCATGAATGGATAGCCAATAGTTCATGGAAAATGATTAGAAGAATGAGAGAAATAAAAAGAAAATATTAAAACAAATTGATGATTGACAAAAGCATAAATTCTAAGTGATGCATGAATGCATGTATAACCTCTAATTTGAAATAAATTCGTAATTAATATATGCATAGCATAAAACTTTGTGATACTTAACTTTGAGTCTAACAACATTCACAAGCATAAGTTAATAAGTTGTGCTAATTTTATTTCTCAATTCAAAATAAAAATGGTTAAACCTCTAGGCATTTCTCTTCCCATATCACTTTATTTCTCTTTCAAAGGGCCGACCGATTTTAAAATGCATATTGTAATAATAATGGCTATGGCAAATTTCATCGCTTTTCTAGATAAGAATTACAACGTCGAACTTCCTTTTTGGAAAATGGTAGGCACTCACTTTCAATGTCGATTATCACGGGATATGGTGTTTCCTGATTTTACATTGTTTTTTTTGAGTTTTCTTAAATATTTTTAATGTTTTATGATCTAATTTATTTTTGTCATTGTTCCTTATTATGTGCCTACCAGGATCGACCTATTGATAATTTTACCACTTTTGTGGATGAGAATTACAATGTTGAACTTCTTTGTTGGGAAATGCTATTTTCACTTCTCATTAACATTGTATACTCATGGCAATTATTAAATTTCCACAAGGCTAGTAAAATAGCAAGAACCGAGATTGATGGTCTTTAAATCCTTTTCAGTAAAAAAATTGATAATTTGATATCTAATAGCAAATATAAAAAACCAAAAACAAAATAATACAATAGACATCCATGTTATTGCAAAAACAAAATAATACAATAGACATCCATGTATGTGCAATAGATTGAAATAGATTGAGATCCATGTCTACACTATGGTCTACCGAACAAGCTTTGATTTTTTTTTAATCAGGTTATAATTTGATATATATTTCCACCTTAGAATCTCCTTGGAAACCAGGAAGATCCACCTGGCTAATTTAGTACTCCCGGTAACATGGTCTAGTGAGAAGTGGGTGATTCATTAGTAAAGGATCGAAAGGCCACCATGAAATGAAGATTCAATTCCAGTGCCTAGATGTAATTATTGTCCAACATTTGCTGTTGCTAGACCAATGAGTTATGGAAATGGACATGACGGGCAGCTGTTTATGTGGATAAGGTTTTAATTGATATATTGATGATGTTATATACACGTAGTTAGAGGATAGTTAAAAAAGTCATATTTTAAACTATTTAAATAAGTTAAACATAAAAATTTAGGTAATATGTTATTGTAATTTTTTAAATGTTAATTTAAGTAAATTAAGTGTAGATTTAGTGGTGGGAGGAATTATGTTAATTTTAATGTAAATTGCTTATATGAGCATAAATCCATCTTAAACATGATCAAGTAGAGGAGTCTCATTTCTTGAAGTGTAAATTTTTTTATCTTAATTTATTTATGTGTTCATAAAATTTTAATCTTCAAAAATTTTGATTCCTTTAGTGCTTCGTGTTTAACATGAATCTATGTTGGTTATCCAGGTGTAAAATATTAAAAAAGTCAATATGTGTTCATACAATAAAATGTAAATCCAAATAAAATAGCATTAAAAAAATAACACTTCAAGAAATTGGATGCCTGTAGGTGCTTGATAGATCGAGGTTAGGATGGATCTATGTTGATGTATTATAAGTTGACACTCTAATTTTTTAATTTTACAAATCAACATGAATATTTTTAATTCACTTTTTTTTTTGTAATCTAACACAACTTTAAGTTAAGTTAAGTGACAACATCTTCTGTATGATAAGGTTGCAAAGCACCTTGTTATTCTAGATGCAACAAATATATATCTTTTAGTTTAAGTAAAAGTAGCTTGTCCTAATAAAAAATTCCAATAAATAAGTATTTGATAATGTTAAATATAGATAGATGCAATGAATAAATATTTGATAATGTTGAAATAAAGATACTAGGAAGTCAGATATCATTATTAAATTGTTAAGTAATGATGAATAAATATTTGATGATGTTAAATGCATATAATGAGAAGTTGTTATTACTAAATTCTTAGCTAAAAGTCCATGATCATTCAATTTTAGCTAATAAATTGTATTTGTAATTATTAAATTGTTAGCTAAAAAGTCTATGATCATTCAATTTTAAGAAATAATGATTTAGGTAGAAGTTAGTTATCATTTAATATTTAAATAATAATCATTAGCTATCATTAGAAGTTTGAGCTCAAGGATATCAAACCAGTAATGAAACGAGGTGAGGGATAACTACCTTAAATTATGATTGCAATATTATAAACACTGATGACTTGTGACAATTGTTACTCTAGAGTCTAGACATTTAATATTTAATACTAGTAAGAAAATGTACACAATTTGTAAGTTTTACTTTCAGAATTGAAAATTCATGTTTATCATAATTAATCCAATTTAATTTATCAGTGTAAATCTTTAATTCAAAGATCATATTAAAAAATATGTTTTTGTTACGACGAGTAAGTTTGTTTGTAATCTTGAATTCTGGAAATTTAAAACAAAATTAACATTTCACCGCTAGGCTTCAGATTCCTTGCCTTTTGGCCGTTTCTCACCAGATTTTAAACATGCACTTGATGCTGCATGAAATTCCAACCTTTGCTTTTGTGTCCCCACTGCTAAAATATTTCGGATACATTGCTCTTCGCCCTTATTTCGGATAGAAGAACTGGGTGCAGCATTAATAGAATTTGGGTGTAGCATGACACCAAGGGTGATACTGTTTAGATGGTATTGTATACGTTTAGAAGTTTCTTCAAATTTATATGAAATGGCAAGTTGGGAAAGTTAATAATAAATATTAAAAGAATATAAAAAGTAAAAAAATTAATTAAAAAAAATCAAAAAAGAAGAAAAGAAACATCAACATAAATTGGATGATTTAACTTATTCCTTGTATTATTGTTTTAACTATAACTTCTTAGTACATGGAAATGGCAATAAAATCAAGATTACCATCCATGTCATTGATTATATAAGGTAGACTCTTTCTAAAGTGGAGACTTTTAGAACTTATAGTCCCTATATTTGTGGCTATATGTATATAGTAAGTTTTCAGTTTTGTGTCAACTATAATTAAAATTTCCTTAGAATGTTATATGTTTACAAAACATTCTATGTGGTAAGGGACCAATGAATATTCTAGCACTAGCGGTAGAGAGGGCCAACTGGACAAGGTAGCAAGAATATATATATATATATATATATATATAGTCAGCGATGTTTATGTATGCTCCCAAAGGAAATAAGAATGTTGTTAACAACCAACATAGGGATCATGAACGCGTAGAACCCAATAAGTTTCCAACCATCAAGAATGGTTCTAGCTAAATTGAAAAAGCTCCCTACAAGTTCCCCAGTTCCCTAGAAAATATGAACTTACTAACAAATAATAAAAGCAGTAAATAGTTACACTACTATGGAATCCCAAAAATTGGGCTGTTGTCTTCCTGATTTGAATATAATCTGAACTTTTTATTATTTGAAATCATTAGGATGGACATTCAAGAGGGAATATAGGAGCACTTTGTGTTGATTCATAACTTCATTTTTCACAGCTTTCTTAGTTATGCCAACCCAAAGGTGTGAAGTATATTTTTCTTTCAATTGTGATTATAAAAGTTCTCTTCCCATCTTCTATTAACATTTTACTGAGAAAGAGTTTGTTTCTTCTTGTATTGCTTTGCACATTATTTTCCAACTCGAATGCCATTTCCAGTCTTGGTGGAGTTCCTGAAGCTGTCAGATGAGAATATGGAATTATCCGGAGATTTTGTGTAATGTTAATGAAGGACGGATTATTATTATTATGTGTAATACTCCATAGAGAAAATTAGGTATTCAAAATGCATTGCAGTGACCATTCTTTGTTCTTCTCACATCCTCATCAGCTTTTCGATATCCTCATTCATATTCAAACTCTCTGAGTATACAAGTTATCTTCGCCTCCCTGTAGGGCTTACATCCCTCGACTACCGATCTATAGATCAAACTACTATTTCTTTAACTGAAAGAAAATATTCCTTTCAGACTTTTGGAGCTTCATCATCCATAATAACCATTGATGATACAATACCTTCCCCTGAATGGAAACTTCCTGAAATCTTACCTTCTGAGGTTTATAAAATGAAATGGTGGCAGTATAAATCCTGCACACAAATTAAAATCAGTTCTTTGGACATCACCTTCACTGACCAGGAATAGCCCATTCATATTTATTTAATTGACAAAGATCAAATTGACTAGGCAAAAACAAAAGGTTACAAATATGCGCATCTAGGCGCTATCAAATTAGGACTTGGTCCGTTAGTATGACCCTATATGAATGTTTCTTCTTTGTGTTGTGTTTTGGATGGGCCACTTAGATTTTGCTGATGCTTTAATTGGAGGTTGTGAAGGCCCCTTGCACAATGGACCATTTTTTGGTACTATCTTTCCTAAGTATTATGTCAGCCATGATGACCCCTACATCTATGATTTACTCAAGGCCTATATTTGTCCCTTAGGATTTAAAATGGACACTGGCTCCAAAATCATTTAGTTTAAATCGTTGGTTTTCATCTTCTTTGGAAATTATTCCCTTCCACCTCTTACCCCTAAAGTCCATGAAACCTCACGCCTACTAACTATGGTAGAAACTGATAAGTCAAAAAATTATACACCTATAACATTTGACTAGACTGGAATCAGTTACCCAAAGCAATGGGGGGTAAGATATAGACAGTTGAGAGACTTTGAGAAAAATAAAAACCAACAACTCTCTATTCCTTAACCCCTTGTCTTTGACAGATTTTCAAACTCTTTTAAATTTCCTAAAGGGTTTCCTTCTCCGCAATTTGCTCCACCTCTTGTAAGATATTCCTCTGTGAATAATATTTCTGAAAAATTAGCCTTGTTTGAACCATGCTCTTCTTCCCGCCTTTCCTTTTCAGGTGTTCATAACAATGAGTACAAAGGTCAGTATGCAGACTTCCCTACATGCAGGAAAGCACTTGAGAGACTAAAAATAAAAAACAAAGGAGTAAGCCTGTACAGAATGTCTCTTCGTAGAAGTAGCCCTGGTTTCGCCTCCACAAACCCATAGGGTGATACCTCGTTCCATCCAAGAACAAATCTTTCTAATGCTCCATTTCAACAGTTTTCTCATGATGGTCTTTCTAAAAGAGAGTTCCTGCCACATAGATAATCAAATCCACACGAAAGTGTCTCTGATGAAATAAAGTTGCTTAATTACAATAATTGTCAGCAACAACTGATTGGCCAAAATATCGATGACATAGCCTCTGATATTTTACTTCTTAGACAACAAGCTCAGACAAAAAAAGAGCATATTTCCTTTCTTGAAGCTAAAATTGATCACTTGCTTGTAGGAAAAGAAGAAGTAAAAGCTGGTATTATCTTAGCAAGTGAAAAATTAGAAAAAAGGCTAGATGTCCTAGGAAAAATGATGGCCAAAACACAAAATGTAAATTGTAAAAAGAGCCATGTAAGCCAAACTACATTAGAGCTTGCAACTAAAGGCCATAAAGTCAAACATGAAAGAAGATACTCTTTTGGAATGATGAGTATCCAAGAAGATGACCAAAGACCATAATTCCTTTTTGGTCAAGAAATAGAAGAGCTTGATGAGTTAACAAATATGCACGGGGTCTTCACTTAGTGAAACCATGCCATAGCACATTCGTTCGTGGCATATGAAACAATACCCCTATTTTCAAAAAATATTGGAAAATACCTCCCAAAATCATTTTTTTTAACCCCCTCCCAATATGCCTTGCCGATTTTTAAAAACCCCTATTTTCCCTATATATTGCATGTATCCATTTTTTCATTTACATTTTTTATACCCCTTTATATTTCTACCTAAGGGAAAAAAAACTAAACACAAGAAAGGGCGACACTTGATAGGAGCCCTTAGGCAAATCACTTTACTAGGTATTAAAATGTATCACATGATGTCAAAACAAATAAGAGAAGGTTTATTTGTACCAATCTCAAATAGTAGTGTGTTTTCCCCAAGAAGGGTTCAAAAATGAAACTTACACCATTTATAACTGCTTCTTTCCATCACAGACTTTTTATCCAAGCACCATTTTGGTATCTAGGAGATTGTACAACTTTAGAAACAAAATTATTTGGAATCTTCAATGCATACTGTTAATCTTTTTAGATTAAAAACAATATGAATTTAACAAGAGGAATGGACGAGTCGAGTTGGAATCCATTTATCCAATGAACTTGTGAGCATTTAAAGCATAAATTCATGATGTAAAAATAGGCCACCTTTCAATTGAAGATTGTATTTCTAGTTCAGATGTCCTTGTCACCAAGTTCCTAGCTAAGTTTTACTCAAACAAATTCTTTATTGTCTACGGGGAAAAGAAAAAAAATTGAGGGTTATGACAAACAAGCAAGTTGGTCAGAAGACATAAACAAAAAGATGGAGAAGCAAAGTCAGCTAAAAAATATGAGCCAAATAACTGAACACCAGTAACATTATGAGCAATTTCAAATTTAGTCTTCAAACTGACAAATTTTCTTCAACATAGATTCAAGGCAAATTCTAGAGGTGTGACTCTAACAAAGCAACCAACCAAACTACATAAAAATATCTCCAACAACATATTTTCAAAAGCACTATGATACATAACCCAATCTAGTGTACAAAAATTATCTTGTAGACTTGGAATTAAAACTTTTGTGGTTGGATTAGAGTCATAATCGTCTTCACCAGCTTCATTTTCAATTTGTAAATGAACCTGACAACCAATATGGTTTGACCATATGGAAAGGGTTCACCTTGTGAAGCCGAATGGGTTATCTCAATCAGTTCAAACAGGCTGTTTCAAGGTGGAGTTCACTGTAAGGTCTCTAATTCTCATCTGGCTGAGGTCCAAGTCCTGTTGAGTCTGACTGGGTTACCAACCACCATTGCAGCTAGTTGTTGAGCTGCCCTCCATCAAGATATTCCAGGGAAGAGG
>LPNX010580478.1:98052-127849 GCA_001517045.1 Pseudotsuga menziesii | reverse complement strand
AGGGGTCTTTGACCCACCAAACATCCTCAAATACATCCCGTTTTCGGTCAAGAAATAGTCACCAAAATCCTCTATGACCTGCATGGCCTCTTCTGACATTCAATTGCATTCCTTTCGGAATATGAGAGTGTGCAGAGCCATGATAAACTGTTCAGAGATTTCTCTATAGTAAGTGTGGTATTGATGAGCTCCCAGTAGTCTAAATGCTGCATATACGGGCATCCTATCCTTCTCCCAAACACATTTGAGCCCGGGGAAAGGCTGGTGGCATAGTATACAGTCAATTAGAATGGAGCTCATGTAAAATTCAGATCTTCTTCGTTCCTTTCCTTCCAACGCTGCAGCCACACAAGAGGAGAGGTTGCTTGATACTATGCTCGCCCAATTGAAAATGGTTCCTTCTGTTGCTACAAAAAACATTAGGGGTATCCATTCAAACTTGAACAGTCTGCCATTTGCCCTCCCAAAAATTCTGTTTAGCATTAAAGCTATGAATCTGTAAGTGGGCCTGAGACTGGTGGTGTCATAATCTTCAGTCACTCTATGTCGGAAGATCTTCCCAGGTAAGACCATTCTTTTCAAGGTCTCTACAAGGTCCATCCGGAGGTCGTCCAGCCATTCATTCGTAAGGAAAAGCTAAGGCTTTGGTAGATGATAAGCTAAAGCTACATATCCAGGGCTAAATGCAGCATAGCCCTGGCCCTGGGTGTTACAGAGGAGCATTGAATTGTGGTTTGTATGTGGTAGCACCCATCTCATTAACTCAGAGCACGGGAATAGCTCTGGCCTGGTGGCGACCTTCATAATGGTTGATTTCTCTATATTAGCATAAATGGGTGCCTCCTCAAGCTCCATATCTGGGACTTCCCTGCGGGAGATAATCCTGTAAATATCTCCCCATTTGTATTCAGGCTCCACCCCAGTGACACATTGGGTGTCCTCATAAATGTATTCAATTCTTGTTTCTACTTCTGCTGCAGGAACCTCCTCTACTGCTGGGGCCTTCTTTTTTTTGTCTCTTAGAGATCTTAAGATCTTCCTGCAATGTACAACACCATGGTACTGAGTAATCCAAACTTGTGAACTTTGTGCAACATTTTATTCTTTTTAGTTGTATCAGCATTATATCAGTGCATGCAAACAAACCTTAAGCTTTCATATTGAACAATTTACTAACATGAAGTGCTGTGCAATGTGTTTTTAGCATGATAATGTTTACTGTTTCACATCTTCACCAGGTCTTATGAATGAGTTTCCTTATGATTTATTCCTCATGCATTAAATTTATCAGTCATATTGATGTTGGCAAGACAACTACGCTATTACGAGGCTTGTCATTTCTTATGAAAGTGATATATAGAAGCAATATGAGCAAACTCTATGCAGATGCATCATACAACCATCATTTCACTACCTATCACATGCAAAGAAAGAAAAAGAAAAAAAATAACAGCCTCAGGCTTAACCAGTCGACGCCTTAGCCTTACGACCCCTAGGCCCTCTGCGACAGAAACGCAAACGACCAGCATCGAAGGAAAGTAATATGTTTCTAACATTCTTCACACACCTCGACGGGAAACGACCACATCCCTGGACAAGGAAACTTCATCAAACCGACTCGCGCTACCCTCAATAGGCGTGGCGTTACCAACAACCGTTCCTTTTGATCCCACCAGGGTTTTAAGCAATCAACAGCAAAACTAGGTCGCGCCAGCCCTAGGTTCTGCTAATAACTTCCATCGAAACGACATAAAATCCCCCAGACTGTAAAAAGGAAGCGGGACAAACCGCAGCGACTGTGGTCAGTGCAAATCCGCCCCTAGACAAACCCCAACAACGCAGACTCCAAATATTGTGACCGCCCAATGAAGCCTGGCGCAGATGGTGTAACGGCCTCCTGCGCCTCAAAAACCCCTATCATAACCTCCAGGTGCAGGCGGCATGACGGCCGCCTGCACCTTGCTTCCCCCCAATGGACTGAAACGGCAGCAAAAATGAAACGCGGGCTTTTGAAAATAAAAGGCGAAAACCCCCTTCCTATAACCGTCAAAACTATTCGACCCGGGGACCCTAACAAACGACGCGAACCGCCAGATGGACGACCGAAGGAAAACCTAACTAAAGGAGAAAACCCCCCTCAGTGTAAAAGAAATCTACTACGGGCAGACAGAAAGGCTTAAAAGTTTAAAGAAAACGTCCCCCCCCTTCACCCTAGGTCAAGAGAATAAACGATCTAAGCAAACCAAAATCCTAGCTGGACAAGGAAGAAAAACGCGGGGCCCCAAAACTCGGCGGAAAACCAACAAACGCTAAATGCAAATGAAGGACGAGAGGCACCTACCTGGAAATCAATGCAGTGATCAAGCTAATGACAGTTGGAGATCCGCCCTCGCCACCTAGAAACCGGTACAGTGACAGCTAACCCTTCGATTCTCTTGAAACGTGACAGCTCGACTCCTCGTGACAGCTCGAAAACAATACAGAAAACCCCGTTTGGCGATATGTATATATGAACAACGCCACACGTGCGAGGAGTCACATCAATCGGGGCGGCTCCAAAAGTTATGTCGGGCGGCACAAGCTTCATACCATCCGCCACGGTGGAACACCTCTAGTCCCAACTCGCCCGACAGTTACAAATAACCCACGAACGAGAATCCCATATCGGGCGTCGGCGGAAACCCTGGTCGGACGACCAAGAGTCTGGCCTCCCCCGCAACGGTGGAACATCCTTCACACCTCACTGTCCGCAACGAGAAAAAGACACTCCAAAAGCACGATTCGGCGGGAGACGAGGATTCACGAATTTACGCTGATCCGCAACGGCGGGGCTTGGCAGAAACCATCAAGAATCTAGAGGCACCCGAAGCGGCGGTCACATTAAAACCAAGCGGACCTGACGACCACCCGCAACGGTGGGTCGACAGAGTCAAATAAGAATCGAACAGGCATCCGCTACAGCGGCGCGATGAACGGCCAGGAGGAATGGGAGAAGACCCTTAACGGCGGGCTCGACAAAAGACTCAGGTTCCGGACACCACCCGCAACGGCGGGACGGGTAAGAAACTTAGAAGCTGAAAGACACCCGCAACGGCAGGAAAACGCCCGACATGAAAACTTGCAACGAAATTTCTAAAAGTTTTGCAAAACGACAGGGACTCAATTTCAATGGAAGTCCTTAAACATTTAAACTATGAAAAACCAGTCAAATTCCTAACATTCAAAATTCTAGAAGGAGCCATAAATCCATCATAAGCTACAATCAAAAGATGAACTCAAGAAAAGAACTCACTAACTTGTAGAAAAGGAGGGCCCCAAAATTTTTTAGAATTTTGGGAAATTGTTGCAGGTGCAACAAGATTCTATAAGAAGATACCCACACTCGCAAGGTTCGCATTTTTCAGTTTCTTGAGTTTTACAATTGCATCCATGTCCGCTGATCGTGAGTTCTAGGAACTATTGAGAGAGTTTGAGCAGACGGGTTTGCCGAACCTTTTCAACCAACCACCTACATCTGCTCCCTGTGAAGAAAATCCCCCAGCACCGACTCAGCCAATGCAGACACGATCTGCTCGAAATAAGTTCAAACCTAAAGTTCATTCTAAGCACAACGAAGACCGCCACAAGCAATCAGGGAAAACACTAGAGGACCCTGAGATGCCTCCATTTGGTTCAGTAGAGGTCCCACCCATAGAAGATGAGAACATTGCACCGAAGCATCCACCGTATCTTCCACCAGTTCGACCAGGAGTCCAGCCACCTCGGCGACTAAATAAGTTCACATTATGCACCCCTTCGTTTCCCCCGGGAGTGCAGTTGGTCGGGACCATGACAGGGAAAATAGATCGGCTTAAGTATGTCGACCACGACACAAATGATCGTGGAAATTTTCCACAATTCATCCCAGCACAATGCTTGCATTTTGTCAAATATCCAGAGACTAGCACGACATTGCTGGAAGTAAAACAGTGGGCTGCTGGCTTGGATCAAGCTGGTCTGCTAAAGATGCTCGATGTTCCCCATTTTGGTCGCAGCACACATGTAACCATAGTGGTCAAGCAGCTGTTGGCATTAGTACATGATGGCCACCTGTGGATAGGAGACAAGAAAATTCCTATCAATGGTGAACTCATTCATAGGATCACAACCTTACCAATAGCGAGGCCTGATCCGGGGACCGAATTTCCTTCAAAGCATGAGGATACAAAGCTCGCACAAAGCATGAAGGAACGCTTCGGCTTGACGAAGGGAAAATGAGGGTATCACACTTCCGCAATTCAACAACATAATATTCACTTCGCAGTTGAGCTTCTAGCATGCAAGCTCATGCGAAAGTGCAGACCATATGAAGTGCCTGCCCCGATTATCAGAAGTGCTGCAAACTGTACCAAAGGCTACAGTTACAACTGGGAAGCGTATATCGCGAAGGAATTCCTTGAAGACATCCGCGACACATAGGAGAAAGGTAGGCCCTTTCACTATTCCTGGTTGATAGTTCTTATCACCCTGGTAGGATGGCAAGAACCTACCGAGGCGCAGTTTGCTTCTATACCTCCCAACTTGCCTGACACAGTACGGTACGCCTCTCTGTGGGTTTCCCAGGATAAAACCATACAACAGATGACCAACTGTGTATTTTCCTTTTATATGATGAGTATCTCATATGAGATCATGAAAACCCCTCGGCTCACTAATGAGTTATTCTCTCAATACGTTGGCGTAGCCCATTTCAACGTCGACATGCATCATATTTTCATCTAGGCCTGCACGGGTCAAAAGCATCAATGGTTTAAGTTACCATATGTAGTGACCAAAGAAGACATCCTCGCGGTCATTCAACAGTGGTCGACGGAATGGTTGAAGGACGCAGGAAAAAAACCCACCATTCCAGTTTCCCCAGTTACCAATTTGGGTGCAGGCCCTAGTCATACATAGCAGCAAGACCCCCCTGAAGATAGTGAAGAACAAACTGAGTCGTAGCAGAGTGAAAGCGACCAGGGTGGAGACGATGGAAATGACGAAGAAGAAGAAGACTCGGTTAAAACTATTTCAGACCCTAATCGGCAGGATAAGTGCAAGACGCCAGAGCCGGAGGAAGTGAAAAAAACCTAGTCCCGAAAGAAAATGAAGGCGTTAAAGGACAAGAATATTGATGAGGAGCCCAGCCTGACAAGTGAGAAGCTTGATCAGGATCTCTCGAGGTCCACAGAATTTCTCACCAAGAAATTGTCAAAATTTGCAACCACACAACTGCATGCCATCACCAGTGTAGAAAAACAAATTTCGGAGTTGAAGGACTTCACAGAAAAATCACTGACTGGCGCTTCAGCAAGCACTGTCCCACTAAGTGCACCACCATACCTAAGGCAATGGCTAGCCAGAGACAACAAAGGCCAAGTCTCGAGTTTCGCCCTCATATTAACGGATGCAGTGTCTCATCTGGAGATGAGTATGAAGGTTGGAATCGATTACACTAAGATGTCCATGATGGAGCTACATCTCTGTCAGTTGGAGATTATGAAGGAAATCCAGGCACATGACCAATATTCACAAATGTAGTTGGAAAATGCCATAAGTAAGCAGCAGGGCTTCGCCACACAGCTGGAGGCAGTGGAGCAGAGAAAGAGGGATGCAGAATGTAAGCGCATTACCCTAGTGCGAGTCTTGAATGAGGCATGTCGCAGTCTTCCTAACTTCGACGTACAGCTGGTGAAAGAGCCAGAACAAAGATTAGCCAGGTTGAAAGATTATGTGCAGTAGTATTGCAGTGAAATAGAGAAGCTCAAAGCAGACCATGAGGCTCAAATTGCAGAGCTTCAACTCCGCATCACCCCGGAGAGCCCACCAGAGGTCAGGGAGCAACGCCGAGTTGACATTCAGGCCTCCGCAGCAAAAATCTCAGATACTGTGAGAAGTGCATCGAAGCTGCTAGAAGATAGTGTTGAGGCCTGGACCACCCTGCAGGAACATCCAAAAGTCGGACAGCTGCAAGAAACCATCAGGCAACGATAGACAGAGTTGGATACAGTAAAAGAAAAAATTAAGACTCTGCTGCCTATGGAGAAAATGCTCAAGGTAAAGCGAAGCAATGAACTCTAGCAGGAAATTGAGTCATGCAGAGCAAGAGCAATAGAAGTGGAAAAATCTATGCAGCCACTTATCAGCGAAGCTTTCGAGTTGAGTACTGCTGTGGACACCCAACTCAAAGTTTTGAAGGAATATGCTACATTTGGGCAGACAAAGGTCAATGAAGCATCAACCGCAGTATTGCAGGAGTTGGTTGAAAAGGAGCAAGATGCTGACACTATCATGCATGGCCTCAATAAACAGTTCGCTATCTTTGTTGACAAAGTTTGCCTCCCAGAAGAGCAGCAGAGTGTCCCAAGACGGGCCACTGGTGAGTCTTAGGGGCCTGTTGGGGTGCGCACCTTAACGGTCCCTAATTTTGGTAACCCCACGGTTTTTGTGGAAGTTGTAAGGAGAGTTATGATTCAAAACAGTCTTAGGGGTGTCGGGGTTGAGTAAAAACCGTCTTTTGTAATAAAACCATGGTTTAAGTCCGGGGTTTAGGGTTCAGGGTGCCCATGGTTTAAGCCCATGGTTTTGTAATAAGTGCACTATAAATAAGCATTCTTGTAAAGAAGTCAGTTTAGGATTTTTGATGTAAGATGAATTGATGCAAAGTAAGGCTATTTTTTAAGAGAAGGTTAAGTCCTAGCTGTGTGCGTGGACTACCTCTACAGCTGTGTGCACAGAGGCCTGCAGCTGTGTGCATGACTTTGAGGACTTGAAAGGATCTGCAGCTGAGTGCGCAGATCAGAAATGTGGTTTTTGTAAAGAGTTGAATAAAACACAGTTCTATGGACGTAACCCCTAAACTGGGGGTGAACCACGTTATATCGTGTGTTGTGGTTTTTGTTGTGTTGTTCTTTATTCATTGATGAATATATATCTGATAAGTAAGATCACTGCTAAATATTAACTTCACTGGAATTCCCAGTAAAGGGTTAAGCAAGGCACTGTTTGTTTATCTAACTGTGAAGCTAAATAAGCAACTATTAAGTTTTGCAATGTATGATTATAAGTGTTAGAAACTAAAGGTACAGTAATATCCCTCTTCTGCTTGCAGAAACCTGATGCGGCACCCCATAGCTGTTTCGGGTGAGATTGCAACCTGTCCACAGGTTGTTGCCGAAAGGGCCAACACTGTGGGTCTTTTGTTGGTGTGAAGTTAATGGTATAAATTCCGGGTCTGCCCTATAGCCCAACAACAGCACTCCCAGAACTACATTCATGGGGTTTTAGAATGAAGTTGCATTATCCTTTTGACCAAGTATAGACGTGAAGGCACTCACGGGTTGTTCACTATATAACAAAAGCATTTATAACTTTAGACAGTGGCTTTCAACTCTTCTTAAAGGTTACTAACAGAGTAGCATAATGACCTCATGGGTCTCCACAAATATATAATTTATTAAATTAACAGAACCAGTAACAAAGAAACAATAGTGGTTTTTAAGCCCAAAAATGAATATCGACAGTAAGAGCCTCATGACCTCATTGTTGTCCAAACTATACCACAAACCATAAATAAGAATGGAATTTCATAAAAAATTATATAGTCACTTTGAATAAGCAAAGTTACAGTTAGTTAAATTGAAATCATAGTGACATACAAACCCTCACTGGGTCTTAAATATTAATAAATAACTACAGAGATAGTCATAGGTTGTTTTCTTCTATAAGAAACACTATCATAAACTCAAAACAATAGTTGAATCAAAACAAAGATACATTAACACTACTTCAAGAAGTGGCATAGTCATTAAGACTCCACAGATAGTGAAAACCCTTTTTCTTTACCAAAATTTATACACAGTCGCTTATTCATTTAAGTAAGGAAGCTTACTGTATCAAAACCTTCACAGAATGAAGAAAATAAAGGATCATTTCAGTATCAACATAAGTAACAGAATTAAAACTGCAATTACGACATAACTTTCAAAGTGGCATAGTTGTCTAAGACTCCACTGAAGATGCACAAATCCTTTTGCTTAATCAAATTCACATTATACCAAATCAAGTGCAACACTTTATTATCGATGAACCCGTACATGGTTGAAACCTTATTGAGGTCAGTGTTTTCACATCACATCCAAGTAGAGACAGGCAATATGCATACACACAACCAACAATATAGTAGTGGATTGAACGTTCAACCACTTTATTTCTTTAGCAATCATATATTTATAAAATATAAAGATATTTGGAGCAGTTGTACCAGATCCAACTGTCCATTAGTTAAGGTTTAACAATGACCATTAAGGCCCGGAAGGGTCCTCTCAATAAACCCCAATGTTATACACACCATGAGACCAAGTTTGGTTCCACATAACCACGGAAGGTAAAGACACAAGTCTTATAGGTTAAAAAGGAGGTCTTCTTAGCCAGTGTTCGATCCACACCCCCATTGTAGAGATTGTTCTGCACACATAATTTACATTAGGAGTTAAACCATAGTTTTACAAAAAAATCTGGTATAAAAGAGAAAATAAACAATGTACTTACATATTACCTTCTTGACGTTCAAAGGAACCCAATCATCACCAAAGTGAGGATTGCAGACTCCTTCAACAAACGAATCAGACTCAGACTATTTCAGAGAATGTCGAGGATCAAGTTTCAGAACTACTCCATCATGTTTTACAGCCAGAGGAAGAGTAAAATTGACTAGCCGAAGGCCAAATGCGTTTGCAGAGCAACTTATACCATCAATAAAAACCACATCAAATTGACAGTTTCTTTCTCCAATGTGCATTAAACACATAGGGTTTTGCACTATGTGTTGTGATTGCTAGCTAGAGTTCTTACTGCCATCACATGGTTCAAGAGAAAACGAATTAAATTTTTGTCATTTCGATTTCACCATCACCATCATGGTTTCCAAGTCAACCATCATGTCGTTATAAATGTTAAGCACATGGCATGGGTCACCATGAAGGTTTTACAGATCATATTATGACTCCCAACGTAAGATTCCAACTCTTATACACAACATTCCCACTACTTAGAATCTTATACTATATGATACATTGTAATTACTTGTATTATATCTCAATCTGCATGATAAGGTTAGGCTTTTAGTTTGTGCTCAGGTTAGAACCTTTGTTTTGTTTAAAATAGATACGTTATAGTATGTATTATGAACTTCAAAACTAAGTAAATATTAGGTTGTTTTCCCAAAAATAATGGGACCACGTTCTTTATCACTTGTGGCTTTATGCCTTAGAATTTATTCTTTTGCACTTTTTTAGGGTAAACTCATCCACATGCAACAAGGTAAAACAAAGTTCATGAATTAGTTGTAAAGAATAAGTAAGACCATGATCGATCCCTTTTACATCTCAAAGGTAGAACCAAACTGAAAAAAAAAAAACAACAAACAGTTTCAACTGAGTCTTAGATAGTTACTATCACAAAATAATGTCAACTAGAATGCATGATGTAAATATGACAATAGTTCATAAAAGAAAGCATGCTAATAATAAAAACTAACGTAGACACATAGATCTTACAGTTAGATTTAAATCCATTATCTTTATGACAGAGGAATCATGAAGTATAAATCTCTTAGAACTCTTTCCTAGTAATTTAAATGTTACTCCATGCAAATGGATTTATTTATTTATTTATGAATTTTAAGGGATGTTACATGTGGTATGAGAGCGAGTTTCCAAACACTAGGCCTGATTGGCTCACTCACAAGAAAATAAGACAACAAATATGTTAGGATATTTAGACACTTGTGTAATATATCCGTTAGGTAAAAGTGTGTTTCTTTAGTATGCATTTGTAAATATTCTAATCCGACCGTCACGATATGTTCTAGACATAGAGTGATCTGGCGATTCAACTTCTCTTAGATCATACCTACCATTGATCCATGGCTTAACACCCTATTGGTCTATGATCTCTATTTAAAGAGCATAGAGGGTCCTTGGCTAGTTGATCAATTATGAGAAGCTCATATGTAACTTTCTTTCTTTTGCATAATAAATTGCTCCAAGTAGCTATTTGGCTGGGGCCATGGAATGTTTCCCTCTCGAGTTTTTTCCCAAGTTGAAGGGATTGAATACAATGAAACCTTTTCCCCTATAGCAAAAATGAACTCCATCTGCCTTGTTCTTTCCCTTCCAGTTTTACATAACTGGGAAGTCCATCAAATGGATGTCAAGTCTGCCTTTTTACATGGTGATTTACATGAGGAAATTTACATGGAACAACCTCCTAGATATGTTCAGAATAACTCTAGCCTTGTTTGTCTCCTTAAGAAATCCTTATATGGTCTTAAGCAAGCTCCTAGAGCTTGGTATGCCAAAATGGATACCTTTCTCCTTGACACTGGTTTTTCTAGATGCCATTCTGACCCCAATGTCTATACCAAGAAAGTAGGAAACAATCTCATCATACTTGTTCTTTATGTTGATGATCTTATCCTTACTGGTAGTGACCCTAAACTTATAACCCATGTGAAATCCAGTATTAAGCAAAATTTTGAAATGTTAGACTTAGGACATTTGCATTATTTTCTTGGTCTCCAAGTCTTGCAAACCAAAGAAGGAATCTTTCTTTCCCCGTCTAAGTATGCTTGTGACGTTCTTCGTCGCTTCCACATGGAAGATTGTAAACCAGCCTCTTCTCCCTTCCAGTCTGGAGTCAAACTTTCTGCCACTTGTACTTCCCCTGAAGTAGATGCCACCTTGTATCATCAACTTGTTGGTAGTCTTTTATACTTGACTCATTCCAGTCCTGACCTTTCCTTTGTCGTTGGTCGTGTTGCCCATTATATGAAAACTCCTCATGAATGTCACTAGAAAGCAGCAAAAAGAATACTTCGATATATTCGAGGTACAATTCAGTTTGGGATTCATTACAGTATAGGGGGGAAATCTTTGTTGGTTGGTCTCACTGATTCAGATTGGGCCGGTGATCCTGATGATCGAAAGTCTACTACAGGTTATGTTTACAGTCTGGGATCTGGACCTGTCACTTGGGCTTGTAAGAAACAACAAGCTCTTGCTCTTTCCTTAGCAGAAGCAAAATATCGAGCCGCAGTTAATGCCAGTCAGGAAGCTTTATGGCTTCGACAGATCCTTTCAGAGTTTGGATTCGAGCAGCAGCAGCCTACTCCACTTTGGTGCGACAATCAAAGTTCCATCAAGCTTTCCAAATATCCAGTTCTACATCAGTGCAGCAAACACATTGAGCTACACATGCACTTCATCAGAAATCTTGTTCATGATAGTGTTATTGAATTTCTCTATTTCCCTACAGATGATCAAGTTGCATACATCTTCACCAAGTCTCTTATAGAAGTGAAGTTTTCTAAACTTTGGTCTATGTTAGGAGTTCAGGAATGTGTCCTTAATGGGGGATAGGATCTAATGCCTCCTTCATTCTCCTAATAGTGTCACTTTTGTAAATCCTTCAATCCTATCCCAAGTTGTTCTTAAGGGGGGATGTTAGGATATTTAGACACTTAGGAGTTAGTTAAGATCAACTTGTGTAATATATCTATTAGGTAAAAGTGTGTTTCTTTAGTATGCATTAGTATGCATTTGTAAATATTCTAATCCGACTGTCACGATATGTTCTAGACATAGAGTGATCCAACGGTTCAACTTCTCTTAGATCATACCTACCATTGATCCATGGCTTAACAACCAATTGGTCTATGATCTCTATTTAAAGAGCATAGAGGGTCCTTGGATAGTTGATCGATTATGAGAAGCTCATATGTAACTTTCTTTATTTTTCATAATAAATTGCTCCAAGTAGCTATTTTACTGGGGCTGTGGATTGTTTCCCTCTCGAGGGTTTTAACCACATGACAAACATCAGTGTGTTTATCTGTGATCTATTTGTGTGAAGTGGTTGCTAAAGGTGTTAGGTATTTTGGGAGTACCTTGTGTACCCAAACAAAATATACTGATTTTATTTACAATTATTTCTGTATAGAAATATAAAATCTATTTTGCAGGAAAAATGGAAGGTGTTGAAGCATTTGCTGAAAATGGTTCTCAGCACAACAACCTAGACAACATTTATGTAGAACTGAATAAACCAGAGTTACTACAACAGTTAAGGAGTTAAAAGAGGAAATGAAAACTATAAAAATAGATAATTAAAGAATTCTAGAAATGAATTAGATTTTATTAGACAATATGCATAACATAGGACAAGATAAGCGAAATGTTTATGAAATTGATTCCAAAACAACGTCTTACAAACATAAAGGAAAGATAGAAAAATATTCTGATAGCGAATCTTCTTTAGAGGTTAATGCAAGGTCAAGTAGGGGAAGATATAAATACATAAGTGACAGTAATGAAAGTGACCCTATGAAGAAATTTTTGGGGAATTCAAAAAAATAAAGCCTCTCATGTTTAACAGAGAAGTAGAGAAAGGTGAAGAAGCAGAAGCTTGGCTGTCAGGAATGAAGAAATATTTCCAGATTTACAACTATTCTGATAGACTAAAAGCTCGAATGGCTATTTGCAATTTAACTGAAAAAGCGGATATCTGTTGGCAAGATATAAAAAGGGTCAAAAATATTAAAGAGTGTTATAGCGGATTTCACCACTCTAGGTGAATCACACTTTGTATGGCCTTCCCCTGTCCCGCTGCAGACTCCTTAGACCCTATGGATCACTTTTTGTCCTTTGATGTTTCCTTGATCATCCCTAAAAACATATGCAAAATGATATACGTGACTTTTAAACCTATAAGCGCGTATATACGCGGGTTTGACCACTAAAACTGCATACATCGGGATGTGTGCATAATCCAAATCCTTTTGGAGTTTTCCTTGACATGGATCTGACTCATTTGACTCCTAGCCTTCCCTATGCCTTGAGATCGCTCGGATTTGACCTTTCATTACCCCTTTGAAAAGATATATAAGGAACCCCTTGGTACATTGAAGGCATAAGAGAGAATTGAGAGCAAAGAAACTATAGTCCATTGTTGCTGGAACTTATGCTTGAGTCTGCATCCCTTTGTCCCTTGGAGCACTTTTGTGTTCTTCCCAAGCTTGCCTTTTTCTTGTGAGCTTGCTATCGAGAGATGGAGGATTGAAGTGGTGGAGGCCCAAGTGGGGGATTCAGTTTCTCCAATTCACATACATGCCAACAGAGGTTGTACCTTGTAATCTCTGATTTATATTAATAGAAATATCTTTTCTTGTCCAATAATGTGTGTTTGAATGAATATTTTCATCCATTGGATTATGTCAAATGCTTATACATTATTGATTATATATGCCAGAATAGATCTAACACCATGATATATAGAATGCTTGTATTGTTTACTTATTGTTGAGAAAGTAATCTATCAATTCAAGCTAAAGTTGGAAAGCTTAACGGGCATCTACTTCAACCATCCGGAATAAGGTACGAGGTCTGATCCTTTAGTGTTAGACATTTAATTTCTATTGCATATTGGAAAGGATTGATTTTTGGAGTCAAGCTGTCTATTGTGGTACCCCAAGCCATAGGAATTTTTCTCCGTAACAAAGAGTACTTAACCTGGAGAGTTTTTAAAAGTATTTTAAAAGGAAATTTTATATGAACAATCCTACGAGGAAAGAGCTAAGAAATTCTATGAATTAAAATTGGGTTCAATGTCCATGAAGGAATTTGAAGGGCTGTGTATATGACCCTTTTTGTTCTCATGTTTTCCTTGTTTATGAACTTTTTGATTTAATCCTATATCACTACTTTCTCTCTTAATTACATTTGGTGAATTTTTGGGTTTGGTAAGGACTGATTTCGTTTTCCTTGTTATTTGTCAATTGATGATGATTTGGATAGAGTTATGATGCCATGATTTCCTACTAAAGAAGTGGTGTTCAGTTCAATATAATTTTACTTCAAGGTTGCAGAATGAAGGAATTATGGAAGCTGGACAACTTGTATCTCAGTCTCAAGCTATAATAGATAGGTATCAAGTTTATGTTTTTTTCTCTTGCCCATTATTTTACATCATTCTGGTCATCTACCCAGTGCATAAACGATGATGCAATCAATTTGAGGACCAGAGATTCTGTGTCCAACTCAGCATTTTGGGTATTTGATGAATCATAACTGGTTGGGTCATCCAACGAGGTTGTTGACCACTCTGGTATATTTATGGAATCATCTATAGTCTCCACGGTACTAGCCCCTTGGATGGCTCATGAGATCTTTTGAGATTCAGCATATGGGCCTTATTGGGAAATTTGTTGTAACTGCACGATATTTCATAATTCTCTCATGAGCACTGATGTATAAGAACTTTGAATCTCTTCCAAAGTTTTTTAGCTATCATTTTGCATAGATCTATTGAACACTACTATGATCAGACCTTTTTATATAAAAACCCTATGTTATCCTGATTTTGGATGTATTAATTAATTTTGTGTGAGTGAATGACTTGTTTAGTTCCTGTCACCGAAGGTAGGGCCCCCTTCTGTGACAGGTACTGTTGTAGTTAGAATTTATTTTCTTTATACACGTAGTTGATATTGATGAAATTAATGTTTTATGGAGTTGATGATTGATTTAATTGTTTCAGATTTGGATTTGGTGTGTTGATCAGAGATGAATGTGAATGTTTAAGTAGTGGAATGACTGGATAGTATAATATTCATTATCATTACTAGTGAACATAGGGGAATTTATGGATTATGAACATTGAATCAAGATTACTTCTGTGGTGAATGATTGCATTAGAATTGTTGTTGAGATTCTATTGCTAGCTCATAATGATAGAAGAAGGTTGTTGAATTAAATTAGCTCTTTCCAATTCCTGTATTGTAGTTGTTGTTTATTAAATTGCTTTTTTGTGAAATTCTCAATGTGTTCAATCATATTCAGGCATGGATTTCTTTCTGTACCATAGCAGAAAGTTACATCATAGCAGAGGATTTGTTAAATTTGATAGTCAGTGCTTTTGGTTTGATTATATGATTCTTTCTATAAGTTGTGATCTTCTTAGAAGCCTATTCACTAATAGTTGCATTTCAAATATAGTTCTGTAATCCATCGACCTCCTCTATGTTAAAACCATTCCAAGTTATAGTGTATGACATATACTTTTTCAGGTAGGTCATAAGCCATTGTGGCCATGGGTTGATAATTTATGCACAAATTTTGATTTGCATTTTATTAAAAGATGAAAGAAAAGCTCGTCATTTTGGTGCCGTTGCTGGGGAGCTACCAAGGACATTGCAATTTTGATTGGTTATTTTGGTTCTATAGTTGCGATTTTTTTCTTTCCTTTGGGTGGATTGTGTATGACATTTTTTTTTCTCTGAAAATAGTCTGGTGTGATTTCAGAGGAGGGACAGGTAAGACACACAGACAAATTCATTAGAGTATTTCCCACCGCAAGTCCCTATGATCCTAGATCATGAAAATTATTCCTGCATAGAATAAGAGATATTAAAGGTAGGATTGTATATGCATATGATACCCCCATAGGTACTAACCATGCAGGAAGTACAATAAGAGGAGGACACAATCAAGGGAGGACACCTTCTACTAGCATTCCTAACCAAGAAATTAAAATACTCGAGCATTCTACCATGACCATCGACAGAATGGTATCACCAATGAATGTTGATGAGAATCTTCCAGTGACAGAATCTGCTCCTGAAGAAGAGTTTGTTCAAGAAGGGGAGACTCTTAATCAATTCATTGTTAACAATCATTTGAGTGTGGAACAATTGTTTGCCGAATCTCCGTGGTCAACTAGATTAGCTACATTGAAATATTGTTGGGTAAATATGGATGGCGAGGGAGAGCACATTCCCACCGAAGGAAAAACAAACCAAGGAAATACAAATGGAGAATCAAGCATCAGGACAAATACTTTCAAATTCGCACTCCGAAATCCTGGATCTACATTTTCAAACTAGATGAATAACATTCCACATTCAACATTGCCCAATTTTCATGGTATGGCAAGTGAGGACCTAGATACATTTTTGTTTGAATTCGATGTCCTCTGCAAGAGCAACAATTATGTTACAGATCAACAGAAGCTAAAAATTTTCCAACTACATTGAAAATCCAAACACTAAGGTGGTTCATGGGGTTGGGAGGGGACAATATAACGTGGGCACAAATGAAGGAGGTATTCCTAGATAAATATCAAGAATATTGCAAATATAAGGATCAGAAGGAAGCAATTTTTAAAATTACCCAACAAGAAGACAAAAACCTAGAAGACTACATGGAGAGATTTCAATATAATTTGCAAAGATCAAGATAGAATGGGTTAAATGATGATACATTGAAATTTTTTCTCTTATGAGGGATCATAGATGATTGCATTGATTTGCTGAATTTGATGGGTGTAGGGGATGTATCCCTACTAAAATATGTAGAAATATGTGACCTCTACAGAAGGTATTCAAGGAATGCCTACAAATTGGGAAGAGGGATTTGGGACATAGTAAACAGGACCACCAAGACTTCAAGAGAAGCAGTTTCAAGGATGGATATGGGAAATATCTTGGAGGATTTTAAAACTGATATACTCAGTTCCCTAAGTTCTCAATTGGATGCGCTTCAAGAAAAGAAAAGGCAAGAGGAGGAAGACTGATATTTGGCTATTTTTTCCCTAAATGCAGGAAGAGGCACCCTCTCAAAAACTACCCATTAGAGAAAGTTGAAATATTCCTTCTATGTGACCAAGATCATCCTACGAAAGAATTCCCTTCGCTTCTAGGACTCAAGGCCATATATGAGGAAGCAGGGGCAGATGCAGATCATGTTTGTTTTATATCTTAAAAGAACCCATGGAAAACCCGACCCTCATGTATAGTACTAGATCCCATGCAAACATTTAATCCTTATTGGAATAATGCTCAAATACATCATTCACAAGTCTCACAAGCTCCGCAAGTTCAACAATATTCTCAGCCTTCGCACCCACCTATGCCAAAACAAATATGGGAACCTCCATACCCACAAAATAGTCGTTGGAAATCAAATTGGAGGAATTCAAACTTTGGGAATCAACAAAAAATTAAACATCTACCCCTCAAATATAGAATCCTCAATTCCCATTTGCACCAATACAACCATTAATGAAACCTATTCCACAACCCCAGTTAATACTACCAGTGAATAACCCACCTCCCAAACCACTCCTTCCTGCACAACCCACTCCTATCCCTAATAATAAGGTTGCATAACCTGTAATGGCTGTTGAGTTACCCAATTATCCAACCTATTATATCTCCACAGTGGACTGTCATGACATTCAATTATGCTCTGGTAGGAATATCAATAAAACTACCTCTCCCATAATTACATAGGAAGAAGATGAAGAGACATCGATGCGATCTAAAGATAATTCCCCACCCATCCCACCCAGGAGATCACCACAAGCAGAGAAAAAATAACTTCCACCATATCCTGAGTGCTTAATTATAGAAAAACTCATACCTCAATCCGAATTTGATCTTGTGGGAGAATTAAATATGTTTGTGTGAAGATTCCACTATTCCAAGCTATCAAAGACATTCCCATTTACTCCAAAATGATAAGAGAAAAGACCCCCCAACAGTTCATGTGATAGGATATTTGTCTGAATTGATGATGGCTAACACTCTTGCTGCTAAGTACTCTAACCCTGATAGTCCCGATGTCAAAGTATAAATTAATGGCATTTCTCTCTCTAATACACTGATAGATTTGGGAACAGGTATTAATGTCATGACTAAACAGACAATGGATAGATTGGGCATTACAAATCTTCGGCAAACTTATACTATTTTACAGTTGGCTGACCAATCTCTTGTCAAACCAGATGGCATTATAGAAGATGTTATTTCAGTAGATTCATGGGAATACTCGGTGGAATTTATGGTTTTTCAAACAAAATCAAACTTGGGAGGCTATCCTCTAATTTTGGGTCGACCATGGTTGGCCACATCATATGCTTATATTGGCTGTCGATTAAGAAATATGCACATATCCCATGGTAATAATTTTAAGGAACTCACTTTGTATCCTCTTGTGAAGCCAATGATGCAACAAGAACTTCCATTGTATCCATATGAAGAGGAGGTTGAGCAAGCAGATGAAACCCTACAAATTTACATGATTGAATAATCGCTGGCAGCAAAACCACCAACTGAGGATGATTTTCTCAATCAATTTATCAATTCTAGTCCTTCAAGATACTTTATGGAATTGTTTAGTTAAGTGTGCGCTACCCAACAAATTGATAGCATCCCAACTTCATCTACCACACCTTGCACTGCTTCTATGCTTCATGGTGATTCTGCAATTAGGGAAGTGGAAATTGAACATGGTAAGATCTTAAAGATCAGTTCCACATTATCGACGCAACAAACATGAATGCTTACCTCGGTATTAAATAAACATAAAAATCCATTTTCATGGGATTATAGTGACATGAAAGGCCTCCACCCTGAATTGTGTACACATCATATTTACCCAAAAGATGATTGCAGACCTATCAGGCAACCTCAGCGTAGGATGAATCCGGCACTCAAAGAGGTGGTGAAAGAAGAACTTAAAAATTTACTCGCTGCAAATTTTATTTATCTTATATTTGACAGCAAATGGGTGTCTCTGCTGGTCCTAAGAAGAACAGAAAGTGGCATATTTGTGTTGATTACAGGGAATTAAATAAAGCTACACATAAGGATAATTTTCCGTTACCTTTCATTGATTAGGTGTTGGAAACGCTAGCAGGAAAAAAGTATTTCTCTTTTATGGACATCTTTAGTGGTTACAATCAGATCAGAATAGCACTCGAGGATCAAGAAAAAATGACATTCACATGCCGATGGGGTGCCTTTGCATACAAGGTGTTACCTTTTGGATTATACAATGCCCCTGGCACATTTCAGCGGGATGCTCTTAGCATCTTTGTCGATCTTATTCATGACACTATGGAAGTTTTCATGGATGAATTTACCTTTCATGGTGAATATTTTGTAGAAGCTTTGAATAATCTGGACAAAGTACTTACACAATGCAAGTAAGTAAATCTTTGTCTTAGTAGTGAAAAATGCAGAATGATGCTCACTCAAGGCGTCATCCTGGGTCATCTTATATCTCCTGATGGCATCAAAGTAGACCCAACAAAGATTCAAGTGATACTTAATTTACCAATTCCATGCACACAAAAAGAGGTATGCAATTTTATTGGATATGTAGGTTATTATAATAGATTTGTTCAAAAATTTTCAAAAATTGCTAATCTCTTATTTCTGCTTATGTCCAAAAACAAACAATTTGAGTGGTCGGATGCTTATAAACTAGCATGGGAAAATTTAAAACAAAAATTCTCTACAACACCAATCCTACAAGGACCAAATTGGTCCTTGTCTTTTCTAATTTCTACAGATGCCTCTGATACCGCCATAGGAGGAGTCTTAGGCCAACAGGAAGATCGTAAACCTTATGCCATATATTTTATTAGTAAAAATATGACTGCTACATAACTTAATTATACAAGGACTGAAAAAGAAATTATGGTTGTCATTTATGCTATAAATAAATCTCACCATTACATTACAGGATATTCAGTTACTGTCCACACCCACCACTCTTCCATCAAATATCTTATGAATAAACCTATCATAAATGGTAGAGTCACTCGGTGGCTGTTGTTGTTGCAGGAATTCGATATTTCAATAATGGATAGACCAGGTAAAACTAATGTGGTTGTTGACTTTCTTTCAAGAATAATTAATAATGAGGAACCTCAACTGGTGGATGATGCTTAATTCCCAAATCATAATTTGTTTGCTACTACTAATGTACCTTGGTTTGCAGATGTAGCAAATTATTTGGTGGCAAGAAAAATTTCGGGGCATATGACATCAAAAGAAAAGAAGAGGATTGTGCAGCGGAGTAGAATATTTTCATGGATTGATGGCTACTTGTTCTATACTGGACCAGACTAGGTGATTAATCGATGTGTTCGTGAGGATGAAATTTATCCAATTTTGAGAACCTGTCATGATGGCCCATGTGGGGGTCACTTTGTCGACAAATGAACCCACAAAATTCTACAATTGGGCTATTATTGGCCTACCATATTTAAAGATTCCCTAGAGTATGTCCGGAGCTATGATAGTTTCCAAAGAATGGGACAAACATTATAGTCAGACGAAATGCCACTTTAGAATTAGCTTGTGGTGGAACCATTTGAGAAATGGGCATTGGATTTTGTTGGCCCTTTCAAACCTAAATCTAGGAAGAAATCATATATCGTAATATGTACATATTATGTAAATAAATGGGTTGAGGCGAAGGAACTCCCACGGGAAACAAAGCAAGCAGTTTCAGATTTCCTATATGCAAATATTTTCACAAGGTTTAGAATTCGGAGGGATATTGTTACTAATGGAGGATCACAATTCACATATAAACTCATCAAAGATCTTACAACACAGTACCATATCAAGCACAAAGTAACTTCACCATATCACCCTTAGGATAATGGGAAAGTGGAAGGTACAAACAGAATTCTGGAATCTGTGATAAAAAAAAATGTTCAGCTTCATCAAAGGGACTGGGATGATAGACTGCCTGAAACTTTATGGGCCTATAGAACAACATGGAGAATTACCACAAGTATGACCCCCTATCAGCTAGTCTATGGTAATCAAGTCACCCTACCCGTAGAAGTTGAGATTAAAACATTAAGAACTGCATTTCGATTAGGAATGGAAAAATCTCAGGCCCAACATAGTCTCCTGTAGTATCTTAATGAGCTTGATGAATTACGATTGGCTGCCGTAGAACGTATAACCATTATGCAACAACACTAAACCAAGTGGCACAATCAATTCATCAAAAGTAAGTATTTACAGGAAGGTGTCTGGGCTCTTCTCTATGATTCCAGATTCAAAAAATTCAAAGGGAAGCTTCACACTCATTGGCTAGGACCATATGAGATTGGAAAAATTTATGATAATGGTACAATATGACTTAAAACCATTCATGGAGAAGGTACGCTTCTTATGGCCAATGGTCATAGACTAAGACCATATAAGAAACCATTGTCCAAAGAGGTGTTCATCCACAATATTGCTACATGCTGGTGTACCAAAGACTTCGAGATCACTATCTCGACTTCTGAAAATTAAGAAAAAAAAAGAAAAATCAAATTTAAAAAAAAAAGAAAAAAAAGGAAAAAAATAGAAATTGGAGTGTGAAAATCCTCCTGGGACCAACCCTTAAAAAAATAGAAAAAGGAAAAAGAATTTTTTTATTTTGAGACTAATAAATCTATCTCTAGATTCTTTGTAGGGACATTCTACCACACCTCCTTCTTCTTATCCCATTCATTTTTCATATTCCATTCATTCCATCCATTCCTTGATATCACTTGCTCATTGATGTCTCTTCTCTCTTGGATATAAATACATTTCAGACTGTTTTAAACAGATTTCATGTACTATTATATCCACAACACTATGAAAACCATTTCCATTTCTTATGACATATTCCATTCCATTGCATAACCTTTTCTATTTTATTGCAGAATACTCTTCCGTCCATTGTAGAACAAGTTTCGTGACATTGTAGAACATGTTCCGTTCCATTATAGAACCCCTTATCCACTCCACATATATTTTCCGTAATGTTATAGAATCTCTTTCCATTCCACTCCCCTTACCTTTCCGCAACACCACAGAACCATCTCACACAATGTTATGGGATCCTTTTCTAACATAGTCCAACACTTTAATGGTCACATTTTCAGTTACTTTTCATGTCACATACTAGCCCCGTCCACATGGTAGCACCTTTCTTACCTGTACGGTCCCAACATCATTGACATCAATAGCATGTGGAGGAGAGGAATCATGTAGCATTGATCCGCAACATCGTGAATTCAGTTTCAGCAGCCAACTCAGGTCACATCAGTTTTTACCCGACAGTACTCTATCCTGTGACATCATTTCAACTCATCAGTAATAAAGGAAAATGATGGTATCTTATCACATCCATCAGCTCAAAGAGTTGAGAATATTCTATCCTTCTTTGCACCACTGTAATTAACCAGCCGTCGAACTCCATCCATCTCTTCTCAGGTAAGGTAGGTACGTAACCATCCTTCATCTACTTTTGATAAGTACAGGAAGACGGATCATGATTTATTAAGTTGTTAGTACCACACAGGGTCATGTGTCGAGTTGGTTGGGTGGGAGTTAGAGGTGACTCTAAATATAGTAGCCACTATTGTACTAGAGGAAACTTACTAATCTCAACTGGTATTAACTCCACTACCCACAAATTTTTAGCAAGACCAGTACTGATAACACCACGACACCACCTTGCGACATCATGAGCCCACCTTCTGATATCCAAACCCATCCTTTTCTTTGGAGAGTCGACAAGAAAATTTGAAGAATTGTAAGAATCTGAAGGGAAACAAAGAACGAAGAACAATGAGGGGATAAATCCGTAGTGAACCTGAGAATATAGATATGGTCTATGGATACAGAGAAGTGAAAATAATTTTTCAACAGGAAGGGTGGCTGGATTATTTTGATAAAATGAAGAAGGGAGATGTTGCGATTGCAATGGAGTTCACGCTCACATATGACAATGCGGTTGCATAGGTACGAGCGATTAAAATTTTAAGCGGATGAGCTGACAATTGCAAGAGTCTTTGGATTACCATAGATAGGAAAAATATTGTTCGAGAGACGCATGCCAATAAAGCCGCTTATTGACACGTTTTTGGAATCTAGTGAACTAGTGCAAGAACATAAAAGGGGACAAGACAAAATTCATTGCCAATTTCATGGGACGAGGTGGTGCTCTGTGTGTGAAAATTTCTTACATGTGACGGTTGGTTTAGTCTAGTATTTTCTCATCACTTTAAAATTCTGAACCATCTAAGGCATAAAAAATATATCAATATGTTGTATTTCCTATTGAAATCCTTAGAATTGATGAGAAGAATGATTAAGGGTAGTAATAATCCAGAAACTAGTTTGGCACATCATGGTTTGATCAGATTGTTGGTGGAATATTCCATAGAGAAGCAGAACCATACGTGGGAGTCATTTGTGGGCATATCCTCGAGCACCAGACATACAGGGAGGAATAAAAGGAACACGTTGGAAAATACCCCATAAACCCCAAGGAACAAATTCGCTCATACAGGAAACAAGAGAAGCCTGCAAGCTAAAACCCCAACCAGTTCAATAGAAGGACCCCATACCTAGACGAGATCAAGGGATCAAAAAGAGTGACAATATCAAGAAAAATTACTTAGTCAAAAAAATGAATTTGATGAAGGATGGGAAGCATTCACCATGCCAAAGATCACCAATGAAAATCAGGTAAATCAAGTTGGGTTGCAGAACATAGAAGAACAATAAGAAGAAGGTAAATGGTGGGTGACTAGATTCAAGGGGACGTGAGGTAATAGGATAAGGAAATTTCAACATTTTTGCTATGCAAATACCAAAGAGCATATGGTAAGCTGAGGAAAGATTACTGGGAATTTAAAAGGTCTTATCAGAAGCAAACAAAAGAAATGGTAGCCCTGCAAGAGCAATTACAAAGGATAGGGGAACATAAGATGGATACCTTATTGGAAGCCATGGAATTGGAAGGCGAACAAAGGGAAGATTTCAATGAGACACTTAGTGATGAAGGGACAGAGAAGAGCGTGAAAATAAAAATTATAGAAATCGAGGAGGGTTTTGAAGCAGAAGAAGTAGAAGATCAAGAGATGCATAAAGACACCCCTTCGGATGAAAACCGAATAAGGAACTTGAAAGTAATGGTAGCACAGCTGCAAGCAACAATGCAGGAACCGAAAGAACATCTAAAGTTGGTTGGAGACCGAATGAAAAGGAACACAATTATAGAGCATCTATAGAAACATGATTATGCCCTGGACATAAGGAGCCTTAGTCAAGAAGTGGAGAAATTGAAATTTGAAAAAGAATACATGAATTATCTGGATCATTCAATGTGGAATCTAAGATCCCCTTCGAATCTTTACTCTATGTTTTTGAAGGAACAACTTATATTTTTTTGACTGTCAATGGTAACCATGGGGTATAATGATCACATTGAGACAGAAGATCATTTCATTGCTTATTTTTCCAGGAGTAATGATTAAGAACAATATTTTTATGTGAATTATATATGCATAATCTGGTTATGACAGACTATGAGGATTGGGACCCAAAACCTCATGTAGTGGAAGTACAACTGAGGGCATTCATGTCCTTCATGAGAAATCATTTGAGATGGAACAATGCTACCACAACTGTGGAAAACATTGAATGGGAAGATGCTCTTTGGGTGAGAGGTTCCCCCTTAGTTGAAACATTATTTACAACCAAGAACCAGGTTATGCAATCTCAAGTATTTGTTAGCCTCCTAGAGACTACCCAACTTAAAGTTGTTCAGGAATGCAGGAATTGGATTCCCTTTCACAGTTTGGAGGTTTTTCTCTGTCTACGAATAAGGATTAATGCTTTGAGTCCAGACTTAAAAAGAAAACACCCCTTCTCTATTAGAATGTTCAAGTGAGACCTAGACATAGTACAAGTCTATTTTGACTTCCTGACTATGCATACAGCCAATTGGATTGGGCTTCGATTTCATTTTCCTATACTTTGGTGTCTTGTGATGGATGGAGAGGACAATGAATTTTGTAAAATTGTTAATGAACAGAGGGGATTTTACAGTGCAACAAAAGGTGGCTATTCTTCCTATAAGTGGAGTGATGAGCGCCTAAACAAATCTTCGAGAACCCCTGTTAGTGGATCACATTCTTAGTTTGCATGAGGACATGCAAACCTTTTGGTTGGGGGGAGATGAAGGGATGTGTATAAGACCCTTTTTGTTCTCATGTTTTTCCTAGTTTATGAACTTTTTATTAATCCTATATCACTACGTGCTCTCTTCATTACACTTGGTGAAGTTTTGGCTATGGTAAGGACTGATCTCGTTTTACTTGTTATTTGTCAATTGCTGATGATTTGAATAGTTATGATGCCATGATTTCATACTAAAGAAGTGGTGTTTCGAGTTCAATATCATTTTACTTCCAGGTTGCAGAATGAAGGAATTATGGAAGCTAGGAAACTTGTATCTTAGTCTCAAGCTATAACAGATAGGTATCAAGTTTATGTATTTTTCTCATGCCCATTATTTTACATCATTCTGGTCATCTACCCAATGCATAAACGATGATGCAATCAATCCGAGGATCAAATATTCTGTGTCCAACTCAACATTTCAGCTCTTTGATGACTCATAACTCTTTGGGTCATCCAATGAGGTTGTTGACCGCTCCGGTATATTTCTAGAATCATCTCCACTCTCCACAGTACTAGCCCCTGGGATGACTCAAGAGATATTTTGAGAATCAACAGATGGTCCTTATTGGGAAATTTGTTGTAACTACACGATCTTTCATAATTTTCTCATGAGTGCTGATGTATAAGAACTTTGAATCTCTTCCATATTTTTTTAGCCATCATTTTGTATAGATCTATTTAACACTGCTGTGATTGGACCTTTTTATATAAAAACCCTATGTCTTCCTGATTTTGGATGTGTTAATTAATTTCGTGTGAGTGAGTGGCTTGTTCAGCTCTTGTTGCTGAAGGCAGGGCCCCCTTCTATGATAGTTTTTGTTGTAGTTAGAATTTATTTTCTTTATGCATGTAGTTGATATTGATGAAATTAATGTTTTATGTAGTTGATGATTGATTTAATTGTTTCATATTTGGATTTGGTGTGCTAATCATAGATGAATGTGAATGTTTAAGTAGTGGCATGACTGGATAGTATAATAATCATTACCATTACTAGTGAAAATAGGGGAATGTATGGATTATGAACATTGAATCAGGATTACTTCTGTGGTGAATGATTGCATTAGAATTGTTGTTGAGATTCTGTTGCTAGCTCATAATGATAGAAGCATGTTGTTGAATTAAATTAGATCTTTCCAATTCCTATAATGTAGCTGTTGTTTATTAAATTTATTTTGTGTGAAATTCTCAACGTGTTCAATCAGATTCAGGCATGAATTTCTTTCTATAGCGTAGCAGAACATTACAACATAGCAAAGGATTTGTTAAATTTGATAGTCATTGATTTTTGTTTGATTACATGATTCTTTCTGTAAGTTGTGATATTCTTAGAAGCCTATTCACCAACAATTTTAATTCAAATCTAGTTCTATAATCGATCAACCTCCTCTATGTTAAAACCATTACAAGTTACAATGTCTCACATATACTTTGTCAGGCAGCTCATAAGCCGTTGTGGCCCTGGGTTGATAATTTATGCACAACTTTCGATTTGCATTTTATTAAAAGGTGAAAAAAAAGCTCGCGAGAGTTAAGCAGTGTTGACGTATTTGTAACTTTGGAATGTATTCACTTGTATATATTATGTATTGTACCTTGATGTTTATTCTAGGAATTATCTATAATGTAATTGAGTCATGTCATGCCCCGGTGTTTCGATTGGGAGATTCAATAACGTAAACAAGTCATGTAAAGTCATTGAGGTTAACCCTCCACTATAAGTCAGGGAAATAGTCCCCACAATTGAGTTAAGGTTCATCCTCATTATTGATCAGAGGGAAAAGTCCCTATAGTTGTGTAGAAATTGAACCCAATAGATAGAACAATTACACTCACAAAATTGCTAATCAAACATGCAAAATTAACACCAAAGGAGGTTGAAATTGGAGCATAACACTAATATGTATTGAGTAAGTGTATAATATCCAACCTTATGAAGTAATAGGCTGCTGTAATATATAAATACATGATATTTTAATGCATAAATATTCCATTCGAAATAGTAAAAAAGCAGGCTTACCAAAACTAGTCAAATCCCCCATAGGTGCATAAAGCAGTTTCCAAATCTATGTAGATGCTCATGAATTGGATAAGTCAAGTGGGAAAGATAAAGAGGGATGGAAATACAAATAATACATTCTTTTATTTGTATAAAAGGAGGGAGGATGATGTGGGGAAAAAACAAGGCAGTTACCACTAGTCTAGATTTCCCTTTTCCTTAAATCAGAAATAAAACAAGGTAGCTTTACAGAAAAAACAGATATGCACTTTGGAGAATCTAGAATAAAAGACATGCTAAAATGGGTTTCTAGGATTTTTCCCAAGCACTCCATGACTCAATTTTAGCATGTGTTGACTTCTAGGACATGTAGAAGGAAACTAGCATAGAGTAGAATCTAGGAAACTAGGTAATAAGACAAAAATGATTAAATTAATGTCTAAGGTAGGTAACTATGGATTGATTAATTTAAAACCCCCCCTTAAGACTGAATTTATGAGTAAATATAATAAAAATATATGGNATACAACCAAGGAAAGAGGCAAAAACCCAGTGGGAAAATCCTCCCTTAAACATGGACAGGAAAACAAAATTTGGAAATATTGTCATCAATCATGCTTCACAACATGATCAGAAATCCCCAATATTTATTTGAGATTGCTGAAATTTGTCTCACAAAAAAATTTGGTGAAGATATCTGCTACTTGTTTTGAAGATGCACCGAAGAGTAGATGAATGGTACCATCATGCACAAGATGCCTGATGTAGTGCATATGGATCTCAATGTGCTTGGTTCGCTATCTCTAAATTGGATCACTGCAGATCGAATGGTGCTCTGATTATCACAGTAGATAATAGTTGAAAACTCTGATTCGAAACCATATTCTCCAAGTATTCCCTCCAATCACAAACATTGAGTTGCTGCATTTACAACTCCTCTATACTCTGCTTCTATAGATGAGAGTGCTATGGCACTCTACTTCTTTCTTGACCAGATGATTGGCCCTTCTGTAAGAATGAACACATATCCCAATATAGACTTTCAATCTATGTTGTCACTTGCCTAATCACTGTCAGTAAACCCAATCAAATCAAGATTAGATTTTGCTTTGTAGAAGATCCCATGAGTTCTTGTTCCTTGAACAAAGTTTAGGATCATTTTGACTGCCCTCCAGTGGATATCATGAGGATGATCCATGTATCTAGAAGCCACACTAACTACATAATATAAGTCAGTTCGATTGTGTGTAAGATAAATCAAACACCCAATCAACTTCCTATACAGTGTATTATTTACCATAGGAGAAGAACATGCTTCTTCAAGCTTAACTCCTGAAAGGAAGGAAGTATTGCTTGGCTTGCAATATTTCATGTTGAACTTGTTTAGAAAATATAAGGCATACTTGGACTGATGTAATTTGATTCCATGTTGGGATTGAGCAATTTCGAGACCTAAGAATTGGCTCAACAATCCCAAATTTGACATAGAAAATGCATGGCTCATTTCATCCTTCAAGGAGGCAATCTCTTTATTTGAAATTCCTGTAATCAGAACGTCATCCACATACAAGATAATAATAATCAAATAACCATGAATCATATTCAAATAGACATTATTATCAGACTTGCATCGAACAAAACTTAGTGATAGCAAAAATCCATCAATCTTGGCATACCAAGCCCCGGGGGCTTGCTTGAGCCAATACAATGATTTCTTTAACCTGCACACTAAATATGGATTAGAAACAAACCCTTTAGGTTTCAGCATGTAAATTTCCTCAGTGAGGTCTCCATTTAGGAAATCACACTTCACATCCATGTGATGTACCTCCCACTGCTTCGAAGCTACAATGGATAAAGCTAGCCTTGTGGAGTCCATCTTTGCCACTGGTGCAAAGGTTTCATTGTAGTCAATACCATGTACTTGTGAGTAGCCCTTGGCTACCAATATTGCTTTATATTTCAAAGGTTAAACATAAGCATCAAAATTAGTCTTGAAAACCCACTTACATTGAACTAGCTTCCTCCTTGGGGGAAGATCAACCAGTTCCCAAGTGTCGTTCTTCTGGAGCGAGCTGAATTCTTCTTTCATGGCTGTTTTCCATATTGGATCATGTTCTACATCTTCATATGTATATGGGTATGATTCAACTATTAGATATCACTTCTCAGCAAGTAGGGGATCTTTCACACAAAGGGCACTCTCAAATTGAGATCTAGTCCTCCTAGTGTCATTAGGATTTCTAGCTAGTTCCCCAGCTGCATGAATAGTATTTGCTGCCCATTTTGGTCTTGTAGGACTGTTACGATATGCAATTAAATCCTCATTATTATACATATCAGAATCATCAAACTCATTAGTCTCTTCACTTACAATCAATGGTTCTAGTGGTGAAGAGGACTCTCCAACTTCAACTGCTGCTAAAGGCTCTTCCTGGAACTGAGCACTTATTTCAATGAAATATTTGTTAGTGCTCAAGTTTATCAGCTTGTACCCTTTTGAATCTTCAAAATACCCAACAAATAGGCACTCTTGTCTTTGGGGTTGCAAAGCCTTTCTCTTTTCAGTTGGAATTCTAGCCCAAGCCTTTGAGCCAAAAATCCTGAAATGGGTCACATCTAGCTTGTGCCCACTCCAAGCTTCAAAAGGAGTCATACCATCAAGCTGCTTATGAGGCACCCTATTCTAGATGTAGGATGCACAGTTTATAGCCTCGGCCCAAAACTTTGGTGGCAAATTCTTAGCCTCCATCATGTAGGTTGCCATCTCCTTCAGTGTCCCTTTCTTTCTCTTAGCAACACCATTTTGCTGTGGTGTGTAAGAGATTGAATGCTGCATCTGAATACTTGAGTCTTTACAATATTGAATGAAATTAGACTTGATGTACTCACCACCATTTTCATAT
>LPNX010580478.1:66726-97994 GCA_001517045.1 Pseudotsuga menziesii | reverse complement strand
CAACCAAGGCTTTAAAGACTTTGAAGAGGTCAAAAACTTCAGACTTATGCTTTAGGAAGTGAACCCAACAATACCTGGAAAAGTCATCTATGAAGGTCAGTGCATATTTTTCTTGACTCATGGACATATGAGGGAATGGACCAGAAATGTCACTATGGATCAAATCAAGAGGTGCAAAGGTTCTCTCATGACTAGCTCTCTCATATTTGTGCTCTGGCTGTTTTCCTAGGATACAACATTGACAGACTCCCTTAGAAAAATTGATCTTTGGTAACCCTATGACCATATATTTTTCACTCAAATGAGAAATATACTTGTAGTTAAGATGGCCAAATATTTCATGCCAAATCTTGCTTGCCTCATTAGCATGAATCAGAAGAGCAGAGGGGTTTGAGTAGGGTAGAAAATGGGAAAACATGTATACCTTCAAAGTGTGATCAACAACACCTTTTTCTATGAATTTACCATTCAAAATATCTATGATTTCAACATCATTAGGGGAGAAGATGACCTTCTTTGGAGACCCAGTGTGAGTCATCTGATACACTGACAAGATATTAGAGGCAAGACCTAGAACATACAACACATTATTGAACTTACCATGGTCAAGATCAAACATTCCCTTCCCCAAACTATCAGTGAGAGAGTCATCTCCAAAAACTATTGGTGGACCTTTCAACATGTCCAAAGAGGAGAATTCCTCTTTTGTCGAAACCATATGTCTAGAAGCTCCAGAGTCTATGATGAAGCTAGGTGAGCTTGATGTGCCAGCAACCAAGGAATGTACTCTCTCTCTGTCCTTTGAATTTGATCCTCCTTCCGTCTTCTTTGAGCAATCAGGAAGGGAGATTTTATTCTTCTCTAGGAGTTGGGTCAACATGTCAATTTGCTTCTTCATATAAGAGATCTTAGGATGATAGCCCTTACTGCAGTATGCACACTTGCTCATTTCTCCTTTGTTCTTCTTCTTCTAGGAGTTCTTCTTGGAACCTTGGGGATCCTATTGAGACTTGTTCTTGTATCTCTCTTGCTTAGGTGGATTTTTAGATTTTTTCTTGCTTTTTGAATCCACCCTTGAATCTCTAGCAACCAAAGCTTGGTCTTTGGAAGGTTTGATGGTGCCAATCATCACCAACTTATCTTGCTCCTATGTGAGGGATTCCATGAACTCTACAAGATTAGGCATCTTCCAGGCTCGAGTTGTTAACTTGGTGGAATGGAAGGTCAAAATAAACACTGAACTAGTTGAGAGTATGGCCAAAACTAGTTTATATTCCTTCTTTTCAATCCCACACTATTTTAGCTACAAAACAAGGGCTTTAAACTTGGAAAAATAGATTTGCAAGGATTCAAAGATACTGGGACTCAAGGATATCAGCTCATTCTTGATTTGATATCCTCTCATCTTATCTATATTACCAAAAATCTCTACAATATTCTCCCACACTTCATTGGGTGATGTCAATCCATCAAGATGGAAAAGGAGGTCTCTTGAAATGCTTAGACAAAAAAGACCAGAGGCCTCATCCCTCCTGTTGTGCCATTTGATTTTCTCTGTAGCTACATTGGGCTCCACCTCAGTTTCCATAGTCACCCTGTAGAGACATTTTTCTCTCAACAATATCTCCATCTCATATTTCCATTCAAATAAATTGAATGGAGTCAAGATGATCTTCTAAGGTTTGTCCATAGCTCAGAAATTGTGCCCTTCAGCCAGTAGAATATGCTCCCAGTCAAGATGTTGAACTTGCAATAGAAATATGGAAGGATATAAATAGATCTAAAAAGGCTTTTATTCCATGTGTAAATTGAACCCAAGAGATAGAACAATTGCACTCACAAAATTTCTAATCAAACATGCAAAATTAACACCAAAGGAGACTAAAATTGGAGCATAACACTATTCTGTATTGAGTAAGTGTACAATAGCCAAACTTATGAAGTAATAGAATAATATAATATATAATTACATGAGATATTCGAATGCATAAATATGACATTAGAAATAGTCAAAAAGTAGGCTTACCAAAACTAGTCAAATCCCCCATAGGTGCGTAAAGAAGTTTCCAAATCTAGGTAGATGCTCACGAATTGGATAAGTCATGTGGGAAAGATAAAGAGGTATGGAAAGAAAACTCATACATGCTTTTATTTGGAGAAAATGAGGGAGGATGATGTGGTCAAAAAATAAGGCAGTTACCACTAGTCTAGCTTTCCCTTTGCCTTAAATCAGAGATAAAACAAGGCAACTTTATAGAAAAAGTAGATATACGCTTTGGAGAATATGGAATAAATAATACATGCTAAAATGGGTTTCCAAGATGTTTCCCAAGCACTCCATGACTCATTTTTAGCATGTGTTGAATTCTAGGACATGTAGAAGGCAACTAGCATAGAGTAGAATCTAGGAAACTAGGTAAAAAGAAAATGATTAAATTAATGTATAAGGTAGCTAACTATGGGTTGATTATTATAACAAGTTGTGGGGCACTAGGGTTATTAGAATCTCATAGAGATGTTGGCCCTAGTAATTAATTATTAAGTGGTGCCGACTTGTTGTAGTGGACATTAAGTGAACGAAAGAATATAAATAGAGAGTGAGCCTCTCTATTTATCACACACACACTCACTCACTGGGGTGCACACATGAGAGAGGAGAAGCTCCCTCAAGTGAGAGAGAGAGAACATCTATGGAGATCATCTTTTTTGTCTTTGGGTTTTACTGCTGCCATTGGTGCTCATTCTATCTCTAAGGAAGTTGCGAGGTTTTGTCCTTTATGGTTTCCCCGAGGAAAATTCTTTGTTTCTTGTCTCTTGTGATTTTTGCTGTGCATGTTATTCTCTTAGATAAGATCCTAAATCATATTGCTTAAATGATAAAAATCTAACATGGTATCAGAGCTAACTAGAGAAGAAGACACTATGTAGCTGTAGAAGTTAGGGCTTCTTACTTTTTGGGTCTCTCTCCAAAATTCATCCGCAAAATAAGGCTAGGATAACTCTCCATTGAAGGGCGCATCTATCTATTGAAGCAAAATTTGATTCCAGGAATTTTTAGTTTTTGGTGCAGAAAATTAGGGATTTTTACTGAAGAGGAATTTTTGAGTGAGCCTGGCATAGGATTTCTCTCCTCATTAAAATCAAAGTTTAGAGACCTGGGTCAATATTTTTGGTTGGGTGAAACTATGGGAAAGTCAAAACCTAGTTTGAACCCGGGCTTGAAAAACCCTAAAATACTGAAACTGATAGTTTTGGTAGATTCACTATTTCTTGAGATTAGAGAAGGACCAGGTGCCGACACATTCAAAGGTCAAATATAAATTCCCGATGGAAACTGTTTCCAAGTTTCAGACTTAGGTTCACTATATTCTAGGAGATATGATTTCGCCAAGTTAGGGTTCCAGCCTCTCCTAGGATTCCTTCCCAAATAGGACACCTGGGGAGAATTGATATATATCGGGATACAAAGGTCCAAATGAAATTTATAAAGATTTTCCAAAAAGGCAACAGACTGTAATTTATATGGTAAAAGTTTTAGATGTTGAAGATGAAATAGTGACACATGGTAGTCTGTACAACTTCTCTATGCTGAACAGTCCTGAAACAGATCACCTTGGAAAAATGCTCATAAGTGCCAATTGGTGAAACCAATTCTAATGAAACTTGTGGTATTAGAACAAGGACAGAGGAGGATACCTTAGTACAAAATTTTAGACACAGAATAATAGTACTTTCAAAGATACCGCATAAACAATATCATGAATTTATACAGAAGAAATTGGTAAACTAGGGCTTCCTGTTTCGAGAGCTTCCCTCCACTGTTTTTAGAAAAGGAGTACATCATACAGCTCACCTTGAAGAGGTCTATCTTTCTATCCAATCAAATCTAAAAGATTCCAAATTTTAAAAATTAGATTTTCTCTGACAAACCCTAGATCAGCCAGCTCCAGAACCAGGATGGACACCTCAGATCGGTAAGATCTAATCTTTTTCTATTTATAGTTGAGGTTCTCATTTCAAGATGACTAATCACACCAGATTGATGACAAGCTTGGTGAGGCTGACAAATTCCAAGCATTGAAGTATAGGATCTCACTAGTTCTTGAAGGAAATGAATTGGACACCTACATAAGTAGAGGTTCTAGTTCCAGAGGGAGATGCGGCTAAAACAATTACACAAGAACTTGGTCAAGGACAAGAAGATCATTACTGATTCAATCACGGATCACCTTGTACCACAAGTGTCTTCTCTAAAGACACCGAAAGATATGTTTGATTCCTTGACCAAGCTATTTTAAGGGAAGAACATAAATCATAATATGACTTTGAGAAAATAGTTGAAGAATGTGAAGATCTAGAATGCAGACACCATACAGTCAAACTTTACAAGGGTCTCTCAAATCAAAGAACAACTTGAAGTGGTAGAAGAACAAGTGGACAATCCAGAAGTTGTGATAACCACCTTGAATGGCCTCCCAGGATCATGGGATTCATTCATTCAAGGAGTGTGTGTGAGAAGGAAATGATTACTTTCAACAGATTTTGGGAAGAGCACACACAAGAAGAAGCTCGACTCATAATAAGAGAAAAGAATATGGGAGCAACTGGAGATCAAGATTTCACAATTCAAAGAAGATACCTCAAGCGATGAGGAATATGAAGAACTCAATTCTTGAAGAGCCTCTTATCCATCTTGAGAATTTGGATAAGAAATGATGTTGTTATGAATAAAGAAGATGATGAAGCTGAAAGAAGGAGTCTACCCACGAAACAAATAAAGATAAGTATTCAATTGTCATTTCATGATATTGTTTTGTTATGCATTTGTTAATATTCAGTTGATGTGTTATGCATGATAGAATGTTTGCATTAACGACAGTATACTACTAATATGCATGTGATGGGTAAGTAGCTCATGATGCTATACAACTCTCCATTGCTACTTATCTAGAATGAATCCTCTTTGCTTACATATCGGATTAGTGCACAATCTCAATGTTGTCCTAGTAGAGATGGAAGGAATCTAGAAAGTTTCCATGAGATATGGATGAATGTTTAATTGGATAAAATAGTTGCATGATCATATATTTATACATAATAATTTGCCATTATGAATATGCCTTATGAAATGTTTCTAACCATACAAATGCATTTGACTTGTAGGAAATATTGCATACAATCACCTACAAGAAAAGAAGGATGAGACTTGTTTCGAAGAACAAGTGACGACAGTTCAAGAAAAAATCCAAGATGAAGAATAATATGATGAATGCAGTGACATCATTGATGTAGAACCTTATAGCTATGAAGAAGTATCCAAGAAGAAAGGGAAGGAGAATACCAGTTCAAGAAGAATGATGTCTAGGATGCAGTATTGAGACCTGAAGGAAAGTTCGTAGTTCCATCATGAAGTAGATGGAAACATCATGGGATACAAGATAGGATTCGTAGCACGAGGCTTCTCACATAAAGAAGGCATAGACTACAAAGAGAAATTTGTAGCCAGTGGGAGTTGAGGCACATGACAGGAAGACTCATGTGTGCAGATTAAAGAAGGCCTCGTATGAGATCATAAGACACCCATGGGATAAACCANTCACCTAGAGTGATGAAGATCTTAACCTTTGCTACAAGGTTGAAGATGAAATCCTATAGAGGATGACAAGCTCATAGATGGGTGCGAGAAGAACTTTTGAAAAGGTTTAAGATAGAGGATCTTGGTATTCAGTGACCCTAGATGGATACATAGAATATTAGTAGCAGGGGAAGCTACTTGTAACTCTAGTACAGAATGTTTCAATGCATAGAGTACAAAAGACAGAGGGAGAATAATGCTCCGCTTTAGAGGGAGTGACTGCAGAATATCCTAAGGTTCGACATGGTATGACAGGATGGATAACTTACTAATGACTCTAGGATTTACTAAGAGTGAACCATATTCCAACCTTTGCTTCAAGGTTGAAGGAAGAAGACCAGTGATTCTCCTGTTATATGTCGATGACTTTTTCCTGGCAGAAAAGAGGAACTCATTAAATTTGCAAGAAGGAGACTTGGTGTCGAGTTTGAGATGAAGGAATTGGATATGATGCACTAATTTCTAGGCATGGAGGTGTGGAAGAATGCAGATGGAATCTCCCTGGGACAAGGGAAGTATCCGGTAGAGGTCCTGAAGAGGTTCAACATGATGGACTTCAAGGCCATGACCACACCTATGGCATTGAACTTGAATCTATTGAGTGATGCTTCATCAGAGATGATTGATGCCACGATGTATTGTCAATTGATTTGTTCCTTGATGTACTTGACAAATACAAGACCAAATATTTGCTTTGTTGTGAACACATCGAGACATGTTCACCTGATTGCTGCAAAGCATATTCTGAGGTACCTAATGGGTACAGCTGATTATGGGCTTAAGTATGATATGAATTAGAAGATTAACCTAGAAGGTTATGTGGATTCATATTGGGAAGGAAGTGCCATTGATAGGAAGAGCAATTCGAGGTGCTACTTCAGTATGGGATCAAGTGTGATATCATGGTTTGGAAGGATGGAGTCTTGCATGGCACTGAGTACAGCTAAGGAAAAATATGTTGCCACTTGCTATTTGGGAGGTAGTATGTTTCCTTTGAAAACTGCTATTTTATTTGGTTGATCTAACTTGCAATTTTGTATGATGTAGAGAGGAGCAGTGATCCAGATCAATATCTCTCGAAAGAGGGAGTTCTAGCATAGCTGGTGAGACAGGTTGTCTGAGCATAAAATCCTGACGAAGCTCATACGTGGCTCAAACATAAACGGTCCTGTAGGTTGTCCTCAGATGTAATAGGTCCTCGAAATGCTTGCACGTTATCCTTGACGTAATCAACCTTAATGTGATTCTATGCTAGAAATGGACAGAGTGAAGTTTGATTACTTTAGGGAGAAGCTTGGTGTTCTCCATTTAGAGGTTCCCTCCAAAGGGAATTGATGTGTCCATTGGCCCTTCTAATGTGGTGGAAGCATGAGCTTCACATGGTTAGATGTAAGTGCAAAGATGCTCTAATGTGATTGTGGGTTGCGTTACCACATGATCAGTGCATAGATATTCTGATGTGATTGTGGGTTGTGTTACCACGTGATTAGTGCAGATCCATTCTGATGTGATTGAGGGATGTGTTCCCACATGATCAGATATAAGTGTAGAGCCATTCTGATATGATTGAGGGATATGTTCCCACATGATCATATATAAGTGCTGAAGGCCATTCTTTGGGAGAATGGAGGCACCTGGTCAATTACCAGGAAATTGATTCAGTCTGGGAATTAAACTCAGCTTAGTGCTGAGAGGCCATTCTCTGGGAGAATGGAGGCACCTGGTCAGTTACCAGGAATTTGTTTCAGTCTGATACTAACACTCATCCTAGAGATGAGAGTGTCTTCCTGACATGATGAGGTCAAATGTAAGTGCAGAGCCCTTCTGACATGATGAGGTCGGATGTAAGTGCAGAGCCCTTCTGACATGATGAGGTCAGAGGTAAGTGCAGCGCTTTTCTGACATGATGAGGTCAGATGTAAGTGTAGAGCCCTTCTGACATGATGAGGTCGGATGTAAGTACATAGCCTTTCTAACAAGATGAGGTTGGATGTGAGTGTTGGGCCTTTCTGACATGGGTTTTGGATGTGTTCCTCCCATGGTCAGATGTGAGTGTTGGGCGTGCCTTTCTAACATGGTTCTTGGATGTGTTCCTCCCATGGTCAGATGTAAGTGCTGGGTAGGCCTTTTTGACATGGTTCATTCCATGGTCAGATACAAATGTTGAATACATTGAAGACCTACCTAGAGGCTAGGCCTACAACCAACATGAAAAGGGCTAGCTCTGTAGAACTTCTTATGATGAGAAGAATAAAGAGATAGCACCATTTGATTGAGATAGTGGAAGCAGTGATGATGATGATGATCCATTGATGATCTAGTGACGATCTAGATCAAGTGGTGATCCAGACTTGATGATGATCCAGTGATGCTCCAGATCAAGTGATGATCCAGAATTAATGATGATCCAGTGATGCTCCAGATCAAGTGATGATCTAGACTTGATGATGATCCAGTGATGATCCAGATCCAATGATGATCCAGAATTGATGAAGATGACTTGATGATGATCTAGATGATACATAGAAGAACACTTGTGCTGATAAATTGTGTTGAGAGAATACCTTCCTAGTTAAGAGGGAGTGTTGATGTATTTGTAACTTTGGAATTTATTCACTTGTATATCTTATGTATTGTACCCCGATGTTTATTCTGGGAAGTATCTATAATGTAATTGAGTCATCTCATGACTTGATGTTTCGATTAAGAGATTCAATAATGTAAACAAGTCATGTAAAGTAATTGAGGTTAACCCTCCATTGTAAGTTGGGGCAATAGTACCCAAAATTGAGTTAAGGTTAGCCCTCCTTGTTGATCTGAGGGAAAAGTCCCCACAGTTGTGGGGCACTAGGGTTATTAGACTCTCATAGAGATGTTGACCCTGGTAAGTAATTGTTAAGTGGGGTCGACTTGTTGGAGTGGACATTAAGTGAATGGAACAATATAAATAGAGAGTGAGCCTCTCTATTTATCACACACACACTCACTCATTGGGGCACATGAGTGAGAGAGGAGAAGCTCCCTCAAGTGAGAGAGAGAGAACAACTGTGGAGATCATATTTTCTGTCTTTAGGTTTTACTGTTGCCATTGGTGCTCATTCTATCCCTAAGGAAGTTGCAGGGTTTTCTCCTTTATGGTTTCCCCGAGGAAAATTCTTTGTGTCTGTTATCTCTTGTGATTTTTGTTATGCATGTTATTCTCTTAGATAAGATCCTATATCATATTTCTTAAATGATAAAAATCTAACAAGCAACAAATTTATAATTCTGTTAAGGTATGTACCTTAAATAATAGATGAAAAGCCTAAAATACAATGATTTTTAAGATGTATGTCTACTAGCTTCAAAGATAGGATTGTGTTTGATAACCCAAAAACCCTTGAGGAAGCTATGAGAAAATCTGATTTTTGTTATGACTAGAAGAAGAAAAGAGAAGGTTTGCTAAACTAGAAGACTAAGAAGACAAGTCATTTTTACCATAAGAGAAGAGGATTTAATTCAAATAAGAGTTTTGGGAGAAAATCTCAGAATTTCTCCAATAATAACTATCAAAGAACTGATGTTAAAAACAAGGCACCACAGAATACTACAACACCAAAAGGAAGGGATATACCTAACAACTTTGTTAAAAATAATGAAAAAAATGAACCTATCAAATGCTCAGAATGTCAAAGACCGCATTATTCCAAGTACTGTCCATATCGGAAGGGGAACTTCAACAACATACATACTATCCAGGAAGAGGAAATAATTGGAGATGTGGCAAATGAGATGCCCAGAATAAATGCACCTCTGGAGAACCGACAGATGAATCACTATACTTCCATGGTGGAAGTGCAAGGTATGATACAAAACCAGTCTATTTCCATCTTAATTGATCTAGATGCTAGTTTAAGTTATATATCTCCTAGCATAGTGGAAAAGTGCATATTATCTTTAAAAAAGTTTAAAAAATCCCGGCTGGTCCAGTTAGCTATAAGAACTAAAAGAAAGGTTGTTAATTATGTTGAAAATTGTAATTTTCTTATGAGTCAGTTTGAATCTCAGGTCAAGTTAAATGTGTTACCATTAGGATATCATGATGTCATAATAGGAATGGATTGGCTAGATAAACACCAAGTGATTTTAAACTATTTTTAGAAAACTTTTACTTGTTTAAATAATGAAGGAGAAAGAATTACTGTCATAGAAATACCTAGGAAAATATCTGTTAGACAAATCTCATCCTTACAGATGAAAAAGGCTGTAAGAAAGGGATGTAAATCCTTTTCTGTACACATAATAAATAATGAACAAATTGGTAAAGAAGATAAGCCAATATTTGAGGACATTTCGATCCTGCAAGATTTCGTGGATGTATTCTCGTAAGAAATTCTAGGATTACCTCCCAAGAGAGATCTGGATTTTACAATCGAATTAGTACTAGGAGCGATACCAAATTTGAAGGCTCCCTATCGAATGAACATATTGGAGTTGAATGAATTAAAATTACAATTACAAGAATTAATAGAAAAACATTATGTAATACCAAGTGTATCCCCTTGGGGAGCACCGGTCCTTTTTGTTAAAAAGAAAGACGGTACTTTACGTCTATGTATAGACTACTGTCAACTTAATAAAATGAAAATTAAGAATAGGTATCCTCTACCCCGCATTGATGATTTTTTTGATCAGATACGCGGAGCGATGATATTTTCTAAGATAGACTTGAGGTCTGGATATCATCAAGTCAGAATTAAAGATGAAGACATCTTTAAAACTCCTTTCAGAACTAGATATAGGCACTATGAATTTGTGGTTACCCCCATTGGGATAACTAATGCACCAACAACCTTCATGTGCTTAATGAATGGTGTGCTAAGTAAGTGCTTAGAAAAATTTGTATTCGTCTTTATAGATGACATATTAATATATTCTAAAACAAAATAAGAGCACGACAAACACTTGCAGATAATACTACAAGTTTTAAGAGAACATTAGCTTTATCAGGGATGATTTTAAGGAACCATACATATTTCAAAGTGTATAAATGTTGGCGAATATTACCAATTCTTAAAAAGCCAACTATAAAATGATTGGCGATATTTTTCAAAAAATATTTTAATTTCCAAGGATTTTATATCGTTTATATAATAATTTGGCGATTTTTAGGGTGAAAAAAATTTACCCCATCAAAATTGGGCGAAACAAGGCTTCAAAAAATGCAAAATGGAGAATGTTTTTTGGGAGAAAAACATGGAAAAATAGCCCACTGGGCTAAAATTCGCCCCTAAAATTATCCTTGAGCTTTATGCTAAGTTTAGTAAATGTGAATTTTATAAATATAAGATGCAATATTTAGGGCACATAATATCCGAAGAAGGGATATCGGTAGACCCAGATAAGATAAAATCAATAATTGATTGGCATGTTACTAAGGACGTAATTGATGTACGATCCTTTATGGGAATAACATGTTATTACAGAAAAGTTATCGAATGATTTTTGAAAATTGCAAATCCTATAACATCATTACAGAAAAAGGTAAGAAAATTGTTTGGGATCAGAAATGCGAAGAAAGTTTAAATAAACTAAAAGGATTATTAACCACTGCACCCATTCTAAAAATAGTGGATCCAAACAAAGACTTTGTCATATGCACTGCTGCATGCAACGAAGGTTTGGTTGGAGTATTGACTGAAGAAGGTCATGCAATTGCATATGAATCAAGAAAGTTAAAAACTCACAAAAATAATTACACAACTTATGACATAGAGCCGCCTGCCATAATCTATGCTTTAAAAATGTGGTGCCGCCACCTAATAGGTATAATGGTTTTGCTAATGTTTGGTAACATAAGCCTAAAATACCTGTTTGATCAACCAAATCTAAACACAAGGCAAGCTAGGTGGTCAGCTTTCCTTAACAAGTATGATTTCAAAATCATACACATTAAAGGGAAAGAAAATAAAGTGGCTGATGCTTTAAGAAGAAATGCAGTAACAAGTTTTGTAGCTTCCATTAGTAGCTATAAAACTGATTTAGAAGATAAATTAGAAGAAGGAATAAAGCTGGACCCAGAATACCAGAGCTTAAAAGAAAAGGTAACTCAAAATGTATCTAAAAATATAATTACAAATTACATTTTTAATGAAAAAGGTAAATTATTGTATAAAAACAGACTTTATGTGCCAAATATACCGGAAGTTAAATTGCTGATTTTGAATGAAGTACACAAAATTCCTTATTCTGGACATCCGTGGTATCAAAAGATGATAACCATGTTGATAAAAGAGTACTTTTGGCCTAATATGAAAAATGAAGTTGCTGAATTTTTAGCTAGGTGTATAGAATGTCAGCAAGTTAAAGTTGAACATCAACACCCAGCAGGTCTTTTACAATGATTACCAATTCCAAATTGGAAATGGGAAGTCACTAGTCTTGATTTTGTAACTGGCTTACCTAAAAACCAGAAACAAAATGATTGTATAATGGTACTTGTGGATAAACTAAGTAAGGAAACACACTTTATATCGGTTAAAACAACTTATAAAGATGCTAATATTGCATACATTTTTATGAAAGAAATCTTCCATTTGCATGGAATTCAAAAGGTAATAATTTCTTATAGAGATCCTAAATTTACTAGTAATTTTTGGAAAAATTTATTTAAAGGACTAGATACTAAGTTGAATTTTAGTACTGCTTACCATCCGCAAATGGATGGACAAACAAAAAGAGTCAATCAAGTTCTAGAAGATATGTTACGAATGTATGTTAGAGACTATCCCAAGAAGTGGGAAGACTATTTTCACTTAGTTGAATATGCTTATAATAACCATTATCAAGCTTCAACAAAGCTTAGTCCTTTTGAAACATTATATGGTAGAAAGTGTAACACTCCTATTACATGGAGTAATCTAGTAGATATATTGATGTTAGAACCTTACATGTTAAAAGAACTAGAAATAACAATGAAACAGGTACAAAGCAATTTGAAAACTGCTCAGGATAGACAAAAGAGTCACGTTGACCTTAAAAGAACTCTAAAGGAATTCCAAGTAGGTGAGCATGTGTTTGTTAAGGTGAAACCCATAAATATCTCCTTTAAACTAGGGAGCTATGCTAAATTATCACCCAGGTATTGCGGACTATTCAAAATATTGGTAAGAGTGGGGTTAGTGGAATATCAACTAGCTTTGCCACCAAATCTTAAAGTACATAAGGTTTTTCACATTTCTATTTTAAAGAAATATGTACATGATGCTACTCTTGTGATTGACTAGAATGTGATTCAGGTTGAACCAGAAGGATATGTTCTGGAGGAACCAGACTATATTCTCGATAGGAGGGAAAATTTTCTATGGAATTGCACCATTAGACAGGTAAAGGTGCAATGGAAACACCTTAGTATAGATGAAGCAACTTGGGAATTAGAGAGTGATATGCGGGTGGCATATCCAGCTCAGTTCCAAGAAGATTCAAAATAACTTAAGCAACATCAAGGATGATGTTGAGCTTAAGGGAGGGTGTTTGTAACATACCCATAACTGAAAAATAAATATTTATTATTCATTTTAGAAAAATAGTATGTTAAATTTATTGTAAAGTTTATGACCAAGTGGGTTAAGGATGACTGTAATTGAAGAATTATTTATTTTAATAATTAAATAAAGGAGACACCTATCCAAGGGATACTGTTAAATGAGTGTTCACTGACCCACTAGGAGGAAGGAACAACTGTAGAAGGTTGGTTGACAAGTGGCAACACTAGCATTTCACTTTCTAGTTGTTGCAAGAGCATAATCCCTAAAAACATAGTCATGTTCCCTAAGAGGGGGAACTGAGATGGTGGCTGATTTAATTCCAAAAATGACCCAAAGACCTAGGAAATATTATATAAACCATCAAATTGAGCAGGAGGATCACTAATCATTCTGAATTTCCAAGTGAATGAACCTTGTGGCTACTGCAAATTGAAAGAGACAGGCACACAAGGAATTTGATGAAGGGATATCTAAAGTGATTTGCTGAGTTAATTCTTCTACTGAGTGTTAAGTTGTAGAAGTCTGTTGTGTGACAGAGATCTTCATCCTAGTGGTTCATTGAATAGGCTTGGTGGTCCTAAGTAAGTAACTTTGGCTGCTTCAGGAGAAGGTTGGATGGAACAGTCTCCCGTGGGTGTTTTTCCCCTTTCTGCATTCTATCCATGTTCAATTGTTATTTAATTTATGAATTTGTACTTTCATTTGGAATATTCTTAGGAACTGTAAATAGGATTATTGTATATATTATAATCTCTTTATCTAGAACCTATTATGAAAACTATATTTATTGATATTTAATTTTAAAGGTTGGATCCACTAGTTTAGTATTGTCTGTAAAAGTATCTCATAACCTAAATAATGTTCTTTTTGTATCAGTTTTAGATTCTTCCTATAGGTATTACAAACTAGTAAAATGTTAGTAGTAGTAATATAAATTATGTAGACTAAGTTTAGAATCAAGTAAATATTGTATCGTAGTAAAGACTTGTAATAGTCATATGGTAAACAAAAACACAAAGACCTACTATAACATAGATATTTAATTATGAGAATCTAAGTATAAATATATAGAAATCTACTTAAGAATAGAATTCTGTTACAACACTGTAAACTAATTAGGGTTGAACCCTAAAACAATATTTATACAAGATTAAGCTTAACCTAGAACTTATAAGACATCTAAATGTTCAGATACAAGTTTCCTCCTGATTACCTTTGATTTTATAATAATATTTCTAGGTTGGGTCTTATCTCCTTAAAACAAACTCCAAAACTATTTTAGAATAACTATGGTTTTCAAATAAAAAGTAATAATTAAATTAGTTTTCACTGTAGTCCTTTATAAGGGCATCTTAAGCCTAGTCTTTTAACTATTAATTATTTAGTAACACCAAATCGAGGTCATCGACAAACCATAGCAGTGGTTACAAGCTACAAGCCAAGTTGGCATTGTTATCTACAACTTTATGCTTACATAAGAAATTTATAGACAACCATAGGGCTTAACTATAACTATTTCCGAAAACAGTATTATCAACTAAACATATTTTAATTCTTTAACATTGTGGTTCGACTTTGCATTAATGGAAAAAGGCCTCACAACCACAATATCATAAGCATTTATAAACTTTAAATAAGATAACAAAAAGCGCAGGGTTTGGAGATGATCTTTTGCAACAAATATTTAATTATAAGAATGGTCTATATGGCAGTGTAAACCCTCACAAAGTCTAACTAAAACATTTACAAGAAGTATGACAAAAATCTAACAGAGGCCTTACGGCCTTCATCTCCAAAACTTACAGTATTCCCAAAACTACATTCGTGGGTATTTCGAACGAAGTTACATTATCCTTTTGACCAAGTATAAACATGAAGGCACTCACGAGTTGTTCAATTTATAACAAAATTACTGCTAACTTTAAACAGTGGCTTTCATCTCTTCTTAAAAGTTACTAACATCATAGAATAATGACCTCATGGGTCTCAACAAAGATATAATTTATTAAATTAACAAAACCTTTAATAAATGTACAATATTGGATTTTAAGCCCAAAAACAAATATCGACGATAAGAGCCTCATGACCTCATTGTTCTCCAAACTATATGTTACACCGAAATATTGTCACCATCATTTTATGAGATAGGTATTCCCTTTTTTTCTTCAATCCCTTAAAGTTTTCCCTAGAGAAATGATAGGGAAAAATATCCCCTTATAGTTTTTCCTTATTTTGAGCTAGTAACGCTCTTTCCCCATTGACAAAAAGTGTTACCCAAGAAGCAAAGAGCTGGTAACACTCCTAATACATGAGAAAAGAGCCATGCCACTACTTCTAGTGTTATTGCAAGAAGCGTTACCCCCTTAACACCACCTGTTTGCTTCATTGGAGGAGCGATGCTCAAGTTTTCAAGGAAAAAAGAGAAGCTTCGAGAGGATTCTCAAAGCTTACCTCTGTGGAGCCTCATCCCTATGGTTTAGGACCAGCTGGAGCTCAAGATCCTCCCTTTTTGGATCTTATATCCACCTTACCCATGAGATTATCAACCATACCTATCCTCCCATGCCTTTAAATACTGGCTCATCCCCCATGGGAGAAAGGAGGAAGAATTGTGTTGCATACCCAAACTCTGTCAAAATCATTCTTGAGTCTTTGGAGGTAAGGTGAAGTTAGAGGAAATGAACCATTGGAAGGAAATCTCAAAACCAAGGCATAAAGGTTGTAGTCTCTCCAATCATTTCTAATAAAAAATGTCTTTTCTTTCCCATATTTACTGTTTCATGTGTATATATTGTTTGATTCCTTGGTCACGAGCATAGATCTAGTTGATTATATTGTATGCTATCATGTTTCTCTTGATGTTTTCCATATTTTACAGGTTCTTTTGTGAGGATAGAGAGGACAAAATTTGGGAGAAGTATCATGGCATTCCATTCAAATGATTATCTAGATCTAGGGGAAGTTTAACATTTGGTGTTTGTGTTTTGTTCTAGATCTGAACCATTCAGATTAGGGAAACAATTCATGTCTACAAGAGGTTCATATTTCCGGCTAACAAAAGTGGCAACTCCGCTAGGGACTAATTCGAATTCTAAATCATTTGTAATTTGAAACCTCCACCTTCATTTTCAATTTGTAGATTTGCTTTCTCAATTCATATATCTATAGATATGCTTTGAATTTGATTGATTTGCCTCTATTTGCCTTTGGATCTTCATATTTTTGGTTCACTGGGTTTTATGGTGATTGTTTGGGTTCATTCTTTCAACTGTAACTTAATTTTTTGTTGCATTTTTTATTTTTCAAATCGCCATCTTGGGCACCACTCCTGGGATGTGTTATAAGTGTGGTTCTGGAGCTGTCACTTCCTTTTTCCTGCTAGAATAGATGGATGCCACCGCTTTGTTTCTATGTGAAAGAAGTGGTGCTGGAGCTGGTAATGCTTTGGTGTGAACCTGCAAGAAGGTGTGCCACCGCTCTGTTTCTGTGTACAAGAAGTGGTTCTCAGGCTGCTAAATCCCTACTCAACACCTATAGAAGTGGTGCCAGGTATTCTTCTTAGACCTGTTTGGTATTTGAGTCTTAAATGCTTGTTTTGGTATTTGAGATGCATGCTTCAGATAGTTAGAGTTGTTGTTTGAACTCTGTATGATATCATAGGTCTTTTCAAGAATTATGATTGAGGTTTGTCTTTTAAAGCTTGATGGTTGGCTTTGAATAGAACTTGGTTTTGTTAGATCTCTGATTTTTATCTTCTTTAACAGAACAAGAAAAGATTCGTTTAAGTTTTTATTCATTTGTTATACATGATTTTTGTATGTTTTTTCCTTTTTTAAAATCTTGTGAAAATCCATCCAAAAGTTATTGTAGAATTTTGAGATTTGTTCATACTCGCTTTAGTTGAAAAATCTAAACACTTATGTATTAAATTTGTAATTACTTTTCTTGCTTCTTATTAGAGATCTCACTTCTTTTTCAGTTCTAAAAAAGAAGATTTGTTTGTTTCAATTGGGAATGAATCATATAAGAAAGTTTTTTTTATTTGTGTATGGGATTTATTCTATGTTCCTAATAAATTGAACCTCTCAGCTCTCCCTTCCTTAAGTAGGGAATACCTTTAAAGTTAAAGTAAAATTTTGCACAATAAACCTGCATGGTTTTAATTTTTATGTCCTAACCTCATGCATCCACCTAACCGTTCAAGATAAAATTAAGCGCTGGATTAGGTTTAAAATATTTATCAATTTTTGTGACAGGTTAGAGACGTGTTCTAACGTTGTTAAACATAGGACCTGTCGTTTATTGCTTGCACTGCCACCTAGGACATATGTGGTTTTTCCACGTACCATAGGTATATAGAACAATGTTTTACGTACCCTTAAGGTATATTGAAAGGTACTTCATGTACTCAATTGTATATTGGAAGGCCCCTTGTGAATGATTGTGCATTAGGCAACACTACTATGGAGTGGATCTCCCACATACCTTGCTTATATCAAGAGACACTTTTAGGAATCTCATGACCATCCGAGTACAACCCTTTGGCCCTTCTATTATCGCAATACAGCGAGAACAACACTTGGGGAGATTACTACGCATGTGTCATCCATGTAGTCAGGTATTCAGGTGAGGGACAGTTGATCCTCCTCGCCATGCTTTACTGTTGGACCCTGTGGTATATAACGATTTATGGTGATTTGACAATCTAGTGAGGTTCCAGGCTTTTAATCCACTCCTCTCACATATTTTACTTGTTGCTTTAGTTTGAGTAGCGATTGTCGTCTGTACAGTTAGGATTTTTTAGAAGAGAGAGATAGTTTTGTTACATAGTTATGGATTCACCTTCTGGGACTACCAACCAAGAGACTCCTTTACCAAGCACGTCTTTTGTTTTCCCTCCATATGGGGATATTGGTCCTCCTCTCATGGATACGTTAAGCCTTCCTGGATTGACTATTAGATTACCTGTTTGGTTATTCTGTAGTCCAGTTATCCCATGTACACCAATTACTTCTAATTCTAGTCCTTCATCACAAGATCAACCTCATGTTGATCCCTCTCCTTCTTCACCATATGTGTCTTATCCCATTTCTCCCTCTTCTCCTATTGAAATTTTTAGTACTAGTAGTCAGGTGAATAAGAAGAACATGAAAAGGAAGATTAAGAAGAAGAAAAACAAATAGAAAACCAAGTCTCAACCAATTAATCCTCTAGTGTGGAGAGTGTTGATTTGCACACCCAAAAAACCACGTAAGATAAAATTCCCTTGTAGGATTTGCAAGGGTGATCACCTTCTCAAAGATTGTCATGGTCTGGCCCTAGTTTTAGAAGAATGGTCTAAGGTTTCCTGGTAGCTGATGTCGTCAACCTCTAGTCATCATGATAATGATCCCCCCTCAACCAGTGAATATTTGGTTAATATTCGAAAGGGTAAAGTCAGAAATCCTTGCTTGCTATGTAAGGACATGCACTTTACTTACCTTTGTCCTTTCATGGATGAAGATTCTAAGTGATTGGAAGATATTACTGTTCCTCGTCAACGGCTTCCAACCAATTATCATAAGTTGTCAATTGACATCCCATTAGTTGATAAAGTGGTTGATCCAGTTCAAACCTCGGTTGATCCCACTCTTCCGTTGAAGAGTGAAGTTGAAGTGGTTGATCTAATCCATCCTTGGTCAATCCCACTCTTCCTTTGAAGAGTGAAGTTAAAGTGCCCCAGTGGACCTCATCCCTACCCGATCTCACTCTTTTATCTGGGAGTGTTAAGACTAAAGGCATCACTTTGACCAAATCTTTGTCTTGTTCTTCTCTTCTAATAGAGAATGAACTAAAACCTGTTGAAGTCTTCATGCTCCGTTCTGATTTTTATCAACAAGAGGAATTTTTTTCTCTTTGGACAGAACCCACTCCAAGAGATGAGGTTATTTCCTTTGACTGGAGTAACCTAACAAAATCTCGTCTTCATTCAAGTGTTCCTTTCCATATAGTTGTGCAAGTTACCACTAGGCGGATGCTTCACACTATTGTTGATGAAGGGGATTCTGTCAGTATTCTATCCTCAACTGCTTGCCAATATTTAGGTTCTCCTCAGCTTATTCCAGCCACCGATCATATACTAGCTTTTAATTGAAAACCTCCTCCAGATTTAGGGATCCTTCCTCATTTGCCTATTACAATAAGAGGGAAAACAATATGTATTGATGTTATGGTGGTCCAAGGTCCTTTAGATTTCAATCTGCTCCTTGGATGTGATTATGTTTATGCCATGAAGGTTGTAGTGTCCACACTCTGTAGAGTTATGCATTTTATCCATGATCGGAAGATTATGACCATTGATCAGCTTTCCTTTGTTACACCTGACCATCACATCACTCCTAGTGATCATACTACCTTGAATGTGTCGCATGTTCTTATGGTTCCTTCCCCTTATTATAGTTAGCTTCTTCCCATCATAGGTAAAATGGGGGGCATGGATCCAAACTTTGGACATCATACTGGAGTTAAGCCGCTAGCTTTTATATAATGGGGGAAACCTACCAACCTATGGATATCATGTTGGGTAGGAGCAGGTTTGAGAGCATAGTTCTTTTTCTGTGTCAAGCTCGCTAAAAAATGAAATAGGTTTGCGAGCATAGTTCTTTTTCTGTGTCAAGCTCATTAAAAAATGAAACAGATGCATGCGAGCATGGTTCTTTTTCTGTGTGAAGCTCGTTAAAAAATGAAACAGGTGTCTGTGAGCATGGTTCCCATTATGTGTCAAGGTCATTAAAAAATGAAATAGATGCCCTCAAGCATAGTTTACCTTTTGGTTTCAATCTTGCATAAAAATGAAACCATTTCCTGAGCATAGTTCATTTTCTATGTCAAGCTCATTAAAAAATCAAATAGGCCTCCTCAAGCAAAGTTTACCTTTTGGTTTCAAGCTTGCATAAAAATGAAACCATTCCTGAGCATAGTTCATTTTCTATTTCAAGCTCATTAAAAAATGAAGTAGGTTTCCTTAAAGCAAAGTTTACCTTTTGGTTTCAAGCTTGCATAAAAATGAAACCATGTTTTGAGCATAGTTCATTCTCTATTACAAGCTCATTAAAAAATGAAGTAGATACCCTGAGCATTCTTTCAACTGATCTTCGAGCTTGTTAAAAACATTAAGATGGTGTTGAGCTTACTTTTCATTTTTCGTGGTCTGGTTAAAACATGAAAAGTGGTTTGAGCTTATTTTATTACTTTTTTGTGCTCTAGATTCAAACATGAAAAAGGTTAATTAAGTTTTCTTTAAGCTCTTTTCGGATTCTTAAAATGTGAAAAGATTTCTAAATTAACTTGTCTTCTTCATGCTCGTGAAAGGACCTGAAGAGTCATCTTCCTTGTGATAGTTTACCCCTTTTTTAGACTAGGGGGCACTAATTATGAAAAAGGTACACTCCAGGAAATCATGACTAGAAGAGTTCTCCTAGGCATCATTTTATAATTTCTCGGGCCCTGGGGACTAAATTTACAAAAAAACTCCATTGTGGAGTCTTCTTAGTCATTTCAGACTCTCTAAACATGAAACGACCAATGAGTTTTCTTTCATTGGACTCATAAAATCAAACGATGAAAGACCCATTGTTGGGAAGGAACCCCTCCTTTCTTAGGTTCGTAAAACATATGAGATTGGACTCATTTGAAGGAAAATCTATATTGAGTATTTGTTACCCTTTTATAGCTCGTTAAAAATCAAAGAGGCACTCATCAATCATGATGGGGAAATTAAGGGAAGGAAAATACATTTCATTTGTAATAAATGGCAGTTATTAGTCACCTTTGAACATGGCACTTATCTACATTTCATTCAATCAATTGCATATTTAGCTTGTCTCTGAGTTGATCCACTTTCATGAGTCATGCCACTCCTTTGAGTCTTTCAAAGAATTCATTGTCGCATTGTGTTCCACCTCGTCAAGTTAATGCTGCCAAGTCTTCAGTCGTGCCACCTTATGTTCAAAAGGGAAATTGTCTTAAGAGTTTACACCTGTAGTCAAAACAATGTTTTGTGTCAGTTAATTTTGAGTCAGTCCCATGGTTACATCATATCAAACTTCCAGAAATTTGTTTCAAGTTTCGTGTCATCGATGTGGGATTCATCATGGCCCTCCTTCGACAAGACTATTCTTCCCGACTTCAGCTCATCATCTAGGAATTAGTCGTAGAAATGATTTTAGTACCTTGATATCTGTATGCCTTAATGATATATTCTCTCTCTCTCGACATAGGTTCACATCATTGAACTTTGATTGATAGATTCAACTGAGTGTTTGAAATCAAATCATTTATTCACACTTAGGAGATTGTATTAGGGTACCTTAGGAATCATTGACATTAATGGTGATATCCTTCACACATTTTAACGATAATCATCATTGGATGGTAATCAAGTGGTTTCTACCATGTTCAACATCAAGACATTGTAATCACATGGATAGATTCGTACTTTGTGGAAGACGAGACGAAGACCTTGGGTATCTATTAAGCACTCATTGTTTTCCCCAGATTGCGATGTAGTATTTTGTATGATTCCTAGTATGGATCCACATTGTATGTTTGTGGCCATGCTTAGATTTGCGTCAGTATTACATAGATCTACATTATATGTCTAGTAGCTATGTCCAAATTTGAGTCTTCTTCGCATGGATCTGCGTTGCATTTTAGTAGCCATGACTTTTTTGTATCTCACATGGGTCTATGTTGTATTGTTCGGCAGCCATGTTGTGAGTCACTTGGGACATGTATCAAAATGTGTTGTAGAAATTTTGTGATGCTTTAGAATTTCTGACCTTTAGACCTTTGCCTTGATACTATACCTTGTTCTTTCAAAGTATTATTCCTATCGTTTCCCTTTAGCCATCATACTTTAGGGGGAATCTCTATTACACTGAAATATCATCACCATCATGTTATGAGATAGGTATTCCCTTGTCTACTTCAATCCCTCAAGGTTTTCCCTAGAGAAATGACATGAAAAAATATCCCCTTACATTTTTCCTTGTTTTCAGCTAGTAATGTTCTTTCCCCATTGAAAAAAAGTGTTACCCAAGAAGCAAAGATCTAGTAATGCTCTTGATACATGACCAAAGAGTAGTGCCACCACTTCTATCCTTATTGCAAGAAGAGTTACCCCCTTAACACTGTATTTTTGCTTCATTGGAGGAGCGGTGCTAAAGTTTTCAAGGCAAAAAGAGAAGCTTCAAGAGGCTTCTTGAAGCTTACCTCCATGGAGCCTCATCCCTATGGTTTAGGACCAGCTAGAGCTCGAGATCCTCCCTTTTTGTATCTTATCTCCACCTCACCCATGATATCCTCAACCATACCTATCCTCCCGTTCCTTTAAATACTGGCTCATCCCCCATGGGAGAAAGGAGGAAGAATTGTGTTGCATACCCAAACTATGTCAAAATCATTCTTGAGTCTTTGGAGGCAAGGTTAATTTAGAGGCAAGGATCCATTGGAATCAACTCTCAACACCAAGGCATAAATGTTGTAGTCTCCCCAATAATTTCTAATAAAAAATGTCTTTTCTTTCCCATATTTACTGTTTCATGTCTATATATTGCTTGATTCCTTGGTCACAAGCATAGATCTAGTTGATTATATTCTATGCTGTCACATTTCTTTTTTTTTTTCCATATTTTATAGGTTCTTCTGCAAGGATGGCAAGGACAACCTTTGAGAGAAGTATCATGGCATTCCATTCAAATGATTAGCTAGATCTGGGGGAAGTTTAACATTTGGTATTTGTTTTTTGTTCTAGATCTGAACCATTCAGACTAGGGAAACAACTCCTATCTGTAGGAGGTGCATATTTTTGGATAACACTATACCACAAACCATAAATAAGAATGAAATTTCATCAAAACTTAGATAGTCGCATTGAATAAGAAAAGTTACAATTTTTTAAGTTGAAATCATAATGACATACAAACCCTCACTGGGTCTTAGTTATTAAGAAATAATTACAGAGATAGTCATAGGTTGTTTTCTTCCATAAGTAACACTATCATAACCTCAAAATAATAGCTGAAATGAAACAAATATACAATAACACTACTTCAAGAAGTGGCATAGTCGTTAATACTCCACAGATAGTGAAAACCCTTTTTCTTTGCCAAAATTTATACACAGACACTTATTCATTTAAGTAAGGAAGGTTTAGTATCAAAACCCTCGCGGAATGAAGAAAAGAGAGGATCATTACAATATAAACACAAGTAACAGAACTAAAATCGCAATTGCAACATAAATTTCGAAGTGGCATAGTCGTCTAATACTCCATTGAAGATGCACGAATCCTTTTGCTTAATCAAGTTCACATTATACCAAAGGAAGTGCATCACTTTCTTATCAACAAACTGGTATAGGGTTGAACCCCAAACATTATACACACCACCATGAGACCAAGTTTGGTTCCACGTAGCCATGCAAGGTAAAGACATGAGTCTTACCTTTGAAAAAGGAGGTCTTCTTAGCTAATGTTCGATCCACACCCTTGTTGCAAAGATTGTTTTGCACACATAACTTACATTAGGAGTTAAACCATACTTTTCTAAAAAAAAACATGGTATAAAAGAGAACACAAATAATTTACTTACATATTACCTTCTCGATGTTCAAAGGCACCCATTCACAACCAAAGCGAGGATTGCAGACTCCTTTAGCAAACGAATCATACTCATACTGTTTCAGAGAATGTCATGGATCAAGTTTTAGAAATCCTCCATCATGTGTTACATCCAGAGGAAGAGTAAGATCAAACAACCTAAGGCCAAATGTGTTAGCAGAGAAACTTCTACCATCAAGAAAAACCCCATCAAATTGATGGTCACGTTCTCCAATGTGCATTAAACCCTTTGGGTTTTGAACTATGCGCCGTGACTTCTAGCTGCAGTCCTTACTACCATGACATGGTCCAAGAGGAAATGAATTAATTTCTTGTCCTTTACCTTTCACCATCACCATCATGGTTTCCAATTCAACCATTGTGTCATTATAAAGGTTAAGCACATGGAATGGGTCACCATGAAGGTTTTACATATCATATTATGACTCCCAACGTAAGGTTCCAACTTGTATACACAACATTTCCACTACTTATAATATTATAGTATATGATACATTGTAATTACTTGTATTATATCTCAACCTGCATGATAAGGTTAGGATTTTAGTATGTGCTCAGGTTGGAACCTTTGTTTTGTTAAAAATAGATACGTTATAGTATGTATTATGAACTTTGAAACTAGGTAAAGATTAGGTTGTTTCCCCAAAAACAATGGGACCATGTTCTTTATCACTTGTGGCTTTATGCCTTAGAATTTATTATTTCTCACTTTTTCAGGGTGACCTCATCCACCTGCAACAAGGGAAAACAAAGTTCATGCATTAGTTGTTGCAGACATTTACCACCATACACACTCTTTTTGGTAAAATTGGCCTAGCTAAACCACTATTCTAATTATAATTGCCATTAATTGACATCAGTGGAGCATTAATTGACATCATCCAATCACACCCACGCCTACCTTCAGTCAAGGAGGCTAACTTAGCCTTCTCCTACATTCAGGGAGGCTAACTAAAGCACTCCGGGGGTGATTTGAGTGATATTAATGCACCTAATTGCTAACTGGTGGTTACAATTAGTTAAACAAGTCAGTTAAGGTGCCTCCTCTCATTAAATATATATTTTTAATGATGATTTAATCAACTGGAGTCAAGAGGGGCACCTACACCAACTTCTGATGTGCAGTTCAACTTCAGTTAACCTCATCGGGGTTCATTGGATTCACTGTATCACTACCTCTTGATGGTTGGTGAGTCGTGACATGTGTCTAATCTCTTTCAGTTGAGACTCAGTCATTTATTGCACTTTGACTTTAGTTAGGGTTAGTTGAGTCAATTAGGGTTTTTATTAGTGGTTAACTGAGTGTGAACTAATGGCTTACAGTTAGTTAAGCTAGACTCACTCATTCAATTAAAATGACCTCTAAAGGAATTTGAATTGTCTCTTCATTCATTCTTGTAGCATGTCATTATAATTGTAATCATTCATTCTTTATGTGATTATTGAGCGGCTACTATTCTTGTAGACCAATTACACCATTTCATGAGTTATTTTTTGATTATTCTTTGATGAGATTAATGCTTTGTTCCTAGATCAATAGACAAGATTAATATGGTATTAGAGATTACGATGGGATGGAGCTCTATCTCTCAAAAACAAGCTTTTTGACAGATTTTTGCATGAAATTTGAACAATAGCTCAAAAATCCAGGACTGCACCAAAAGCCAAGGCTTATCACTTAATACCCCAAGTAAAGAACTTGTTGATCAAGCTTGCTTGATTGACTATGCTGGGTGTGATGAAAGGCTAGAATGTGTAGGCTGTCTGACCTTACATTTCCCTTTATGTTTTGATTTTCAAGTTTCTACAGGTGAAGCATTCGCTCCAGCACATTTAGATGGCCTCCTCAGTAGATCTCTTGACTCCATAAAATTTCCACTCATGGAAAAGTGATATGGGGATTCAGCTGTGCTCTAGAGGACTTTTTAGAGTCACCATGGACACTGAATTTGAGCCTAGATCCACCATAGAAAAATCAAGATTCTTGAACAAGAAGGATGAAGCCTTCGGTTTCTTGTGCCTCTCTATTTCCGGAGACCTTCTCTTCCATCTTATGGATTTCAAGACTCCAAAAGAAATATGGGACAAATTGGAGAATCTATATGGAAAGCATGATGACTTGAGGGTTTACCAGCTCAAAAATGAACTCATGTCTCTCCAACCCTCCAATTTCAAGACTTTGAATGATTTCTTCACAAAGTTCAAGCATACTGTTTTACTCTTGAAGCAATGAAAAGTGAAGAACGAGGATGATCAACTCATCCTTTCCATACTCTCCAAACTTGGGGCTGAATATTCAATTTTTGTTTCTACATTTCATGTGGGGAAGCTCACAACCCATGGATGGAAGATTCCTACACTCAATGCCTTCACTGAGTCCCTAACAAGTGAACATGACAAGCTTGTCTAGATGGGGATCATCCGATCTTCCCGTGATCAATCCCTCCATGTCTCGGGGCCAAAATATCTGAAGGGTAAAGGAAAGCAGTAGAGGAATAAAAAAAACAAATTTGATGCTCCTAAACCTAGATTTGAAAACCAGCAGCATGATAAGTCTTCTGGCTCAAGGAAGAACAAAAGAAAAGGGCACAATGGCAAGGAAAAAGTCAAGTGTTCTTATTGCAGGAAGAGTTTTCACCCTGAACATGCCTGCATGAAGAAAAAGCTTGATGAACCAACCTCTCTCCTTGAGAGGAATCACATAAATATTCTGAAAAGCTTTCAAAGGAGAGATCGGTGTTGCCGCCTTTCACACACCTGGGTCACGTGGTAGAAATCTTCAAGCCACTCGGTGTGTCCTTGGGGTCAAGCCTCGAGTCAAGGCTGTCACCTTGTTCTTGACTCCTCTGTTTAGGCTCAACTCCTAACGAAGCCAAGGGGGGTAGACCCTATTAAGTTACTAAGGCAAAATTATTTAGTATGGTGATGTTAAATTGAATGAGTTACTTAGGAGTTTGAAATTTAACCATAAACAAACATAGATGACAAGATAAAAAATGAGCACACGAAAGCACAATGCTGAGACACGATATATATATTTATATATATAGCAAGAAAATAGCCAGTGCCTTAAAATGGAGTCAATAGATAATCAATGTACTTGCATGTGCTTGGAGTGAATTTTTTGCGATTGCCTCTTGGTACATTTTAATTTAATGTGAAATATGAGTTGATTAAAATTAGGCGAAAGGGGGGGACTCCAGATATACCCGAGAGTAATTGGAGTATGTTAAAAACTAAATTGTCACGGATACCCACAAAGAACATGTGGGATGAATGGAGTCTCTGAGGCTATTGTTCATAATGCACTCACAGGTGTAACAAAGATGGCGCCCTGAGGTCACTTTTTAGGAGTTCCTGCTTCCTTTGGGTATTTTTCCACTGTAATGGTTTGATCTAGGTGTTGGATTTTCACCTAATGGTTTGTCAGTTTGGGAGAGTGAATCCTAATTTTTCTAGTCACTCAAGTGCTTTTGATGCAGCTTGACTGATTGAACGAACCGCAGCCAAGTGCAGATCATACACACCGAAGTATTGTCAATTTTAGTAAATTTTAGGATAGGTGTTCTTGTTAAAAAGAAAACCCTCCAGAAACCTCTTTCGATCCAAGTGGATCTCAATCTGGGAATCAAGGAGGGGTTAATTTTATTATAGCTAATGAAATAATTGATCAAAAGGAAAACAAAGTTACACAATGCCAGTTTTCTAATTAGTCCTACCACGCATCTCTTTCCCCTTTCGAGTCAATCGGGAAGTCATGGGGTAAGTATTAAAATTACTTTGAAACCTTAGATATGGAATGTGGAAATGATTATAAATAAAATTACACTACCCTGCAGATTAGAACTATGCTAGATTAAAAAAAAGATAAACGAAAAGCAAAAAAAGACACGGACGCAAATCCCCCCAGGGGGGATGGTGAATAGGCTCGAAAGAGCCTATTCGAAAAGATATTTTGTTTTTATTAGTAGAGATTTACAATATCAGAAAATTTAAATTGATGCACCTTGGTCCTTGTTATCTGGGATCCAAAGGATTACAACAAGCTTGTAACAAGCTAGAATTAAAACAAAGCGGTGGGGGAAGCTTCCGGGAAGCTCTGGTTCGTCCAAGAGTCAGAAATTGGGTAGAGTCTCCTTCTCTTTTTGTTAGGCTAAAAAACAACAAGAAATTAAAATCAAATGTGCCCAAACACACTTTAAAAATGTTTTGGGTCACCACACTAGTTACCGAAAAAAAACTAAGTAAAAATTTGTTAAGTTGAGGTAATCTAGTTTTGCAAAAAGGAACCAAGGAAAGAAAGATTTCCTTGGGATCTTGGCTTGCTGTTTGGGTCACCACACTAGTTACCGAAAAAAAACTAAGTAAAAATTTGTTAAGTTGAGGTAATCTAGTTTTGCAAAAAGGAACCAAGGAAAGAAAGCTTTCCTTGGGATCTTGGCTTGCTGTTTGGGAAGACACTGAGATGTGCAATTTTATTGCAGAATATGAAACTTTAAAGTATAGAAAAGGAAACTACCTTAAAATCAAGATACAAATTTTCTTTAAAATGCTTGCAAAAAAGAGAATAATTTCAGCTAGATCTCTTAAAATATAACTTTATACGCAAAACGGAATTGAGATCTAAACTTAAGAAAGGATCTTACTAACTAGATCTATATGTAATTTTATTGATGAGACAGATCTAAGCAATAAGATTCTTTAAAAATAACCAATTTGAAGAGAAATTAATATTTTGAAGGAGGAAGAGAGAGAAAGAGTGTTGGAAGCCTGTGAATGTTGGGCTTTAGAGTCTGCTTTGGTGGAACACCAAGGGACTATGTCATTCAAAAGATCTTGAAGATGAAGAAGATTCAAACCAGCTCAACCTCTTCTACAAGTGAGATCACCTGCAAATTAGAAATCCTTGCACAAACAGATGGTTAAAACATAGGTGCTGCTGGAAGAGATAATTGGAAAGCATGAAATTAAACTTAAAATACATTCAACTCCAATAGATCTGAAACAAGTAGCAGTAGGAGCATAAATCAAACTAGAATAAACTCTTACCCTAACAGGAGGGAGCTCTCTCCTTCAAGGCCAACAATTAACCAACAAAAGCAATGATAAATAACACAGATTATACCTCATAAGAATTTGACAATCACCATCCACACACGAAGAGCATTACACCATAGATCTTGCCTCCAAAGCTTCTTTATTCTAGAATAAACAATACAATACAAGAGAAACAACACCTCAATCCCAGTTCTAACTAGCTTGGAAGAGGCAGCCTGTGCTTTATTTAAACAGAAAACAGGAGATCCAGCCCAAGGGGGGCGCAAATCACAAGGAGATAGACCACTGTAGCTGAAGGAGAATCCATCAATGCCTGATCTATGTCTAGCTGAGCCAGATCTGAGTCTCACTGAGTGCAACTGTCAATCGGGGGGCTGATCTGACTAACACCTCAACCTATTGACTGAAGCATCCACCAAAACTCTTCCAGATGAGCCCAAACGTGTGGAGGAGAGAGGGAGGGTGAAATTCCCCTTAAAGAATGCTAAAGATCAACTCTGGATCTATTCAGATCACCTCCTTCAGTCAAGGATTTGTCAGATCCAATCAATCTGGTTCAAATCTGACTGATTTCAATCAAATCGGCTTAGAATCCACTTATCTATGATTTTGGATTTGTTCCATTATTCATCAATTTATTAATTAAAATAATCAATAAATGATTTTTTGGGGCTTTTTGACCTGAGTGATGGAAAATCACTCAAAACTAGGAAATAGTGGGTCCATGGGTTTACAGGGTGCTCTTAGCTTGAAAATGAGCACCTACATGACTGAAACTGATTAGTTGGCCCACTTTTGTTACAAAATAAATTTTTCCAATTAAACTATTAAAAAAATACCCTAAGTTTTGGAAAAATTAAATTTTAATAAAAAGCACTGAAAAATTTGAAAAAACCTGGGGGGACTTAGACATGTTCATATGACTCGACCATGATTCCTAACATGTTTATACATTGACACATAGACTCTAATAAACTCAATAGGCATAAATTCCAGGCCGACCACCCCAACTTTGGAGTTATGGAGTGAAAAACTCAGAAATTATCATTTGTTTATTCAACAACCCATAATAACCAAGGGAAAAAACACCCTGGGCTGATCGGATTGACAAATAAAGTCTAAGAGATTGAGTCTTTTACAGACACTATCATGCTAGAACATTTATTACAACCCCTCCATGGGGTATGAACATGTGATATAGTACAACAAGGCTTCCCAGAAGCAAGACTGAAGGTCTTCTGAAGTCTGAACAAGTTATCCTTGTCCGGTTCACCAGGCTCACTTGATAAAAAACCACTAAGTACAACTTAGGTGGTAACATTCTGGCTCCATCTAGGGATGTGTGCTCGATCTGGTCTTTAAGGCAAGGAGAGGATACGAGAACACCAGAATCTCTGGTTTATATACCCTGTAAAAACATCTCAACTTGACAAGAAAACCTCAGTAGCACAAGCTTTATATAAAAACCAAATGAACCATTAAGCTGATTTATTTAAACAAAAGAAATGTAATTAACTAATGAATTTATTAATATTATTATAGCTAAGTACAAAACGTAAATGCAGATAGTAAATGCTCTCTTTTAGGAGCTTATTTTCCTACTCTAAGCATGATATAAAAGGTTAGGTGTAATAAAAAATCCAATGTAACCACCTAAGCATTTTATTAACATAAAAAATTTTTCCTTGTCTTTGGCTACCATCCAAAGTAAGGATACCTTATTCAGAAAGCGAAAATCTATGTGATGATTCAGAATGGGTGGGATGGATGGGAGATCATAGGCATGCATACTATAATCAAGCTTCCTCCCAAACTGGTAATTACTTGCACAGGATGCTTCTATCCATGACTGGACAGGGTTGATATACAAATTAGAGTGATGAGGAAGATTGACTACACCATCGTACTGATCATCAAGGCTTATCAGATGATAACTCATTGTATAAGCCCCAAGTGGCTCCAAATCATAAGGAAACTCCATAAGTGAAGATGATAGTTGGGATTGATATTCCACTGATTGCATGACGTCTGTCTTTTCACAACACTGATTCTCAATGTCTTCATTATTGATACATTTGTACGACTCTGAATGATAATATAAGAGTTTTGAATGCTCCTCTTCCATTCTAGGATTTTCCTAGGTCTCTAGATCCATGCTCTCTCCTTCAAATATGCCATAGATAGAAAAATCAACAAAACCATCAAAACTTTCTGGTTCATTGTTTTCCTCTTTATTCATGTCACATACTAGATTTTCCATGAATGTCTAGGACTCCTCATCAACATCTTTGTCGGAGATAAGGGAGTCTTCATCACTTGTATCATGCTCCAAGTTATACCTGTCCTCATTTTAATGCTCATCTTCTTCAAAGAACAGGTCACAAGGAAG
>LPNX010580478.1:52849-65424 GCA_001517045.1 Pseudotsuga menziesii | reverse complement strand
ATAATCAATGTACTTGCATGTGCTTGGAGTGAATGTTTTGCGATTTCCTCTTGGTATGTTTTAAGTTAATGTGAAATATGAGTTGATTAAAATTAGGCGAAAGGGGGGGACTCCAGATATACCTAAGAGTAATTGGAGTATGTCCAAAACTAAACCATCACGGCTACCCGCAAGGAACATGAGGGCTGAATGGAGTCTCTGAGGCTATTGTTCATAATGCACCCATAGGTGTAACAGAGATCGGTGCCCTGAGGTCACTTTTCAGGAGTTCCCGCTTCCTTTGGGTATTTTTCCATCGTAATGGTTTGATCTAGGTGTTGGATTTTCACCTGATGGTTTGTTAGTTTGGGAGAGTGAATCCTAATTATTCTAGTCACTCAAGTGCTTTTGATGCAGCTTGACTGATCAGACGAACTGTAGCTAAGTGCAGAGCATACACACTGGAGTCTTGTCAATTTTAGTAAATTTTAGGAAAGGTGTTCTTGTTAAAAAGAAAACCCTCCAGGAACCTCTTTCAATCCAAGTGGATCTCAATTGGGGAATCAAGGAGGGGATAATTTTATTATAGCTGATGAAACAATTGATGAAAAGGAAAACAAAGTTATACAATGCCGATTTTCTAATTAGTCCTACCACGCATCTCTTTCCCCTTTCGGGTCAATCGGGGAGTCGTGGGGTAAGTATTAAAATTACTTTGAAACCTCAGATATGGAATATGAAAAGGATTATAAATCAAAGTATACTACCCTACAGATTAGAACTATGCTAGATTAAAAAAAAAGATAAATGAATAACAAAAAAAGAAACTGACACAAAACCCCCCAGGGGGATGGTGAATAGGCTTGAAAGAGCCTATTCGAAAAGATATTTTGTTTTTATTAGTAGTGATTTACAATATCATCAAATTGAAATTGATGCACTTTGGTCCTTATTATCTGGGATCCAAAGGCTTACAACAAGCTTGTAACAAGCTAGAATTAAAACACAGCGGTGGGGGAAGCTTCCGGGAAGCTCTGGTTCGTCCAAGAGTCGGAAGTTGGGCAGAGTATCCTTCTCTTTTTGTCAAACCTGCTAAAAAATAGTGAGTAATTAAAATCAAATTTGCCCAAAAACACTTTAAAAGTGTTTTGGGTCACCACACTAGTTACCAAAAAAAACTAAGTAAAAATTTGTTAAGTTGAGGTAATCTAGTTTTGCAGAAAGGAACCAAGGAAAGGAAGATTTCCTTGGGATATTGGCTTGCTGTTTGGGAAGCCAATGAGATGTACAATTTTATTGCAAAATATGAAACTTTAAAGTACAGCAAAGGAAACTACCTTAAAAGCGAGCTACAAATTTTCTTTAAAATGCTTGCAAAAAAGAGGATAATTTCAGCTAGATCTCTTATAATATAACTTTATATGAAAAATGGAACTGAGATATAAACTTAAGAAAGGATCTTAATAACTAGATATATATGTAATTTTCTTGATGAGATAGATCTAAGCAATAAGATTCTTTAAAAGTAACCAATTTGAAGAGAAATTAAGATTTTGAAGGAGGAAGAGAGAGAAAGAGTGTTGGAAGCCTAGGAATGTTGGGATTTGGAGTCTTCTTTGGTGGAACACCAAGGGAATATGTCATTCAGAAGATCTTGAAGATGAGGAATATTCAAACCAGCTCAACCTCTTCTACAAGCGAGATCACCTACAACTTAGAAATCCTTGCACAAACATATGGTTAAAACATAGGTGCTGCTGGAAGAGATAATTGGAAAGCATGCAATTAAACTTAAAATACATACAACTCCAATAGATCTGAAACAAGCAGAAGTAAGAGCATAAATCAAACTAGAATAAAATCTTACCCTAATAGGAGGGAGCTCTCTCCTTCAAGGCCAACAATTAACCAGCAAAAGCAATGATAAATAACACAGATTATACCTCATAAGAATTTGACAATCACCATCCACACATGAAGAGCATTACACCATAGATATTGCCTCCAAATATTCTTTATTCTAGAATAAACAATACAATACAAGAGCAACAACACCTCAATCCTAGTTCTAACTAGCTTGGAAGAGGCATCCTGTGCTTTATTTAAACAGAAAACAGGAGATCCACCCCAGGGGGGGAACAAATCCCAAGGAGATAGACCACTGTAGCTGAAGGAGAGTCCATCAATGTTTGATCTATGTCTAGCTGAGCCAGATCTGAGTCTCACTGAGTGCAACTGTCAATCGGGGGGCTAATTTGACTGACACCTCAACCTGTTGACTGAAGCATCCACCAAAACTCATTGAGATGAGCCCAAATGTGTGAAGTGTTATAGTTGATTTTACCACTCCAGGTGAATCACACTCGTATGGCCTTTTCCCTGTCCCTCTGCAGACTCCTTAGACCCCTTGGACCATTTTTTTGTCCTTTGATGTTTCCTTGACCATCCCTAAAAATATGTGAAAATCCATATACGCAACTTTTAAACCCATAATCGCGTATATACGTGGGTTTGAACACTAAAACTGCGTATATCGAGATGTGTACAAAATCCAAATCCTTTTGGAGTTTTCCTTAACATGGATCCGACTCACTTGACACCTAGCCTTCCCTATGCCTTGAGATTGCTCGGATTCAACCTTTCATTACCCCTTTGAAAAGCTATATAAGGAACTATATGGTACATTGAAGGCATATGAGAGAATTGAGAGCAAATAAACTATAGTCCATTGTTGCCAAAACTTATGCTTGAGTCTGCATCCCTTTGTCCCTTGGAGCACTTTTGTGTTCTTCCCAAGCTTTCCTTTTGCTTGTGAGCTTGCTATTGAGAGATGGAGGATTGAGGTGGTGGAGGCCCAAGTGCGGGATTCAGTTTCTCTGATTCGAAGACGTGCCGACAGAGGTTGTATCCATTGTAATCTTTGATTTTATATTAATAGAAATATCTTTTCCTGTCCAATAATGTATGTTTGAATGAATATTTCATCCATGGGTGATTTCAAATGCTTATACATTGTTGATTATATATGCTAGAATAGATCTAACACCAATATATATAGTATGTTTGTATTGTTTACTTGTTGTTGAGGAAGTAATCTATCAATTCAAGTTGAAGTTGGAAAGTTCAACGGGGATCTACTTCAACCGTCCGGAATAAGGTACGAGGTCTGATCCTTTAGTGTTATATGTTTAATTTCTATTGCATATTGGAAAGGATTGATTTCTAGAGTCAAGCTGTCTGTTGTGGTACTCCAAGCCATAGGAATTTCTCTCCGTAACATGGAGGAGAGAGGGAGGGAAAAATTCCCCATAAAGGATGCTAAAGATCAACTTTGGATCTGTCTAGATCACCTCCTTCAGTCAAGGATTTGTCAGATCCAGTCAATCTGGTTCAGATATGACTGATTTCAATCAAATCGGCTGAGAATCCACTGATCTATGATTTTGGATTTGCTCCATTATTCATCAATTTATTAATTAAAATAATCAATAAATGATTTTTTGGGGCTTTTTGACCTGAGTGATGGAAAATCACTCAAAACTAGGAAATAGTGGGTCCATGGGTTTACATGGTGCTCTTAGCTTGAAAATGAGCACCTACATGACTAAAACTGATTATTTGTCCCACTTTTATTACAAAATCAATCTTTCTAATTAAAATATTAAAAAAATAGCCTAAGTTTTGGAAAAATTAAATTTTAATACAAAACACTAAAAAAATTAAAAAATTAAAAAATTGAAAAAACCTAGGGGGACTTAGACATGTTCATATGACTCGACCATGATGCCTAGCATGTTTATACATTTACATATAGACTCTAATAACCTCAATAGGCCTAAATTCCAAGCCAACCACCCCAACTTTGGAGGTATGGAGTGAAAAACTCAGAAATTATCATTCGTTTATTCAAAAACCCATAATAACCAAGGGAAAAAACACCCTAGGCTGATCAGATTGACAAATAAAGTCTAAGAGACCAAGTCTTTTACAGACACTATCATGCTAGAACATTTATTACAATCCCCCCATGAGGTATGAACATGTGATATAGTACAACAAGGCTTCCCAGAAGCAAGACTGAAGGTCTTCTGAAGTCCGAACAAGTTATCATTGTCCGGTTCACCAGGCTCACTTGATAAAAAACCACTAAGTACAACTTAGGTGGTAACTATTAGCATGATAGGGAACCACAGCATGAGAAAGGTCATGCCCTCATGGAAAGCACTTTGAATTCCAAAGCACTCTTGATTGATTTAGGAGCTTCAAACCACATGATGACTGAAAAAGACTCCTTTTCATCCTTGGAGATCGACAAATCCATCCCCATCCACATGGGAGATGACTCAACCATCATTTTAAAAGGATAAGGTACGGTTGATCTTGAAAATGGTTTCTTTTCAAATGTATTGTATGTACCCTCTCTGGCATCAAATGTCCTCAGTTTCTATTAGATGACACATATTGGAGTTCCTAAGAGAATTTCTTTTAGCCCAAATTATGTTGACATAATAGAAATTGCATTTAGGAAACTCATTGCTAAAGGCCTTGCAAGCCATCATGCAAAAGCCTATGAGTTCTCTCACTTTGTTGCAGATGCAAAGCCTACCGCTATGCTAAATCAAAGAAATGAGGTTAGTAGGTTGTGGTATGAGAGGTTTGGCCATCTTAATTTCAAATATTTGTAGCAATTACAGAAAATCTCCATGGTTGAAGGCCTCCCAGTCATCAAGGAAACCACAGGAATTTGCAAAGGCTGTGTGATTGGAAAACACCCTGAGCACAAGTTCAATCGGGGGAAGGCAAACCAAGCTACATGCATATTGGGGCTGATACATTCTGATATCAATGGTCTGATTCCTATCACATCCATAAATGGATCAAGGTATCTCCTTACTTTTATTGATGATTTTTCAAGGTATACATGGGTTTTCTTTCTCAAAAAGAAATCAGAAGTATGTGAAAAAATTTCTGAATTGAAGGCCTTGATCGAAAATTCTTCTGGGCTTAAGATCAATATATTGAGATCTGATAATGGAGGGGAGTATGTAAGTAATGAGTTTCTGTACATATGCTCCCAAAGTGGTATTCAGGTCCAACATTCAATTCCCTACACTCCACAGCATAATGGAGTAGCGGAAAGGAAGAATCGGTCTCTCAAGGAGATGACCACCAGTATGTTGGAATCCAAGAAGCTTGCTGAAAATTTGTGGGCTGAGACCATGCATTCTGCAGCATACCTTTAGAACAGGGTACCACACTCATCCGTGAAATGGAAGACCCCTTTCGAAGAATACTTCAGACACAAACCGGATGTGTCAAACCTGCGGGTGTTTGGGTCCACTGCTCGGGCCCGGATTTCGCTTGATAAAAGAAGGGCTTTGCAACCGCAAAGAATAGAATGTATGTTTATTGGGTATCCTAATAAGTATAAATTGTTCAATATACTGGATATGAATACCAAATAGATCATCATCGAAAGAAGTGTCAAGTTCGATGAGCCTCTTCAGGAGGTGGAACTAGTGAAGGAGAAAACTGTTGAATTTCCTTCCTATTCTACTGAATATTTGGATGATGAAATTGGGGGTGATGACCCTGATTTGGATCCTCTGATTTTTTATATCAGTTTTTATCAATCATTAGATTCTGAATCATAACCTTAAGTGCAAAATCATCTTCCTACATGGGCCCGACAGACACTCTCCTCCGCAGGAGAAAACATTGGAAATCCGGATGATCCAAGGAGAACCCGGTCTGATTTCCAAAGAGCAGGTATTGTGCTCTCTTGTCCTGATAATTTGCTGTCCAAAAATTTCTAGTTGATGATTAGTTTAGATCCAAAATCCTACTATCATGCTCGGAAGGATCCAAGATGGCAAGTTTCCATGGATGAAGAGATGAATTCTCTTCAGAAAAACACTACTTGGGAGCTAGTTTCTCTTCCTCTGGGAAGGAAATTGGTTCAACGCAAGTGGGTGTTTCGGACCAAGGTTTATGCTAATGGAAGCACCTACAAATATAAGGCAATCCTGGTATAAAATTTTTTCTCTTAGGTCCAAGGTGTGGACTACCATGAGACCTTTGCACCGGTTGCAAAAATGGACTCCATCCGCCTTGTTTTGGCAATTTCAGCATCCAAGTACTGGGAAGTGCATCACATGGATGTTAAGTCAGCCTTTATACATGGAGATATTCATGAGGATATACACATGAAGAATCTTGAGGGCTACATCTCTGATCCATCTTTGGTTTGCACGCTAAAGAAGTCACTATACAGGTTAAAACAGGGCCCAAGAGATGGGTATTCCAAGATGGATGCCTTCCTTCTCTCACAAAAATTTTAGAGATGTAGATTGGATCCAAATGTGTATTTATAGAAGTATGATGGTAATGTAATTATCATTTTTTTTATTTTGATGACTTACTGATCACAGGTAGCACAGTTGCCTCCATTTCAGCCATCAAAACTACTCTCCACAATGCCTTTGAAATGAGTGATTTTGGGCTTCTAAAACAATTTTTGGGGCTCGAAATTGAGAAAAATTCTGATGGGATTATGGTTACTCATTAAAAATACATTTCATACCTGTTAGTAAAGTTTAACATGGCTAATTGTAGGCCTGCACCATTCCCTTTCCTTTCAAGGATCAGCCTTGAAGAAGGAAAAAGCACACCTCCCATGGACTGCACTATCTATCGATAGCTGATTGGAAGCTTGTTGTACTTGACACATTATAGGCCTGATATTTGTTATGTCATGAATGTTGTATCAAGATACATGCAGCATACTCATGATCTTCATTGGAAGGTAGCCAAGAGGATCCTCCAGTATATTCAGGGAACCAGGACCTACGACATTCACTATGCTGCAGACTCCGAGCTAGAGCTGGTTGGATACACAGATTCTGATTGCGTGGGTGATTCTATTGATTGGAATTATACTTTTGGATATGTATTCATGTTTGGTGGTGGCCCCATTTTCTGTTCAAGCAAAAATTAGGCTTCCATAGCACTATCTTTAGCAGAGGACGAGTATTGAGGAGCGCTGAATGCTTGCATCCAAGCAGTTTGGTTGCAAGGAATTATTTCAGAGTTTGATCTTGGTAGTAATGTGTCCACTGTCCTCTTTTGTGACAATCAAAGTGATATTAAGATATCCACATATCCAGTTACTAGGTAGAGGACTAAGCATGTAGATATCCACATGCATTATATCAGGGAGCTAGTGCATGACAGGACCATCATTCTGCAATACTGCCTGACTGATGAGAAGATTGCAGACATCTTCACCAAGATATTTTTAGAAAAGAAGTTCACTTACCTTCGTTCACTGTTGGGGGTGAGTTCATTAGGGTGATTCAGACTACTTTTAGTGTTCATCTTGAGGGGGGGGTTTCCCATTGGTTTTTCCCTCTTTTCCTCACTTAGTTTGTTTTGAGCATTGTTTCAATTTCAACATTGTACAGGGTGATCTATGGCCTTAGTTGTTGGGGTCCTAGAATTTTTATGCATTTATGTTTTCTAACTCTTCCTGAGTATAGCTTAAGGGGGGTTGTGTTACGGAGAGAAATTACTATGGCTTGGGGTACCACAACAGATAGCTTGACTCCAGAAATCAATCCTTTCCAATATGCAATAGAAATTAAATATCTAACACTAAAGGATTAGACCTCGTACCTTATTCCAGACGGTTGAAGTAGTTCCCCGTTGAGCTTTCCAACTTCAGCTTGAATTGATAGATTACTTCCTCAACAACAAGTAAACAATATAAGCATACTATAATCAACAATGTATAAGCATTTGAAATAATCCCATGGATAAAATATTCATTCAAACACACATTATTGGACAGGAAAAGATATTTCTATTAATATAAATCAGATATTACAATAGATACAACCTATGATGGCACATCTACGAATCGGAGAAACTGAATCCACCACCTGGGCCTCCACCACCTCAATCCTCCATCTCTCAATAGCAAGCTCACAAGAAAAAGGAAATATTGGGAAGAACACACTAGTGCTCCAAGGGACAAAGAGATGTAGACTCAAGAATAAGTTTCGACAACAATGGACTATAGTTTCTTTGCTCTCAATTCTCTCATATGCCTTCAATGTACCATAGAGTTCCTTATATAGCTTTTCAAAGGGGTAATGAAAGGTAGAATTTGAGCGATCTCAAGGCATAGGGAAGGCTAGGAGTCAAGTGAGTTGGATCCATGTCAAGGAAAACTCCAAAAGGATTTGGATTTTGTACACATCCTGATGTACGCGGTTTTAGTGGTCAAACCCACGTATATACCTGATTAAGGGATTAAAAGTCACGTATAGAATTTTTCACATGTTTTTAGGGATGATCAAGGAAACATCAAAGGAAAAAAAATGGTCCAAGGGGTCTAAGGAGTCTGCAGTGGGATAGGGGAAGGCCATACAAAGTGTGATTCACCTGGAGTGGTAAAATCAGCTATAACAAAGTGTTGGAGACATTTACCACCATACACACTCTTTTTGGTCAAATTGGCCTAGTTAAACCACTATCCTAAGTATAATTGACATTAATTGACATCATCCAGTCACACCCACGCCTACCTTCAGTCAAGGAGGCTAACTTAGCCTTCTCCTACATTCAAGGAGGCTAACTGGAGCACTTCGGGGGTGATCTGAGTGATATTAATGCACCTAATTGCTAACTAGTGGTTACAATCAGTTAAACAAGTCAGTTAAGGTGCATCCTCTCATTAAAGATATTATTTAATGATTATTTAATGAACTGGATTCAACAGGGCCGCCTCCACCAACTTTTGATGTGCAGTTCAACTTCAGTTAACCTCATCGGGGTTCATTGGATCAGTGTAGCACTACCTCTTGATGGTTGGTGAGTTGTGACATGTGTCTGATCTCTTTTAGTTGAGACTCAGTCATTTATTGCACTCTAACTTCAGTTAGGGTTAGTTGAGTCAATTAGGGTTTTGATCAGTGGTTAACTGAGTGTGAACCAATGGCTTACAATCAGTTAAGCTAAACTCACTCATTCAATTCAAATGACCTCCTAAGGAATTCGAATTGTCTCTTCATTCATGCTTGTAGCATGTCATTGTAATTGTAATAATTCATTATTTATGTGATTATTGAGTGGCTACTATTCTTGTAGACCGATTACACCATTTCATGATTTATTTGTTGATTATTTTTTGATGAGATTGATGCTTTGTTCCTAGATCAATAGACAAGATTAATATTAGTAGGAAAGACAAAGTAATACCATGATCGATCCCTTTTATAGCTCAAAGGTAGAACCAAACTGAAGAAAAAAAACAAACAGTTTCAACAGAGTCTTAAGATAGTTACTATCACAAAATAATGTCAACCAGAATGCATGGCGTAAATCTAACAATAGTTCATAAAAGAAAGCATGCTAATGATAAAAAATGACATAGACACATAGATCTTACAGGTAGATTTAAATCCATTATCGTTATGACATAGGAATCACGAAGTATAAATCTCTTAGAACTCTTTCCTAGTAATTTAAATGTTACTCCATGTAAATGGAATTTTTTTATTTATTTATGGATTTTAACGGATGTTACATGTGGTATTAGAGCGAGTTTCCAAACACTAGAGCGAGTTTCCAAACACTAGGCCTGATTGGCTCACTCGCATGAAAATAAGAAAACAAATATATTGATTTTATTTACAATCATTTATGTACAAAAACATACAATCTGTTTTGCAGGAAAAATGGAAGGTGTTGAAGCATATGCTGAAAATGGTTCTTAGCACAACAACCCAGGCAACATTTATATAGAAATGAATAATCCAGAGTTACTACAAACGGTTAAAGAGTTAAAAGAGGAACTGCAAACTGTAAAAATATATAATGAAAGAATTCTGGAAATGAATAAAATGTTATTAGACAATATGTATAACAGAGGAAAAGATAAGCAAAATGTTTATGAAACTGATTCTGAAACAACGTCTTATAGACATAAAGGAAAGAAAGAAAAATATTATGATAGTGAATCGTCTTTAGAGGTTAATGCAAGGTCACTTAGGGGAATGTATAAATACAAAAGTGACAGTAGTGAAAGTGACTGTAAACCTAGCAGAAGGAAGTATAAACCCTATGAAGAGATTTTTGGGGAATTCAAAAAAATAAAGCCTCTCATGTATAACGCAGAAGTAGAGAAAGGTGAAGAAGCAGAAGCTTGGCTGTCAGAAATGAAGAAATATTTCCATATTTACAACTATTATGACAGACGGAAATACTGGATGGCTCTCTACAATTTAATCAGAAAAGTGGATATATGGTGGAAAGATATAAAAAGGGTCAAAAATATTAAAGAGAAGTACTTAACCTGGAGATTTTTTTAAAAGTATTTTAAAAGGAAATTTTTATTTGAACAATACTACAAGGAAAGAGTTGAGGATTCTATGAATTAAAATTGGGTTCAATGTCCATGAAGGAGTTAGAAGAAAATTTGTAAGTCTGTTAAGATATGTACCTTAAATGATAGATGACAAGCCTAAAATACAATGATTTTTAAGCTATCTTCCTACTAGCTTCAAAGATAGGATTGAGTTTGATTTCTAATTTCTTGAGGAAGCTATGAGAAAAGCTGATCTCTATTATGAACACAGTAAGAAAAGAGAAAGTTTACCAAACTGGAAGACTAAGAAGACAAGTCATTTTGACTAGAAGAGAAGAGGGTTTAAGTCAAATAAGAGTTTTGGGAGAAAATATCAGTATATCTCCAAGAATAACTATCAGAGAAGTGATTTTAAAAATAAGGAACCACATAATACTACAACACCAAAAGGCAGGGATATGCCTAACAAATTTGATAAAAATAATGAACAAAAGGAACCTATCAAATGATGGGAATGTCAAGGACCGTACTATGCCAAGTACTATCCAAACCGAAAGGGGAACTTCAGCAACATACATACTATCTAGGAAGAGGAAATAGTTGGAGATGTGGCAAATGAGATTCCCAGAATAAATGCAGCTCTGGAGAACCACAGGCGGACCACCAAACTTCCATGGTGGAATTTCAATGTATGGTACAGAAAAAATATGTTTCCAGCTTAATTGATCCATGTGCTAGTTTAATTTATATGTCTCCTAGCATAGGGGAAAAGCACAGATTATCTTTAAAAAAGTTTTAAAAATACTGGTAGGTCCAGTTAGCTACAGGAACTGAAAGATAGGTGGTCAATTATGTTGAAAATTGTAATTTTCTTATGAGTTAGTTTGAAACTCAGGTCAAGTTAAATGTGTTACCATTAGGATCTTATGATGTCCTAATAGGAATGGATTGGATGGAGAAACATTGCCACTTCCAGTCTTCATGTCGCTTCGTACCTCAAATTGTCAACTAAGAAGAATATTAGAAACACAACGAATTTTATTAAGGAGGTGTCTGATCATCACCTATGGTAAACGATCTTCCCCATGGGTAGCCATGTGCTTGCGTAAGCTTCCACATGCATGGTGTCCCATCCTGAAAGACACCTGGAGACTTTCCATGTCCTAGGATAAGAGGACCCTACACCTATCCTACTCCATCAAATCAAGGATCATGTCCCAATCCACCGCTCTTATAGTTCTATGTGTGTCAGAGACTAAGTTTTCCAACTTGAACGCCACTTTGTTTCCTTGAAGTTTTACGTGGGAAAAATTGGTCGCTAACCCATTCATTAGGAGTTTTTGAAGGAGCTCTAGTCATCCTTCCAAATTCCATGAACCCACCACCTTGGTGCTCTCAATGCCACTCTATAATTTTATGGGCATGTTGATGAGGACTTGAGAATTTCCTTTCACTAGCATCGACATAGAATTGTTTGTCGTGACACATCTGATACCTTGTAATAAGCCCTCAATTTCCACTGTGTTGTTGGTATCCCAGCTGAGAACACCTTATCCAAAGCCTCTCATAGATCTCCTCTAGTCTCAAATGATGAATCTGTATCTGGCTGGACTAGGGTTACCATTAGAAGCCCCATCAAAGTTGAGTTTAGACAGGCCCTCTAGCGGAGGAAGTTGTTATAGCAGATTTCACCACATTAGGTGAATCACACATTGTATGGCCTTCCCCTATCCCGCTGCAGACTCGTTAGCCCCTATGGACCACTTTTTTTCTTTTGATGTGTCCTTGATCATCCCTAAAAACATAAGAAAAGTGATATACATGGATTTTTCCCCGATAATCACGTACATACATGGATATTCCCCCTATAGTCGTGTACATCAGGATGTGTGAATAATCCAAATACTTTTGGAGCGTTCCTTGACTTGGATCCGACTCATATGACTCCTGGCCTTCCATATGCCTTGAGATCGCACGGATTCGACCTTTCAGTATCCCTTTGAAAAGCTATATAAGGAACCCTTGAGACATTGAAAGCATAAGAGAGAATTGAGAGTAACCAAACTATATTCCATTATTGCCAGAACTTATGCTTGAGTCTGCATCCCTTTGTCCCTTGGAGCACTATTGTGTTCTTCGCAAGCTTGCCTTTTGCTAGTAAGCTTTCTATTGAAGTGATGAAGGATTGAGGTGGTGGAGGCCCAAGTGGGGGATTTAGTTTCTTCGG